>CM059874.1:2814230-3336746 GCA_030490815.1 Acer saccharum | reverse complement strand
TAGTTGTAAACTTCATTTCAATTAGTGATTTCGAGTTTCTATGTGGCGCACTAAACACCCGTGGTTTTTTCCCAGTGGTTGGGTTTCCACGTATATATCTTGTGTTATTTAAATTCCGCACATATTACACTTTATATATTATTTTGACTAGTTAGGGGCATTTTCGTCAAATGACTTGCATGCGAAAATTGGGTAATATTGATAAAATCTATTCACCCCCCCCCCCCCCCCCCCCCCCTCGTAGCTTTATATTATACACGCCTTGAGTATTAATACTTACAATTGGTATCAGAGCGGGTTCCAGATATACTTAGGTGATCCAAGCTCATTTTAGTGTGTTTTGCATTTTGTATGTTTGTTTGATTTCTTCATACATTTTGCATTCTTCTCATTTGCATTCATTCAACGCAACACTATGAGTGATTTTGGAGAGAAGAAATTGACTCCGTTGAGGATGCCTCTCTTACTAGAGAGTTTAGGAGATTTGTGAAATTAACCACCTCACCTCCTAAGAAGAAGTTGACCACCTCACCTCCTAAGAAGAAGAAGACAATTGCTTTGGAGACTTCGAAGCATAACCAGAAGGAGTTATCTCAATTGAAGACATGGGACTCAGTGACAACCAAACCACAGGAGTGTCTTCAAGAGAGGGATTCATGCTACGAATGTGGAGGTTTCGGGCATTTCTCCTCCCGGAGTGTGGAAACGTGAAGATAGAAGAAAAGGGAAGGTGTTGGCCACCTTATGGGATAAATATGAGATGACGAAAATCCCTTCAAGTGATGAAGAACTTGCCATCATCTACACGGAATTTGGAGCCAA
This sequence comes from Acer saccharum, assembly GCA_030490815.1. NCBI lineage: Eukaryota > Viridiplantae > Streptophyta > Magnoliopsida > Sapindales > Sapindaceae > Acer > Acer saccharum. The sequence goes on along the minus strand of CM059874.1, from coordinate 3,335,924 downwards.
GAGTGTAGAGGTTGAAAAAGATGGCAAATTTGCTTTTCCTTGTGATCCCCAAGAAGAACTAGGCATAGAAGTAGTTGTGTAGCTACTCATCGGATTTGGCTCATTCCTCATCAAGAGACAAATTTGATGATCTTGATGAAGGAGAATGACTCCATTGGTGATATGTGGCTAGTCCTCTTTTATGACTTCGCGCAATAGCACGAGTCGGAGAGTAGTGTACAATGAATATTCGTTCCCACAGGGATCGAGTGACCGATTACCGAAATTGATTAGTTTGGTGCTATTCAAACATCGATAATGAGATTTTCAAACTAAGTAAATTAACTAAATTAAACTAAATGATTAATTCTAATGCAGAATGACTAGCAAGAAAAAAACTCGAATGTGATAATGGAGATAAATATGCTAGGACTTGACTACACCCCACCCTATACTGACTTACGTTTTAGACTCAATTATTCACCCAAAACATACTCATACAATTTATAGATTCATGCACCCTAATATTACCTATAATCTTTGTCAAGTAGAATAGGTTCCACAACCAAACATACCCAAGCTTATCTTTCGATTACTCGGAATGTATGAATGAGTTCATTAAGGATTTTGGTGCACTAACGAATCCTATACGTTAGCCTAAGTAGGTCTACTTTTCTAAACATGCATAGAGGGCATTTTATCGAACACGTGTGTGCGTCTCTCCGGTCAGTACATAACACACCACAATAATTCATTCAAATGGATCAATCACTTGAAAGCTTTAAGCACACTAAAATACCCATATAAATCACACTTGTATAAATGAATAAACAAAAGTCAATACATATAAAGAGTCATGGGTGGGGTTTCATCAAATCCTAGCACTAAATGTTTAGCTCATATCACAAAATGTAGCCATACAATAAATATGCTAAAAAAATACATGGCTATAATAAAGAAAATGAAAGAGAATAAAGTAATGAAGAAATTATGTAGATAGCTCCTCCTCCTTTGCTCTTCCTCTCCAAGCTCTTTTCTTCAACTCTCTTTTGCCAAAAAGATGAAGTGATGGTGATTGTGGTAAAATGGAAGTGATGGTGTGTTTTTGGATGTTACGGAGTTATGGATTAGATGGGTTTGTGAAAGATGGAAGGTGAGAGTAAGGGAATGTGTAAAGGTGAGGTCTTGGTGACTATTCTTGGGTGAGAGAGCTTGTGTGTTTAAAAATATCAAAGGTTTATATAGAGGAATGAATTAGGTCAGGGCAAGGAGGTAAATCTTGATTTTTAACATATTTGGGTAAAAGGGCGAGCTTGGGGCGACCTGGGGGTGATTTGGATGCTCTTGGTTGAAGAAACTGTTGAAAACCCGAGAGATTAGCGACCTTGAGGGGCGAGCTGCTTGAGCTCGCCTTGGGCTCGCATCTCTCTCGGTGAAATTTTCCAGCTTCGCGCACCGTTACGAAAATGGCCATAACTTCCTCTAGCGAACTCGGAATCGTGATCCGTAAAAACGTTGGAAAGTAACTCGTGGGATTTCCGAAAATAGGTTTATAAAAACGTATTCAATCGGAGGAGGGATATTGCCCCCGAAATTTGAAAGCCTGCACTAAAATTTCCAATTTCAGCCCTTTAACCTCCAAAACTCTTCAATTATGCTCAACACCTTATTTTAGAGCATATACCTACAAAATGCTCACAAATGCATTATACAAAAACAAACTCGACAACGATACAAAATCTAGGAAATGGGACCTCAAATAGGTATGTAAATCATTCAATCAATGGAGATTAGAGGAATGACACAAGTGTTGAATATTTGTCATCTAACTCCACAAATGGAAGTGTGGAGTTGTTTGGATCTAATGACTACAAAGTCAAGTTGAGAGCTCGATGATGAGGAACAAGGAAGAAATTATAAGATTTAAAAGAGAATCTAGAGCTTTCAACACTAGTAGACCACTTGTGTGAAGAATGGTAGATCCAGGCGGATGAAGATAAGCTAAAAGAAGACTTAGCCTTATCTAAGAGGAGAGAAGAAGAGCTAGAAAGAGAGCTTGAAGAAGTTAAGGTCTTAATGGCTAAGATGACTTCAAGCACCAAGATGCTTGACACATGTTGGAGTAGGAAGAAAGCCAAGTGACAAGAGGTCTTGGCTACATTGATGACAAGGATGCCTCCCCTCAGCAAGACATCCTTGGTCCATGGACATGGACTTCAATATGTCCCCTCCTCCTCACACCCTAGGAAGAAGATGGACCTAGGAGAGTGTTCAAGAAGTGCCCAATGGTTGAGGCACCAAAAGTCAAGTTCAAGCTCACACCCAAAGGGCTCCTCACCTACTATCTTCCTCAACTCAAAAACAAAACAACTTGGGAAGAGTTCAGTTCATGCAAGTTCAGACAAGCAAGCAACCTCGTCTTGGTTATCTGAAATTTCCCTCAATGTAGTAGTGAAATATGCCTAGAGGGGGGGTGAATAGGTATAGGCTCCAAATTCTTCCAATTAAAAATAATGCGGAAAATTACAAGACAAATGCACACTTGAATAGAATTAGCAATGAATTGAATTAACTAAGACAAGAGTTAATCAATTTACAAGAAGTGCAATCAATGTAATATATGGAAGATAAAGGAAAGTAAAGCAAAATTAAACACAATGATTTTAACGTGTAAAACCTCAATGAGGAAACATCCACGGGTTGATACCACAACCACCGGCGAAGCAATTCACTATGATGAAAAGGACTTACACACTCAAGCTACCAACTCATGATATCCGCTCAGCTATCAACTCCTAGTCGACCCTCGGGCCTAGTGAACCACCTAGCCTACTTCCTATCCGAGATGTGTCCTACACCTCTAGGAAGCAACTTCCTATCCAACGCTCACGTCTCTAGGAAGATTTCTTGCTTGCTTATCCGGATCCTCCCGACCCTAGACAAGACTTCCTTGCTTGATTATCCGAGTCCTCCCGACTCTAATCAAGGCTCCCTTGCTCTATCCACAAAGCTTCACTCACTTTGCTAGAGACTTCAACCTAATGCAAGGCTATGATCTAAGTGATGCAAATGATGCAAGCACAATCAAATTAAGCTAGATGATCAATCAAGCAAAATGTACATGTTCAAAGATAGTCTAGAATATGATTTCAACACCAATCACAAAAGTTATCTAGAAATCAAGACATGCAAATCAATAAGAACAACGGTACAATATTCAATTTAGCACACTAAAAACCTAGTTCTTAGATCATGAATAAAATAGAAAATAACATGAAGCACATCACTCATACATTTTCTAGAATCAATTTCATGATAGTTCAAGTTTAGCACATAAATGTTCAAGACTAATTACAAAGCTAAAACTCAATTAACAAATGATCAAATAACCCTAGCATGTGATCTAACATACTTCTTAACATTTCATCAATCAAATGGAAAGATCAATAGTTGATCAAAAATGAAATTGAAAAAAAGAAGTTGAAATCAAGTACTGACCACGGACTGGAAATGGACCAACTGAGAAAAATGCCAAAGTCAACTGCCTCTGGAAATGCTTGGGGTTTGTAGCTCTTTTCGAGACCAACAATTTTGGTTTTTGAATAGAATGATTTCGAGTTCGTATGAGAGAGATATGATCAAAACAAGTAAGCAAAAATTGTTGAAAAATTGATGCGGGATTTGAGTGTTCTTCAAAAATTGCATTAAGTGTGGAGGGAAGGAGGTTTGGTTAAAAGGAGGGAAAATGAGAAGATTTCCGAGCAAATCACGTGCTGCCATATCAGCCCCCCGTGGGGGGTGCGTGGGACCCACGGGAGCAGAGAGCTCCCTTGCCCGTGGGGCCCACGGCCTCCCACACGGCTGGCCAAGTGGCCACACGTGATTTGCACACCTCTCGCGCGCTCCCTCGGTTCGTTGCCCCATATCTGAGCATCCGACCTCCGATTTCGAATCCGTTTTCGGATTACGAACCGTAACTCCCTCACGCACGACTACAACTACTCAACTTTGAAAAATGGTGAGATATCATCTCGGAATCTGACGATGAAGTCAACACAACAAATGAGAATGAAAAGCATAGTCAACTTGTTTGGACTCGAAACCTTATGTATGAGTAACCGAAACGACCGGAACTCAATAAGGCATTAAATAAAACTGTTCAAGTCCTAAACACAAAATACGAAAACATAAAACACATATTCACACAAACATACCATATCAAGAGATAGTCACAAAGCATGCAATTTCACAAAGTTTGTCAATACAAGATCAATGCATGAGCATGCTATGAAGTGTGTGAATGTGTTATACCAAATGTTTGAACCACGATGCAGGGACACACATGTATGAATTGTGTGTGTGTGCGCTAACGCCTTGCAAGAGGGTGGAAGTCAAGTTTTACCTTTTGACGATTTTCACCTCTTGAAGACGACTTTTGCACTAGGCGTTGCTCTTCACTCTTTGAGCTTCCTTTCTTCAAATAAAGTCCTAAGCAACACTAATACAATCATAGAGTGTTTGCAATGGAATCAAGCCAAAACACTCAACCTCACCATACAATGTTTCACTCAAATAAACTCAAGATGATAGCATACTCTCAATCTCACATTACAAAGAAATTCCTAGACTAAAAAATCTTCAAGTCTTCAAGAATTCCTCTTTCGGTCTTCGAAGTACCTATGAGAGAAAATAGCAACCAAAACAAGAGATCTTCTCTAAAGAAGAATGGTGAGTTATTTAACCAAACAACAAACAAGAAGATATCCCTTATCTCATACACAAATGCATTATCTCAAGTGAATAAAATATGTTCAAGTTAAAGCATTCCCTTAGTTTCCCAATTTCCAAGAACCAACTATCCTTAACATTGTCAAGAAAGAATTCTTTCTACCCCTTAAGACAAGAATTCTCCCCCTTAAGACAAAGTCACAATTAAGCACAAAGAGGAATAAGATTCACACAATTGGAACAATTTCCACACAAGGTGTGAAGTATACAAAAACTCCCCAATATCAAACATGGTGAGGTATACATTTTCTCCCCCTTTTTGTCAAGGAATAGACAAGGGACACATGAGATAAAGAACGAGATATTAAGCAAACAAATCGTATAGAAAGCGAAAGTTGAATAAACTAAAGCTCCCCCTTAACATATGCTCCACATATTATCAACAAGTAGATTTGTTCACAAGGGACATCACACAATCACACAATCAAGCAATAAGAGAAAATATTTCATAACTTGTCAAAGTTCAAGAGAGAATCATAGATTTTCATTAATCTCTCAAAATATTCTCACATTGCTAATGAATCAAGCACATAAGCAAAGTGTGTGTGTGTGAATGCTTCTCAAATATATAGTAGGAGTAATTGTGATATCAACATGCAAACTCTATCCACACCTATCCATCTAAAGCCTTTCCAAAAATAGGTCAAACCGATATTCATCCGGTTTTTGCTTTTAAAATGAATAGATATCAACATATGAGCGTGTGTGTGCATGTGGCTCGTTTCCCCGTTTCTATTTGTCAACCCGAGCTATTTCACAATTCTCAACTATACACCATAAGCCTTTTATTTTTCATTTCTTTTAGGCTTAGAATCAAAGAAATTTTTTTTTTTTTTTTAAATGATTCATTTCAACACTTCTTTGATTTTACTAACAAAAACATATACTCCTCATGGTGGCTTTCACTCATCACAATGGCGTAGCCCTTTCCTACATTGGGTGGCTTCACAACCAAGGTGTGTAGCCCTTTCCATGAGGGTGCTCGTTGATTACTATGTAGTGCCGAAGCAAAATGGATACATACCATAGGTCATCTATCATGTACTTAACAATAAACTTCTAGATGCATCCATTATCTACACATATTCAACCACATAAACTCAAAAACTAAAACATACAAGAGAAGCATTAGTGCACTTTTCAAAAAATAAGATTTTCAAGCTCAAGTGCATGATCTAAAAACAATAAAAGATACTTGTTAAAGATCATTACTTCTCAAGTGAGTAGCTCTCAAAGACAATGATATACAATTAAAGTTTTGCTCATCAAGCCACTCACAATCACACAAAGACATTAATCAACACAAATCATGCCAATGGACATTCTAAGAGTCTTAAACCTCTCTTTGTCCAAGGGCTTAGTGAACAAGTCCGCAAGTTGATTTTTAGTAGGCAAATGCTCTAGAGTAACAATAGAATGTTCAACTAGATCTCTAATGAAATGATGCCTAATGTCTATGTGTTTTGTGCGGGAGTGTTGAACCGGATTTTTAGAGATGTTAATGGCACTTAAATTATCACAATAAAGTGTCATTTTTCCTTGTTCTATCTCATAATCCTTAAGGATTTGTTTCATCCAAAGTAATTGTGTGCAAGCACTTCCGGCCGCAATGTATTCGGCTTCGGAAGAGGAAAGGGAAACCGAATTTTGTTTCTTACTTGACCAAGAAACCAAGTTATTACCAACATAAAAGCAACCGCCCGATGTGCTTTTTCGGTCATTCTATGTTCCCGCCCAATCCGCATCACAATAGCCTACAAGGATATCATTGGTATCAAATGAATAGAATAGACCAAGACTATGAGTTCCTTTGATGTACCTAATGATCCTCTTGACGGCTTTTAAGTGAGATTCCTTGGGATTTGCTTGGAATCTTAGCACACAAGCCAACACTAAAGCAAATATCGGGTCTACTAGCCGTTAGGTAAAGTAGACTACCTATCATGCTTCTATAAAGGCTTTGGTCAACACTTTTCCCTTTTTCATCTTTGTCAAGTTTTAAAGTGGTGCTCATGGGAGTTTCAAAATCTTTTCCATTTTCTAGGCCAAATCTCTTAACTAGATTTTTAGCATATTTAGATTGATTCAACATTATGCCCATGCTAGTTTGCTTTACTTGCATACCTAGAAAATAATTCAACTCACCCACCATACTCATTTCAAATTCACTTGACATAACACTAACAAATTCATCAACCTTGGTTTTATTAGTAGACCCAAAAACAATGTCATCAACATATATTTGTGCAACAAAAATATCATGATCATGATGTTTGATAAACAAAGTTCTATCAATGCCACCTCTCCTATATTGGTTGTCAACAAGATATTGAGTCAACCTATCATACCAAGCTCTTGGAGCTTGTTTAAGGCCATAGAGAGCCTTTTTCAATTTAAACACATGATTAGGAGAGTGTGGGTCTACAAAACCCTTAGGTTGTTCAACATACACTTCTTCTTGAAGGTATCCATTGAGGAAAGCACTTTTGACATCCATTTGAAATAATTTGAACTTTTTAATGCATGCAATGGACAACAAAAGTCTAATGGACTCGAGACGAGCAACCGGGGCAAACGTCTCATCAAAGTCAACACCCTCCACTTGAGTGTAACCTTGAGCCACTAGTCTAGCTTTATTCCTCACAATCTTGCCACTTTCATCGGTCTTATTCCTAAACACCCATTTAGTGCCAATTACATTTATATCTTTGGGTCTAGGAACTAAAGACCACACTTCATTCCTCTCAAATTGATTAAGTTCATCTTGCATAGCCCCAACCCAATATTCATCAACAATTGCTTCATTAATGTTTTTGGGTTCAATTTGAGAAGTGTAGCAAGCATAGGATATTTGGTTAGCAATTTGATTTCTTGTTCTAACCCTTCATTTAAATCACCTATGATGTCTCCTTGATAGTGTAAGTTTCTAAGTCTTGGGTGAGAATGTTCAACAACTTAGTCATTTTGTTGATTATCATTTAAAGCATTTTCCAACCCTTGACTTACAACTTCAACATTACTATCAATTTCATCATCTTGACTAGAAACACTACTAGCCACATCAATAGGTGTATTAGTGTCATTTAACATGTTTTCTTTAGGTTCATTGACACCATTATCATCACACAAATTAAGCATGCTAAGATCATCTATCTTCACATTGATAGACTCCATGATAGTCTTAGTAGTCAAGTTAAAGACTCTATATGCACGACTATTAATAGCATACCCAAGAAAGAGACCAACATCACTTTTTGCATCAAACTTTCCTAAGTGATCTCTATCATTCAAAATATAACATTTACTCCCAAAAGTGTGGAAGTAACTCACATTAGGCTTCTTGCCTTTCCAAAGTTCATAGGACGTTTGTTTTGTGCCGGGCCTTTTGAAAACACGATTTGACACATAACAAGCGGTATTGACCGCCTCGGCCCATAGGTTTCTAGGGACTTTCTTGCTATTGAGCATGACCCTAGCCATCTCTTGCAAGACACGATTTTTCCTCTCAACAACACCATTTTGTTGAGGAGTTCTAGGTGCGGAGAACTCATGAGAAATCCCTAAACTATCACAAAACTCACTAAATTTTGCATTTTCAAATTCCGTCCCATGATCACTCCTAATGCGACATATTTTCTTGATATCAAGACCTTTTTCATTTTGAACTTGATTACAAAACTTTTTAAAGTAATCAAAAGCCTCGGTCTTGTTTCTAAGAAAATAAACCCAAGTAAACCTAGAGAAGTCATCAACGCATACAAAATGTACTTTTTGCCATTAATGCTCTCGGTTTGAATTGGCCCCATTAGGTCCATATGCACAAGTTCTAAAGGTCTCTTGGTAGCTATGTAAGAATTTTTCTTATGAGGCACTTTGGTTTGCTTACCTAATTGGCAAGGTTCACAAACACCTCAAGCTTTTTACCAAGATTAGGAAGACCTCTAACAATGCCATGTTTTTCAAGCTTTTTCAAATCTTTAAAATTCATGTGACCCAAACGTTGATGCCACAAATCAAGCTTATTGCACTCATGTGCCATGTTGCATGTGAGAGGATCTATTTCAAGACAATAGCAATTGTCTATAGACCTTTTGACTCTTAGGACGACATCGCCCTTTTTATCAATTATAGTGCATACATCTTTGTTAAAACTAACTTCTTGAAAAATTTCACACAAGTGAGTAATGCTTATCAAGTTAGCTTGTAACCCATCAACATACAAAGTATTGCGAAGTTTAGGCAATCCGGGGATACAAATTGTTCCCTTGCCAAGAACTTGCTTTTTGGTACCATCACCAAAAGTAACCCAACCTCCATCCTTTAAAACAAGATTCTTAAAGAACTCTTTGTTCCCGGTCATGTTCCTAGAGCAACCGCTATCTAGGTACCAAGAATAGGAGGAGTTGGCACGTAAAGTATATTGTGCAACATTACATTTAGATGTGTCTTTTCTAATCCACACATTTTTCACAACATGCTTCTCACTCTTACTTCTAACATGCTTTGACTCAATATTAGGCTTTTCAACATGCACCTTGACCTCATTGGTCACATCTTCAAAAATATCAAATAAAGCATTATCAATTTTCTTATGCATAGTAGAGTGAGGCACAACACAAGATTTAGCAAGTAAGTCATCAACAACTCTTTCAACAACATGCTTTTCCAAGGTCTTCCTAGGTCTATTTCTATATCCATACATGGATGATTGCCTAGGTCCATTCAAAGACATATCATGAAAAGCATTATCAAGTTTGCATTTCCGAATGTACTCAAAGCATCTAGGTCGAATATGTCCTATCATATTACAATAATGACAAATAGGAATAAATTTGAGAAATTTACCATTTGCATTTGCTTCCATAGCATTTGGTCTTCTCACAATTTTACCTCTTTGAAGAGCAACCCTTGATGCTTCACCTCTTGCATTTGAGGTTGTTGCTTCTTGATGCTTAAGTTGTTGAGTTCTCCCATTGAACATCCTTGTTGATGAAGAGGCACCTCCGGTAGCTTTCATAGCTTTACCTTGAGAGAGTGTACCTACAATTGATTCAATGCTTGCTTTGACAAAAGTAGATTTGTTAGATGAAGGAGTCTCCTTCTCATTGATATAACCCAAACCTCTTTTGTCACATGGATGCTTTCCACTTTTAATGAGGGTGTCAACTTTATTAGAACTAGATGACATCTTGCTAATCACCCTATTAGCCTCATCAAATTTCTCACGAAGCATCCTAAGTTCAATGGCATATTTTTCCGCTTTGTTATCACTAAACAAAACATCTTTATGTGATTTATCAAGCCATTGTTCATACTTTTTCTCTTGATTTAAATGCTCATTAAGTTTGGATTTAAGCACATTTTCAAGTTTCTTAGCATTAACAAGAGAACAATCTCTTTGCTCAATTTCTTGTTTCAAGATACCAAGTCTATCATTGCTATCTTTAAGATTCAATTCTAGACTTAGAATCTTGTCTTTAAGTTCATCGAATTCTTTTGAGCCAAGAGCATGATCTTCTAGCTTCTTGTTGAGGGACATATTGACTTTGGATAAACGTTCATTTTCAAAAGTAAGATCATTGATCTTTTTCTCATCTAAGTCAATATGTTCAACAAAAGAAGCCACATAGGAATATACTTCCTTAATCATGATTTTATCACAAACAAAAAAAAAACAAACACAAAAATACTACAAAGAAAGGATCAATCTAAGTGCGTCTAGACACCCGCTCTGATACCAAATGAAATTTCCCTCAATGTAGTAGTGAAATATACCTAGAGGGGGGGTGAATAGGTATAGGCTCCAAATTCTTCCAATTAAAAATAATGCGGAAAATTACAAGACAAATGCACACTTGAATAGAATTAGCAAATGAATTGAATTAACTAAGACAAGAGTTAATCAATTTACAAGAAGTGCAATCAATGTAATATATGGAAGATAAAGGAAAGTAAAGCAAAATTGAACACAATGATTTTAACGTGGTAAAACCTCAATGAGGAAACATCCACGGGTTGATACCACATTATCAACAAAGGAGGAGAGATCCTATCCAACAACCAAGACAACCACAATGACAAGGGAAAGCACCTATCCATGCTAAAGGGAATGGTATGACTCCTAACTTTATCCCCACTTGTCATTTTTGTGGTATGTTGGTCATATTAGACCAAGTTGCTTGCATTACATTGAAATGTGTAGAGCTAAAAGCATGTTTGACAAGAAAAAGGCTAGAGCTAAGATGCTTCATAAAAAGGAAGAAAATCATTTGCATGATCCTTTTTCATCTTGTACTCTAGAACCTTGGTCCACTAGGATTGACTTTGTGTCACCTAAGTGGATTAAAAATGATGAACCCGCTTGCTACGAGACGAACAAGTCTCAACTAGGTTCAACTAGGTCCAATGGACTTAAAAGGTCTTTAGGACCTTATACCCTTCTTTGAAGAGGTATGGAATATTGACCCCATATGGGGAACTTAAGCAAAGAGAGCTATTTTGCATTCTTGTCACTTGCAAAAAATTTGAAATATCTTATGCTTCTCTTTTTGTTGCTTGAGTTAGCTTGGTTACACTATGTATATATATTTTCTATTCAATAAGTGTGATCAATGCTTGTATTGCAATCCATGTCATATTTATGTTCAAACATGCATTTTTGGACTAGGAGATATTTACATAGGATATAATTTGAATGACCTATAATGATCTCCATGACATGATGATTGCTAAATGACATGCTAAATGTTAATCTTGAAAAGCATGTTTTGATGATTGCAATTTTTAAATGCAAACTTGTGTGAAAAAGCTTATGAGACTCAAATGAAAAAGGATCTTGTATCCATTCAAGGATTTTACAATCCAAATGTCTCTCTTTCTTTATTGGTTGAACATGTCTACTATCATACGGATATCTTATCCGAAAAATCAAGTAGGTGCAAAGTCGCTCATGACATGTTTGGCTTAAAAGTTGGATATAGTTGTTCTAAATTAAAATCAATGAAACCCTATATCCTTGCTTCTCTCATGAAATTGGTGAAATTGGTTTGAATTCATATTAAAACCTTGTCATTTGCTTTGCCAAATACCATGGTATTTTGGACTTAAATGCTACATGTCTTGTATGCAAAGCATTATTGATTCACACATTTTTCCTTAAATAAATCTCCTTGTTTCTCTCCAATTATGAGATTGCATAAAGTGACTTTATTGATTATGCAAATAGAATGCTACATCTCTCTTTGCCTTGAGTGACCCGATTGGGACTACTCCTTTGTCTATATCATGACAAAAAGGGGGAGTAGGTTGTGGTAAGGGGAGTTGCAAATTGTAGTAGCAATGTGCATGTTAGGAGAATACTTATTGAGTGGGAGTAACCCTTTGAGTGGGAGCATTTGCACATACATACATTGCATGATGTTGTACTTAAATTCTTAAATGCAAATGCTTGTTTTATCTCACTTGATTCATCTCACCTTTTCTTGTATTGGAAAGTATAGAAACTGTCGGTCAGGGATTGATTGTTCTACTTGAGATTGAGGACTTCAAGACTATTTATCTTATCTCTTTGTAAGTAGAATATCATAGTAGACCCGTAGTTCTATTATGTTGTGAGGAATCAATGTGAGTGGTGGTTTTGTCACGAAATAGCCAAAGGGGGAGATTGTAAGGATTCCCGTTTTGTTGATTGGCTTATTTCGTGGACAAACCACATGTTGGGGTTTGAATGTAAGGGTAGTCTAAGTGTTTAAGGTTGAAGATCAAAGGCCCTTCCATGACCTCAAGATACAAGCACTCCAAGGTATAATCTCTTGTGCTTGGTTTTCTTTGAAGAGAATTAGTAGCGCACACACACTTAGCATTCTTGCTATGATTGCATATATGCTTACTTTTGTGCATTCTCTTCACTTGTCACATTCCACACTTGCACTTTATTGTTGTATGATGTTGTGTGTATATGTGCTTTATAATTCGTTTCTCGAAAGTTGTTCGGAAACGTCCGCGCGTGCACGTTGGTGTGCTTTGTTTTGCACGATGATCGCCGGTGGAGATGCCTTTGGCTTCTCCCTTGATTTCACCATTTTTGGTGAAAAGGCGGTTTAATTCGGTGGCTTGGCCGCCGTTGTAAACCGCCGAATGAGACCTGATTGAAATTCACTCTCGGGTCCAAAACGGCGGTTTAATCGGCGATCACGAAACCGCCGATCGAAGTCGCCAAATGAGACCTGATTGAAATTCACTCTCGGGTCCAAAACGACGGTTAATCGGCGGTCACGAAACCGCAAAACGAAGTCGCTGAATTTCTCCTGTTCTACTCGGGGAGCAATTCGGCGGTTAAATTCGACGGTCTGGCCGCCGAATGAAACCGCCTATCGTGCGATTTCAGGGGCAAACTTGTCTTTTCACTTGCCCATTTCTTGATGTCTATAAATATCTAACTTTCTCATTATCTGAATAAGTTCTTAGTGATCTTAGAACCCTAAACTTTCAAGAGAGATTTTTGAGAAAAAATAAAATCAAGAACTCATTTTTAACCACTCAAATCAAACCACTTTTGCATCAAATTTCATATTTGATCTTCTATGCCTCCATAGAATTGATCCATGCATGGTTTTGAATCATCACATCTTATTTGGTATGTTCTTCACTAATTTCATATCTCTTTAGTGTTTTCCATATTAATACATCTCTTTAATCACTTGTATGCTTTTGATTATATGCTAGATACAAGTTAGAGATTATTTGTGATGAAAATGATTGGGTGTTGTATTGTGATAGTTAATTAGGTTTTTAATTAATCTTGATTAGCTAAGCTATTTGACATGTCATCTAGCCATTTATATCTAGGATTGTTTTAATTGCAAAATCATTATCCTAGATAAGCATATAGAGTAGCCTAGCTCTAATTTGCATTTTTAATATTCATACATATTCACTTAGGTTGTTTCTCTTCATTGAGAAGTAAGTCTTGGGGCTAAGAGTGCTTAGTCCTCAAGCAAATTGGAATAGGGTTGCTAATAAGGCCCCTCGGGGTAAAGGGGGGTTACAGACCGAGTGTTAGACGAGGTCTACAAAGGTTGTAAACTTCATTTCAATTAGTGATTTCGAGTTCCGATTGTGGCGCACTAACCCCGTGGTTTTTCCTAGTGTTGGGTTTCCACGTTATATCTTGTGTTATTTCAATTCCGCACATATTACACTTGATATATTATTTTGACTAGTTTAGGGCATTTTCGTCATGACTTGCAATGCGAAAATTGGGTAATATTTGATAAAATCTATTCACCCCCCCCCCCCCCCCCCTAGCTTTATATTATACAACGCCTTGAGTATTTAATTACTTACAGGCCTATATTGTGTGTGATGTTGCCACATAGGTTTGGGTCCAAATTTGGGTCATTTTTTTGGGTCCTCTAGCATTATTGATAACAGATATACAGATTAAGCATTCATTTCATTTACTCACGATGGGGATTCAAACGGCCGAACACCAACTTTTAAGTACGGGATAATGTATGGATATATTTGTATGAATGAAAAATTAAAATAAATATTTGAATAGTATAACGTGCAATGTAGTTCTTTGTATGTGCAACCATGTATATTCAATCGAAACTTCATCAGAAAATTAATATATACTAGCTTTCTGAACATCACCCTTACACGATCCATACATTATTTTCATTACTAGTGGCTCATAGCTCCCTATTATCTACTCCAACTATCTACCAAAAATTATGCAGATACACTAGCATCAATGGAATGCTTTGGATGCTCCCAAACCTTCTCCACGCAATTGACCACATCGTCACCTAGTGCTTTCATTAGAATATCAATGTCTCATCCACCGAACATCATAGTGATGGATGTCTCTATTCGCCCACTTAAAAGAAAGGGTTCGCTATGAATACCGCACTTTTTGGCCATACTTTTATTACCGTGGCCTCCCCGGAGGTCCTTCTTCCTTTCCAGAAACAGGAACCGTAGTATCTTCCAACGAGAATTTATGCTCCATTCCTGGCCAATCGAAGAAACCTAACTCAATATTCAAAGGGAAACAAACAATCTAAACCGGAACCAAAAGTAAACACGGGTGGAGGGTGATTGGGAAGAGATGCATGGAAGCAACACTTTACACGAAGTGAGGAAGGAAGCATGTTGACTAGAGGCAAACAAAACTGTTGGGTTTGAAGACGAAACAGGAGATTCAAGGCGGATTACAATAACACAGGTGGAGCTATATAAGAGGTTGTGAGGGTGTGAGACTGAGAGTGAATAAGAAATATTTCAAGGTGATTGGGAACTGAGAAGAGGGGAACTGGGGAAGACACTATTTCGAGTGCAATTTGCTCACCCACATTAACTAGAGGTAAGCATTACCTCCACCTCAGTGTTTCCACTTCCTAACTTAACTCAAGTCCAAAAATTAACCCAAGTTTTGGGACACGTGGCAACACCTGAGATGGGGGTAATGCTTACCTCTAGTTAAAGGGGTGAGCAAAGTTCACTCCTATTTCAAGGGTCTCATATAGATCTTTAAAATGAGACAATATTGAATACTTATAATAACATATTTTATTTCTAACTTGAAAAATTGGAGGGTGTTAGATTTGTTGGGGAGGATTGAGTGCTTTCATTAAAATCTATAACTCTATTTCTAATTAAAGAGTCTTTTGGAGTGGCTCCTTTTTTTCCCTCACTCTTCAATTGACATATTATAAGGTTGTGAAAAAACTCTTAGGCACTAGGGTAATATTGAAAGGGTTGTTTGTATATGGTATATCTAGTGTAATGGGTATGGATGTACTTGTTCGCCGTTTGATTATCTCGAAACTCCATGTACATCTTCCATTGATACCCCTTCATCTAGGATGTCCGATCGTTGAGATTTTTGCGGGGCCCCCATTTTAATCAACGGTAAGATCTGTAAGGCCTAAGAAGAATTCCTATAATATAGATATATAATCATATAATATCTCTTCCATTGAAAGAAGCAATATCCCAATGGCCAGGAATTGTGCAAAAATTGGTGTAAAAAGATGGGGCCATGGATCCTGCCCATTATATTTATATTATAGATATATAATATATTATGTTATATATAATATGTATTTATATATATTACTATATATCTAATAATGTAGAAGAGACTGTATTATATATATAAAATATATTATTATATTTTTTATATAATATATTATATTATATTATATAATATCTAAAATATCCTATATATTAGTAATATATTAGTATATATATCTATATATATTATAATATTTTATATATTAGTAATATATTTATATATTATATATTATCATATTTTTTATTTGTATTCGTGTTTATTTATTTTGGGAGTTTTGGTATGCAAGATTGTTTGAAAGATCTTGTTTGTGCTGTTCTTTTTTGCTGGTATGAGTAATGAAGGAGCATTTTATTTGTTCTGTGCTGCTTGTAGAGTACGAGGACCATTTTATTTGTTCTGTTATACTGGTATGAGTAATGAAGGAATATAATGACGGTATGTGAAATTTGTAATGCATGTGAAAACGAACCGATAACTTCCATTTATATAGACGGGGGGTATAGCATGTGAAAAAACATTAAAAAAAAACATTGAATTCGGGGTGATGGTGGAATGTTGAAGTCCATCAACTTCTTCTGCATTTTTTCAACAAGTTGGTAGAGGTCATTCAGTTCGTTGTCCCTTGCTTCAATCGCTACATGTAAGTTGATGATTTCAGCTTCCAGATTATGATATTTCCCCATCAGAAGAGTATAATCATCACGTAGCCGTTTTGCATTTTCACGCTCCATGGCGATGGTCTCCTCAGCCTTTGCAATCCTTTCACGCATCACTTCTGAAATGGCATTCATCCTGTGAAGGCTCATGCCGTTTGCTTCCATTTCCACTTGTAAGCTTTTCAAGAGATTTCTGACTAAAATATAACTCAGCAATTGACATATTTATAGTGGAAGAATATGACCCATATCAGTGAAAACTGAAAAGTCACCTCTTACATTAATTTCATTGAAGAATGAACCATTGTGCCTTAAATCTTAATTGAACCATTAAACTTATCTTAAATGAACATTTATTAAATATATCGTAAACTGAACGGGCGGTACACTAGGGAAAGCCACCAGTTTATTGTTCAGCTCTTTCTGAAAATGAAAAGCAACGACCTATTTACAACCACTTTTTAATTTTTTTTAAAGAAATGCAGATTCACACCTCCAAAGCAATTATCTAAAGTCAATATACATCCATTTGATGTCCAATCATAATAAAACAATTATTACACTCTGTCTCCTCTTTCATTTTACAATTAAACGAGATTTAATCTTGTTGGTGGAAAGAGTTAGAAATCCTAGTCAGCAACTCCATATAACTTTGTTTTGGCCACATCATCTCCATATTGAACTTAGATAACAGCTTCGGAGAGTTTTTCTAACTTTTTAATATTACCCTATGTGGCACTCTTTTAATATTTACCCTATGTGGCACTCTTTTTCTCCAAATGCTATTGCATAATAGGATTGGAGATGCTGTATATTGAATATTAAAAATACTCGATAAACACGAAGAAGTTAAAGTAAGACCATTTTCGATAATCTTGTAGGCTAAAATTCCCCCTGTTATATTAAAACTTAAATAAGTTACTAAATATTATCCTAATCCAAAAATGTTTAATTAAACTGAATGCACCCACTGTAAAACAGTGAGAACAATTCCTTGATGTGACCACCCAATGGACAGTAATAATGAAAATGCGATGGACTGGGTCGGCACATCCATCGAGTACAAACGTCAGGATCAGTTCTTCGGTCAGTGTGAATAGGGAACCGAATTGATTTTCCGTCATCGACTAATTTCAACTTAACTGATTGGTTGACAGGTTTCTGCTAGTGGCAACATCATTACATGATGAGAATACTCTAGTTGATGACACGATGAGAATTAAACTAGAAGATTACACTATCCACTCCCAAAGGACGTACATTGGGCGGACCCACGTGGAGACCATGTGGGGCAGTGCCCTACCTCAATATTTAAAAAAAAAAAAATTTCTTCTGTTTACATTGTATATATACATATTAATTAAAAATCGTTAACAACAAGTTGTTGGTGGTATGGCGGGTGGTGGATCTTAATTTTAGACTTAGGTGCTTGGATCGAGTCTCATCTCAAGGGTACTGTTGTTAATGACATTTTTTGTTCTAAAATTTTTTTATGTGCCTTTTTTCATTCAACTTTATCTTCCAATTTTTATTTTTATATCTTATTTATTTTCTCTTTATGTTATCATCTTTTCCGATTCATTTTCTCTATTCCGTCGTTGTCAATTTCTTAACTACCATTACTGTGTGTTTATTTAATTCAATTTTTTTTATATGAAATTATATATTATTATTTTCAATTTTTACTATTTCAAATAGTTTTAATTTGACATAACTAACATGCCCAATCAATAAAGCTAAAAATATCATATTTTACTTTATTGAATTAAAATGGTCAATCTATTACTATGATTATTAATTTTTTTTTATCCTTAGTATATGTCTTTATTTTATAGTTGTAATTTATTTAGAATCAATAAATCAATAATTTACCAATAGTTTGAAGAATAAAAAATTTAAAAACATGTCTAGTAATAGTTAAAATTGAATTCATTATAATGCAAAACAAAATTTCTTATTATAAATTTAGATTGTAATTTATTCTTTTAATTTTTTTCATTATTTATGTTGTTTTTCTTGTTATTATTTAATAATAAATAATTTTTGTTGTTTTTATTTTCTTTGAATGTAAGATTATTTAATTCATTTGAGTAAGTGTTCTATTTATTTAATTTTATCTATAAAAATTAAAAATTCAAAATAAAAAATTAAAAAAAAACTATTTTACTATGATGTTAAATTTTTCAAACGTTTATCATATAATTGCGATTTTAATTTATTCAAATACCCTAACAGTGTAAAATTCCTGGGTCCGGCATTGCATACCAGTATAACACACATCTTTACAGCCAAATATAAACATCAGTAGATTAGATATGTTCAAAAGATACCATAATGGTGACAGATCAAGAGTGCACATCACCTCTTAGCAAAGCTGGCAGTGCACCTCTTCCACATATGTGGTTTACTGTATATGATCCACCATGCACATTTTAGAAGCAGGTGTGGGGAGTTTTTCTGCCCGGGTTTTAGGAAGCAGTTATCTACTGTTATGGGAGTAGATATCTAGGCCGCACATGTATTGTTTTATCTCGGCAAATCCCGACAGTACTAATGTAATATATAAAAATAAATAATAATATTAAGAAGATGGGTTTATTATGTAGGCAACAATTTCAGATTGCAAGCCAGTATCGACAAAATACATTGGCCACGTAGGAACTGCAGAATTAACTCGGAAACATGAACTTAATATATGTTATTTATGTACGGGTATTGGATGGGTTTTTTCACACGCAAAAATGAAGTTCAAAACACTTAATATATTGAAATGTTTACATTTTATTCTCTATATAATTAAAAGTTTTTATTTTGGTTTAAATTTATAATATTTGAAATAATAAAATATTATATAAATTTTATTGTTCGCGGGTATGCGGGTTCGGGTATAGAATTTTTTCCAAATCTGTACCTGAACCGGAACTCATGACGGGTACGATTTTCAAACCCAAACCCTCGTCAAGCAGGTTGGGTTCGGGCGGGTCCCATGAGATCGGGTTTAATTGCCATCCATAATTCCAATTGTATTAGATTAACCGTCAACTAAGGGATCCCTCACTTCAAGTTCTGTCCACACCTTCATGAAATCACATCGATTTATATGATAAGTTCATTCTAATATAAACCAATAAATCAAATTTGATAAATTTTAAAGCATTACAACTAAGTATACCAATTTTGTTAAATATAAAGCTTGTGAAAAAATTGGAGAAATATATATAACTCAACAAACTTTTAATATTGGTTGAAATATACCTTCTTGTTGTTTTACACTATTAAAAACCTGTCGAGTTCTTTTGGGGGAGAGGAGGAGTTTAGCCCTAACCTTTTCGGTGCATGTGTGAGGGGTTAACCAAACGTCATAAGTGATCTCGTCAGAATGAATTCACATTTGGTGTCGGTGCATATTTCCAAAACATGCTATTTAAATTGCGTATCAAGTCTCATCATTTGGCTGTGAAACTTTTGAGTTACTGTAATCCTTATTACCCTCATGGTTCCAAAACTTAATGCTAAACTATACTATAATTTCGGAGTTTGTCAAAATCTCCCAACACATATTTATTGACGGTATCTATGTATTCACCGTTATAAACCAGGTATTTTATATAATAACATCAACCCATTTATAGGATTCGATACATTGACTCGGGATTCAATCTCCGAAGCTAATACCTCATCCATCTATCTGCGTTGATACAGCCCATGACACGTTTTGCCTATTTCATATACCTATAATATCATAAAATCATATGTAATCAATTGGAAAGGCATGCCGATAGAATAAAGATTGCATAACATATATATGTTATAATTAAATTTATATAATATTGCACAAGTTTTTGTTTTAAAATAAGATTTAAGGGTAAAAAGGTCTTTGAAAGGGTGCGTTTGGTACGCGGGACACGATCGCACCAAATGTTGGCCAGATTATTCTTGTCCCACGTTTGGTACAACTTTAGCATGGGACAGAATGGGACAAGGT
Source organism: Acer saccharum (assembly GCA_030490815.1). NCBI lineage: Eukaryota > Viridiplantae > Streptophyta > Magnoliopsida > Sapindales > Sapindaceae > Acer > Acer saccharum. The sequence continues at coordinate 3,315,433 of CM059874.1, read as the reverse complement.
GGGAAAAAAAAATCACCAGATTGTGTCCCACCCAAGACGCAAGGCCAGACTTGTCCCATGCGTGGGACGCAAATCAGCTGTCAAATTTTGGTGTCCCATTTTGTGTCCAACCAACCAAATTGGGACATGTATGAATTTTTTTCAACTTCTTCCAGAAATGTGTCATAAATGTGCACACATGTCCCAATTTGGTTGGTTACACACAAATCGGGACACCAAAAATTGACAGGTTATTTGAGTACCTATGCGTGGGACAAGTCTCAAAAAGGAGAAAAACTTGGCTGGGACGGTCCCATACACGTGGCCATGGGACCGTCCAATGAGAGTGCGCCACATATACATTGGGACAGCATGTGCTGAGTATGTGGCACACTCTCATTGGACGGTCCCATGGCCACGTGTATGGGACCGTCCCAGCCAAGATTTTCTCCTCAAAAAGACCTTTTAACCTTAAATATGAAAATTTCACAAAATTGTGCAATATTATATATAGTTAATTAGATATATATTAATATATTAATATAATTATATAATTCAAAAAAATAATATGAGATAATTTTACTAAAACATGAAAAACAATAAATACATAATAACTCAATTATGGACATGTAATACCATCTAAAATTATGGACAACATGTGGACAACCAATAAATATATTTCGTTTACTTGATCGATGATATTGTTATATACATAACACATTGATGATTTCTATTTGACCATTATACTAGAATTTAAACTTAGGGAAATGGGACAAGGATGTGTTAATGTTTCCGCAGATGAGTGGGCTGTGCGCCTGTGCCGCAGTGTGTGCCCCCCTATAAAAACATATGTTCAGAGTTAGATTTCGTTAACAGTAACTTCGGTCTGTAGAGCTTGGAAAAAAATAAATAAATTACTTATGACTGTAGAGATGGAGTCCGATGATGAGAACGAATCCACCATATTGGATCGACTGATTTTCTGCGTAAGCAGGTGCTGCGACTCTCTGAAAGACCTCCTGGATGTTACAATTGAATACAAGAAAGTTGTGGAAAGAAACGAAGCACGGTCCCGTTCTCGATCAACAGTTGTTGAATCTTGCGTCGCGGAACTGGAGAGGGATGTTTACAGGTTAAGAATACCAAGTCGACGTCTCTCGTCGACCGTCTTCGGCGTCAAAAGGGCTGTACGTTATTTAAGAATCGCCCTTCGGGCTCAAGGCATTAATACGTTCACACTCACCGAGTCAACGCCATAGCGCCACCAAACATGTTTTTGCAGGTGATGTTTGTTTTGTTTGTTTTGTTCCTACAATCCATTTTAGGACTTGCAAATACCGTTTGACGTAAGGTACTTAGGTTTGCTGTTGCCATTTGTTTTATGTTTTCAAAAACGCCTGTTGTTTTTGTAATTGGATTTAGATAACCCATGTTAAAAACTTCCAGACATACCTCGTTTGTGTGTGTAATCATCTGACGATTTGAGTTGTAAAATCTTAACAACTTATGTCCCTTCTGAAGGGTTTTCTAAGCTATAATCGGAAACTTGCCTTGGAGTTCAAATTCAGAAAAAAACTTGTACGTTTTCACATTTCACTACAGTTATCAAACTATTCGAACAACCCTAAGACACAGTTAATTTTGAGATGTACTCAACACCGTTCTTAGTTTGAACACCAATTGTCCTGTTAAGTTTAACATGTAGAAGAACACCATTCCCCAACTTCACTTGTAAATCGAGGAAGGTGTCGAGAACTGTCGATGTTGATAAAATGCTCCCATTCAGACGCATAAAACAAGGTAGCTTAACTTTATTTTGCTTCAGAATAATGTTAATTATTATCTATAGACTATAGCCGTTTAAATCTCGATGAAATCCAAAAATTCTCACTCCATATGTAGAAGTGGGAATATGTCCGAAGGTGTCAGATTGTTCAGGGTGGATTTCTCAAACCCATAGGCAAAATACAACATTCTTCAAACATAACTAGAACGACAATTGGTTTCCATCCAAGCGGAAATAGTATGCGCTTAATTCCAGCTTCATACAGAGTCTAAAGGGAACCCTGGCGCAACAGTCTTCGTTGCCGGATGAATGGCATTAACTTTTGTTTATTATTTCATCCCTAAAGTTTGACTTATATACAGTTTGACCCATATTTAATAAAATATTGGCTAGATGTTTAAAAAAAGGGTAATGCTATTGGGTACCCAAAAAAATCCAACCCAAATGTCATGTGGCAACATCTCAAATACTGTGCAAGTTGCACCATTATAGTTCCAACGGTTGCACCAAATCAGGTTTTAGGGTTGGAGATGAGGGTTTACAATGTCTGTTGTACAACCCTTCACATTATGGTTATGGTTATTTTTCGTTTGCCATCGAACCAGATGTGTACAATCAAACCTTGATATACGTTACGTTGAGACGGCTGTAGATTACAATGGACGATTTAGTAAATCTGTGGGATAACCCATCGGATTTTGACGTCTCACTTGCTCCCATTATAAGTGTCGTATCAACTATATATTGGTCATTGACCCAAACCCCTTCCCCCCCCCAAAAAAAAAAAAGCGACTTTGTAAAGGTTACCATAATTGCCTGTGACTGTACTCTACCCACCCTATTTGCAGGTCACAGATTTAGTTCTGTACGAATAGGGTATGGGTAATGATGAAGAAAATTGCTCATGGGGGTGTGGCCCAACCTAATAATACTGATTGAATTGACAATTAAGTATCGGGAGTAGTTGAAGTTGTATTTGACCATCCGGAAACGGCGTCCACACCAGAGTCGATATGTTTTGTAATTGAACGAGGACAAAATATTGAAAATGAGAGGAGAACCGATTTCCAAACCTAAATTTTTTATATAGGTTATACACGTGTACAACTTTGACGAATCTAAAAATAGTACCTACACAGCCTACACTGACACGGAATTTTTTTTTAAAAAAAAAAAAACCTACACGATTTGCCAACGGTTGCCTGTTGGAATTACTTTACTTAAAATACCGTGTATTAGAAATTTTTTACTTCAAGTTCAATTTATTGTAACAAAAAAAAAAAAAAAAAAAAAAAAAAAAAAAAAAAAAAAAAAAAAAAAAACCTAGTTGCTCACAAATAAATAAAGGGAAATTATCATTATCCCCCTATAATTTTCCGTATTCTCCAGTCTCCCCTATCTAGTTTCAAAATTCTCCTATTTCCCCACTCCCATGCCTATTTTTATATGGTGAGAATGGTTGTATTTGTGCATGGGAGGGGGGAAATTGGAGAATTTTGAAACTATAGGGGGGAGACCGGAGAATACGGCAAACTACAGGGGGGAGACTAATAATTTCCCATAAATAAAAAACTTATTTCAAATTGTGTCTTCTATTGAAACCCTAATCGTATTAATACTGTATTTGTTCTTCTCATCGTAAACAACTACAGCATCACAAAACCTATTTGCTTGAAAACTCAAACAAATGGATACTGGATTTGGGTTACCTAGCATATTGCGATAAGGACTTTTTTCAAATGGGGACATCCTAAAATAACTTCACGAGGATATTGAATTTAAGCCACTAGTTTTACATGATTTGACTCAAGTGTGTATGCACTTATTAAAACTACTGGCTCACATTCAATATCCTCATGAGGTTATATCATGACGTCCGCATGGGAACGAGACTGTATATATAATACTACTATAATTAGGGCCGTTTTGACTTTATAAGTTTAGGACATCCGCCCACAACCACACATTCGTATTGGTTGTGGGTATTTGTTAATGTTAGGTTATGGGCCCGCTGTGAATGTGTGGCTATGGTTGGACATCTAGAAATTATAAAGTCAGGATCTGGTTAGTGCGCAATGATATAACTTCATGAGGACATTGAATGTGAGCAACTATTTAATCAAGTGCATACGCACTTCAGTCAAAGGATGTTAGCTAATAGTGGTTGACATCCAATATCATGGACCATAAATTTACATCGGTGCGCATTGGCTTGATCATTTCTATATATCTATATATGTATGTATAGTACATTATTTAACAAAACCAATCCATCGGCCAAATGGGTGTATGCCAAATGGGAAGGAAAAGCAATCAAATGAGTTATCCATGCTACATGGTATGCTCCCATTCATTAGGAATTTAGGATGCAATATATCAGGTTGGGTTCATGCTCGTTTAAGTAATCAGACTGAAATCAACTGTCCAAAAATGGTGTCACATGTGTCCATTAGGGGGTAAATTTGTCCAAACACTGTATTTGGGTGGACAATTTTACTCCCAATGGACACATGTCATGCTTCTTTGAGAAAATCTTGTATGCACCCGGTGCAATGCACCGTAGCCAATGGGTGCATGCCACATGGCAGGGAGAACTCAAATGTGGAGAAAATCTTGGCTGGGACGGTCCCATACACATGGCCATGGGACCGTCCAATGAGAGTGCGCCACATATACATTGGACGGCATGTGCAGAGTATGTGGCACACTCTCATTGGACGGTCCCATGGCCACGTGTATAGGACCGTCCCAGCCAAGATTTTCTCCACATTTGATTGTTGTCCTTGCCACATGGCATGCACCCATTGGTTGGCTGCAATGCACCGAGTGCATGCAAGATTCTGTCGCTTCTGAGAGGGGGTAATGCTTACAATTAACCTTTAAAACGGGGGTAAGCCGTAAGCAGCATTACGTGAACCCTTCTGTTAGAGCTTATCTACCTTTCGCTACTTCGCATTATACCAGAGATATGGAGTCCGAGTCGTCGCACGATGAGAACGAATTAGGCAGGTGGTATCGAGTGGTTTCCCAAGTAAGTAGAAGCTCCGAGGCTATCAAACTGCTGTTGGACGAGTTCATAGCATTAAACGAAGTAAAGAAAAAAAATGCTTCTACGAAAATAGCAGGAAGGATTTCTTTGGAGGCCCGCGTTGATCAACTAGAGACAGATGTGGAGGCCTTGAAGAGAATAGATAAACCACGAAAAGTTGTTTCTCTCCGCGACCATTTCAACCGCCGACGCCGACCTTTTTCATTGAAAGATCTGACATCAACTTCAAGGAATTTTTTGTAAATCCAGTTAACGCTTCTAGATTATCGTTGTTATTGTGTAATCTACGAAATTTGCCTTTCTGTTTGTTGTTTTTTGCTGGTTATTTGCTTGGTTTGCGATTAAAACCTTGGTACCTATAGATTCGCTACCTCTACTGCCGTGGTTTCCATTTTTAGATTAATAGTTGTGAATTTTGTGTAGGTTAATCCCAGATATGTGCAGACCTTTCTAAGTACTTGCAGTTTCATCTCCCTCGGTACTGCTTTTGTTTTCTTTGTGTTTCCAATACAACAAAATACATCATCATTCGTCAATCATGTTTTTATTCTTACGTGAGGTTCACCTTCACCGTTCAACGTTGGACGGATGATACGGATTCAAAGGTTTCAGTGTATTACCCATTTTTTTCATGTTCTCTATAACAAATCTGAACTCTGAAGTACATCCAAACTGGATATCTCACAATTCATAAAATAATTTGGTCCTGTGAATGGTGATAGTGTGATACAACTATCGTGTGCAAATGGTAAGTTCAGTCGTACATCATGGGAAATCAAAAACAAGAATCCGAGGTTAACGACGATGCATTTGCGACATAGAAAGGCATAAAGGTTGTGTGGGGTTGGCTCCACCATTGAATAAGGGTTATAATTGAAACTGACTATATAATTAGTGGCGAAGAGATAGAGACATAGAGTCGGTTTCCCACCCCCCCCCCCCCCCCCCCCCTCTTTTTCTTGTGCTTGTTTGGGATTAATTTTACTTTTGCCTTGCTGACAGGGTTGAGTGGAAGAAGAGAAGTAAAATCCTGAGCATTTTAATGTTTTGTTTTTATTTACCCTTCAATTTCAATCTAATGCCCAATAACTAATCCAGCAAGTATACACACGGGCCCTATGCCTCGCTGGCCTAGAGTCTTCGCCACCAAGGTTCGAATCCTGGCTTGGTGTGTATATGGAGGTTTTCCCACCATATGTGTGGGTCTTGTCCCACCTTCGTGTGGGTGTGCTCTCCCCTTATGGGAGTTACGTGTCCGAGCCGTGCTTGTAGAGCCCTATCTCACTGGTGCCGGTAGTTGTTGATGTAATAAAAAAAAAAAAAAAAAAAACCTAATCCACCAAGTATACTAGTATCAATAAGAGTAAACCTGTTGGACCCAAAAAACCAACCCAAATTTTTAACCCAAACCCATGTGGCAACATCACATGGGATCTTGGAAAGATCTTGGAAAGAGTGACGTGGGCCCATGTTGCGTGTGATGTTGCCACATGGCATTTGGGTTAGAATTTAGGTTGGTTTTTTGGGTCCAATAGCATTACTCAGTATATGGTAGCTGAACCAAAAAATTTAAATAAATGAAAGTACAGTGTGCAAAACGATCGACGACTGTATTGGTCAACATATATACTATAAAAGATCTACTGTGCATACGATAACGAAAATAACTCTTGCTGTATAAAAGTAAAAACGCAATATCGGAAATCGGATGGATCAGATAAGATTGTTGTCCTGAAGGTGGATAAAAGCCCATCTTACTAAAAGAAAACGTCTTTTACCAAACGAAGCCCAATAGAGTAATCAATATATAATAACTAATAAGAATAAGAACCTCTAATCGAAGATATCATCGTCTCGTCTGTATTTGGAGACAATGTTTATGCATTGTTCGAATAAGAAAATCATCGGTGGGGTATATCTGGACAAGTCTTTCTACACCCAAGTTGCATGGTTCGCAATGGATTCAAATGTTGTCTGTGGAAAGTAAAAATAATCCTTAATACTACAAAATTCTTTACGCGAGGAAAAGACAAACAACTTATATGAAACACGGTAGCAGAATAAATTCCTTACAGGATAAAATCTAAAACAATTGATTACGCGATCTAATACACAGGCTAAGAAAAGACAAACATGCAACAACATTCTTTACGCTAGGAAAAGACAAAAAACTTATACGAAACACGGTAGCAAAATAAATTCCTTACACGATTAAAATCAACAGCAATAGATTACACGATCTAATACACACGCTAAGAAAACACAAACATGAAGCATGCAGATTAAACTAGGAGGATTTTGCACTAACGAATACACGACCATAACATAAAGGGGATGGACAAAAAAAAACAAAAAAAAAAAAACTACAGCGTTGGTAACTCATAAAAGGCTGTTTTGATCAAATTCACAGCATAAACAACGTAGTCCGATGTGGGGTACAAGATTGTGTACAGTGCCGATAAAAGGTTCTCAAATCGGAGGAACTTGTTGGTGCAGCATTCTAAACTGGGTCATGATATCACCTGATGGATTAGGGTTAATAGCCAGAGGGACAAGTTTGTCTATTGTGTCCAGGTCTGTGACATATACTGCAAGTGCGTGGAGGCTTGGTTGGCCCAGATGCATCAAACGCTGGTTTCCGGCACCCTGATTTGTTGTGTCCCTTTTCAGAGCAATTTGAACAAGTCTCCTGGTTGTACTTAATGGACTTTCTCTATCTTCCAGACTGTCGACGCAATTTAGCTCATGCTCAGGACCTGATAAATTCTTGTTTATACTTGATGCAGAAAGGCTTACCAGATCAACAAGGTGCAATGGATTGTCATCATGTGTAGGGCGTAGTGGTAAATCTTGTGGACTGATTTCATTAGAGCAAGGACACAATGGCGAGTTGATATTGGCTGAGCAACCCATGCCGCCTTCTTCATCCTCAACAGTAACAACAGTTGGACAATGAACTTTCTCGTCTTTAGCATAATTGCCGTGATTGCTGCGGTTAGCAGATTTCTTACTGACTGTACCGCCGAGTGGGCTTTGGGGAAATATAGACTTCCTGATTGATGGCGGAGTTTTTGATTCATCTACGGGGAAACCACTCGGAACAAATTCATTGCTACCAGTTGTGGATCTGTATCCGGATGAACTCACAACAGGGCTGCCTGTAGATTTACACTTCACAATGGGTGGTGGCATACATGCCTGATCACCAGTACAACCGATGGTGATGGAGGTACATTTGGATTTCAGATCACGAGTCACAGTTAACTGGTCAACCAGGCTTCGTAACTGTTTGTGAAACACCGACACATAACATTTAGGATTCTCTTTGTTATGCGAAACGAAGATCTGTAAATCTAAGTCATAAATCATTTCAACAATGGAGCCATCAATTCTAGTACTTATCTTGAAGTCCACTTCATCAGAATTTAAGCCAAATCGGCTACATATCTTCTCTGCTAATGTTTTCAAAGTCTCCTTCACTGTCACTGACAAAAAGAAAACAGCTTTAGGGTTGAACTGTCTATCTTCCCACTGTCCATCGTAGTTCACTATCAACAGAACCATATTCCTGAAGCTGTATGCAATAGATTTAATCAGTTCTATCATCATGGAATTAAAATTAAAATACATGTCATCAATGTCATCAGACGGATTAAAATAATGTCATCACACGGAAAATGTCATCAATGTTTTATGGAATTACATTCCATGATGGATCATGGAATGTAAAATGTAATGTCGTGTTGTGGTAGGAGGATCATGGAATGTAATTTAGTGTTGTAATGGTAGGATCATGGAATGTAATGTAATGTCATGGAATCTGGGAGGATCATGGAATCTCATTTCATGTCATGGAGAATCTAGGAAAGTCATTCCATGTCATGGAGAATCTTTCCATGTCATGTAATCTTGGAATGTGGGAGGATCATGGAATCTCATTTCATGTCATGGAGAATCTAGGAAAGTCATTCCATGTCATGGAATGTCGTGTCATGGTACGATCATGGAATGTAATGGTACGATCATGGAATGTAATGGTACGATCATGGAATGTAATTTCATGTCATGGAGAATCAAGGAAAGTCATTCCATGTCATGGAATGTCGTGTCATGGAATGTAATGTAATGGTTCGATCATGGAATGTAATGTAAATACGACGACACAGGGAATGCAATAAAACTCCTAATTTGACATATGACATAAACAAACACAAACAGGCCACCGCGACGAAGATAAAGGGGACCTTCTCAATCCTTTTCAACATATATTATGACTATGATTAAAATCAATCATATGTAGTATTTAGACTGACTAAACATATGTTATATCCTGAATATGAAAGAAATCAATCATATGTATTTTTTAGACTGACATCAACACACACAGGCCGCCGCGACGAACAGGATGACCCTTCTCAATCATTTTCAACATATGTTATTATAGTTACAGTTCGAGTTCTAAGGAGATACATACCTTCTCTGATATTGGGGATGGCTGAAACAAATTAGGACAGCTTCAATCACGGCAACGAATCGACAACTGGAAATATGATTATGGCGGAGAATCGGAGATATGAAATATCGCGGGTAATTGGGTGCTATTTTTACATGTAAGGGATTGGGTTAACCTACTTGCATTTCAATTTAATAAGATGCATATAATAAAAGAGATAATTCCATAGAATAGCCATAAAATCAGTTGGAAGCCGCACCATAATTTAGGGATTGGGTTTGGGGATTGCCTTCGTCTGAGATATAAGAAGGAGACGGGGTCATTTTGGACCTCTTACATCAACAACCACTGACAACTCTCCAGGGGTATACTTGTCAAAGAACCCACTAACTTCCACCACACAATCCAAGATCCATGATCATATTGGTTGATCCATGATCATATTGGTTATATTTGGTTTTTTTAAAACTAGTGGCTATATGTAAAAATTTGAAAACCAAAGTGGCTATTCTATGGAATTATCTCTTCTTTAAATGGGCATTCTATTTTTGTGGCTGATTCCGACCACAGTGTGATCGCTATGGCCTATGGTTAAAGAGATAATCCAAAATTTCAAACTTCTTGAAAGAAAATTTTGTATGAAAATTTTGTGTGATAGCGACGGGATGATCACTATTGTAAGGATTCCCGTTGTTTTTAATTGGCTTATTTCGTGATCAAACCATAAATGGGGATTCTTTGTAAGGGTAGTTTAGATGTTGTTGTTAGTGCATTAGGCCCTTTTGAAGACCTCATTAGTGACAAGCACCAAAGGTAATATTCTAAGTGCTTACTTGTCTTGAAGAGATAGTTGCACACACTCACAACTTATGCATATGTTTAATCTTTGTATGTTGTGTTTCTTTTTGATGTGCATCAATGCTTATTTACATCTCTTCTTGCTTATTTTATGATTGCATCTTATGTTTATAACATCATAGCATTTAGGCTTTTAGGATGCATTTTAGTTTAACTTTGTACCCCTTGCATGATTGCTTGTGGGGTACAAAATTGGGCTATGCGCTGGTCCACCAGCGCCGGTCGACCAGCGCCGGTCGACCAGCGCCGTTCACTAGCGCCAATCGCCCAGTGGAGCGCCGCTGGTCGTGCGTTGGTGTGGACCAGCGCAAGCCACCAGCGCCAATCGCCCAGGTGTGCGCCGCTGGACTGACGCTGGTGGAAGTGCCTATCGTCCAGCGCTCAAGCCAAAATTGGCTTGTGCGCTGGTCCACCAGCGCACAGAGCATTTTTCTGGCGAGTTTTCAAAACGACCTCACTTCACTTATGGCCTCTATATATATCCCAACTTGATTTTAGGTCAGCCACAAGAGTTCTTATTCATGCTTCATACTTAGGATATTTTTCAAGAGAAGAAAAATACACAAAGAACTCATTTTTAATCACTCAAACACTTTTTCATGATCATCAATCATCATCTAGCATCATCTTAGATCATCTAGATGTCATCTTGCATGGAATCTTCATCATACTTTGCTTGGTAAGTTTTTCACTAATATCTTACATATTTTGTGTTTAATTTATCTAGCAATCTCAATTAATTACTGGTTTGTTATTTTGTATGCTTTGGATACAAAATTGAGATTAGTATGATGTATGTTTGAGAAGTTGTATTGTGCTAGCATATTAGGTTTTGTGCTTGATATTGATTAGCTTAACTAATTGACATGTCATTTAGTTTTGATATCTAGGATTGTTCTTAATTGCATATTAATCATCTTAGATAAGCATATAGGGTTTCCCTTGCTCTATGTTGCATTTTGGATATTCACATATATTCACTTAGGGTTGTATTCTCTTCTAGAGAAGGTAAGTCTTGTGTGTAGCAATCAGGATTAGGTTGCTTAGATCACAAGCAAATTGGACTAGGTTCACTCATACCGGGATTAGGTAGGTGTGTGATTACCTCCGGGATTAGGTTGTAATCGTTTGCACATTTAGTGGATTCGAGGTTCGAGTGTGGCTTACTTACATAGCCCGTGGTTTTTCCCGTGAGGGTTTCCACGTAAAAATTCAAGTGTTGATTTAATTTCCGCACCATATTATACTTGCTTGTTTATATTATCTTGAGGGTAAATTCGTAATTTTGACTATCATGAAAAATTGGGTAAAAAGCGTAAAATCTATTCACCCACCCTCTAGATAGGTTTATACACACAGTGCTATAATTAGTTTCAATTGGTATCAGAGCGGGTTCCTAGACATACATAGGTGATCCTTGCTTTTTAGGTGTGTTTTGTATTTTGTGTGATTTTTGATTATTCATACATTTGCATTCATTTCATTCATTCATAAACACTATGAGTGGAAACGGTGGAAATGGTGGTGGCCACGAAGGAGCTTCTAGCACAAGGCCTCCACTTCTTACCGGTTTAAACTATTCCCAATGGAAAGGGAAGATGGAATCCTACATATGCCAAATTCATGACCGTGCATGGATGGCGGTGGAAGACGGATATGATCTCCCTATGATAACTCCTGCGGGTGGAGGACTAGATGTTTTGAAGCCTAAGGCGCAATGGAACGCGCAAGAGTTTGAGGCTTCAAAGTGGAATAGGAAGGCGATGCATGCCATTATGTGTGCAATGGATGAGAATCAGTACAAGCTTATTCAGAATACTCAGATTGCCAAAGTGGCATGGGACATCCTTCAAGTTGCACATGAGGGAACCGAGGTGGTGAAGGAGTCCAAGCTTCAAGTCCTTCAAACTCAATTTGAGTTACTTAGGATGGGAGAGGATGAATGCTTTAATGACTTCGAAATCAAATTGATGGACATAGTAAATCAAAGCCATCAACTCGGAGATCCGTATTCGGATAGGAGAGTCAAGCAAAAAATTATGAGATCTCTCCCCGATAGGTTTGAATCAAAGTTGACGGCCATAGAAGAAAATAGTGGCTACATGGATATGAAGTCAAGTGAGGTAATTGGGCGTCTCCTTGCATATGAGTCTAGGAAGGTTCCTAGCACCACTACTCCTCCTAAGAAGTCTAAAGGAATAGCTTTGAAAGCATCTAAGGATGCAAAGGAGGCAAAGCATGAATCGGATGAAGACCTTGCCTTATTTGTGAAAAGGTTCAACAAGGTTATGGGGTTCAAGAAGAAGAAGGGATTTGGGTCAAGAGGACAAGATTTGAAGAAAAAGAGTTCCTTCAAGAAGTTTGAGCCTAGACAAGAGAGGACCGAAAGGAAAGGGGTTCGATGCTTTGAGTGTGGTGGGATTGGTCACTTTGCCCCCGAATGTGCTAATCACAATGAAAAGAAGAAGGGCAAAGTGATGGCCGCCACATGGAGTGGGAGTAGTGATGACTCCATTGAGGAAGATGAGTCTTCAAGTGAAGAAGAGCTCATGGCTAACGTCTTAGCTTTTGCCTCTTCTCACAAGAGCAAAAGTGCTAGTGAAAAAGAGGAGATGAGTCAAGAGGAAATTGACTCTAGTGAAGAAGAAAGTGACTCCTCTTCAAATTCCAAAAAGAAATTTGTGGAGCAAAAGGTGCTTGCTAAATACCATGCCGAGTTCAATGATTTAGCACTTAAAAGCACAAGAAAGATTGAGAGGTTGAGAGAAGAAAACCTTGAACTTTCGGCTCACAATGACCACTTAAGTGAACAAGTGGAAAGATTGAAGAGGAGAGAGGATAAGTTAATTGAGGAGTTAGACTTGTCCAAGAGAAATGAAGAAGGCTTGAAGAGGGAACTTGTAGAAGTTAAAGGGTCCTTGGCTAGGGTAGATTCTAGCACCAAGAAGCTTGATCATTTACTTGGTGTTGGAAAGAGTCCAAGTGACAAGAGAGGTCTTGGGTATGAAGATGGCAAGAAAATCTCAACCTCTAACAAGACCGTGTTTGTCAAGAGCTTGAAGAATGAAGAAACTTCATTTGTGCAACCTTCTAGGAAAAAGTTAGAAGTAGGACAATGTTCTAATGCACAAGTGAAAATGGGGCCAAGAAGGAAATCTCAAGCTCAACCCCCTAGAGTTCCTCAAGCCAACACTCCTCCCAAATTGGCTCATAAAGGAAAGAGACCAATCATGCAACCTCAAGCTTGGAAGTAACCAAGACCGGTTCAACAACGAAGATGGATTGAACCCACTTATCCACAAAGACATGGACGTGCTCAAAGGCGAGGTATGATTCCTTTTTTCATCCCTATTTGTCACTTTTGTGGTTGTGATGGTCATATTAGACCAAATTGCTTTCAATATATTAAAATGTGTAGAAAACAAAGCATGATTGAAAAGAGAAAGAATAGAGCCAAGATGCATGTTTCTAGGAATGAAAATATTGATTTGCATGATCCTAGAAATAGTAGAGCACATGTACCAAAGGCCACTAAGAAAGCTAAAACTGTTGCTAAGTGGATTAGAAAGAATGAAAATGTTTGTCATGTTGCACAAATAGCCTTGAAGGCAAATTCTTCTAATTTTTGGTACTTGGATAGTGGGTGCTCTAGGCACATGACGGGAAACAAGAGTTTCTTCGAGACTCTTGTTATGGAGGAAGGTGGAAAGGTCACTTTTGGTGATGGATCCAAAAGAAATGTTGTAGGGAAAGGAACCATCTCCGTTCCCGGATTACCCTCCTTATCCAATGCTTTATTTGTTGATGGCTTGAAAGCCAATTTAATTAGCATTTCACATCTTAGTGATGAAGGATATTCCGTCTTGTTTTCTAAAGATTATTGCTCTATCCTTAAACCCGATGGACAAACCTTGTTGAAGGGCATGAGATCTAGCGACAATTGTTATTGTCTTGAAGCTAGTATTGTATCTAATCATGTGTCCATGGATGAGCAAATTGAGTTGTGGCATGAAAGACTTGGCCACATGAACTTTAGGGATCTACGGACCCTTGGAAAGTTCAATTGTGTGCGTGGCCTTCCTAAGCTTGGGAAGAAAGCCAATGGTATTTGTGGACCTTGCCAACAAGGAAAGCAAACTAAAAGCATGCACAAAAAGGGTAAGTATCTCTCCACCAAGGAGCCTCTTGAGCTTCTCCACATGGACCTCATGGGTCCCATGTAAACCGAAAGTTTGGGTGGAAAGAGATACATTTTTGTTTGTGTTGATGATTTCTCTAGATTTACATGGACATATTTTCTTAGAGAAAAATCCGAAACTTTTGACAAGTTTAAAATGCTTTGTAATAAAATACAAAATGAAATGAACTCAAATATTAAAAGTATAAAACGGATTAGAAGTGACCATGGGAGAGAGTTTGAGAATGCCTCTTTTGAAAGCTATTGTAATGGCTTAGGCATCTCCCATGAGTTTTCCGCTCCTAGGACACCTCAACAAAATGGAGTTGTTGAGAGGAAGAATAGGGTCCTCTAAGAGATGGCCCGTGTGATGTTGCTTAGCAACAATGTCCCTAGGAACCTATGGGTCGAAGCCATCAACACGGCTTGCTATATAGGAAATAGAGTGTTCCTAAGGCCCGGTACTAGAAACACCTCCTATGAGTTATGGAAAGGCAAGAGGCCAAATGTTAGCTACTTCCACACTTTTGGAAGCAAATGCTACATTTTGAATGACCGTGATCAACTTGGCAAATTCGATGCTAAGAGTGATGAGGGTATTTTTATTGGCTATGCCTTAAATAGTAGAGCCTATAGAGTTTTCAATTTAAAGACTCTAAGTGTTATGGAATCATCCACTGTCGTATTTGATGATACTAGGCTCAAGTCTAATGATCATGAGGAGGAGGTTATTTTTAGTGATGATTCTCCTTTGGAGAAGGTTGTGGTGTCACCTAATGTTGGGACATCTAATGTCAACAATAATGACACACAACCTATTGATAGAGTTCCTCTCTTGGACTCTAAAAAACCCGCTCCATGGGTTAGGAAACTCCATGATAAAGAAGATATCATTGGAGAGGTAAATGAGGGTGTTAGGACTAGACGTCAACTTGCTAATCTTATTAGCTATACTTGCTACACCTCTCAAATTGAACCCAAAAAGGTTGAAGAAGCCTTAAATGATGAATTTTGGGTTCTTGCCATGCAAGAAGAGCTAAATCAATTCGAAAGGAATAAGGTTTGGACTCTAGTTCCTAGGCCTAAGACCACTAATGTCATAGGCACTAAATGGATATTTAGGAACAAATCCGATGAGGATGGCAATATAGTGCGGAACAAGGCTAGACTTGTAGCACAAGGGTACTCTCAAATTGAGGGTATCGACTTTGAGGAGACTTTTGCTCTCGTTGCCCGCTTAGAGTCCATTAGGCTTCTCTTGTCCATCTCTTGTGTGCACAAGTTCAAATTGCACTAAATGGACGTCAAGAGTGCCTTCCTCAATGGCTTCTTGCAAGAGGAAGTGTTTGTTGAACAACCTAAGGGGTTTGTGGATGCACACCACCCCAATCATGTTTATCGCCTCTAGAAGGCACTTTATGGGTTGAAACAAGCACCTAGGGCTTGGTATGAGCGCCTCACTCAATTTCTTGTTGACAACAACTACACAAGAGGTAGTGTTGACAAGACACTATTCATCAAGAGAGACAATGATGAGCTTTTCATAGCTCAAATATATGTTGATGATATAGTTTTTGGCTCCACCAACAACACCAAAGTCCAACAATTTGTTGATGTCATGTCTCTTGAATTTGAGATGAGTCTTGTTGGTGAGCTTAGTTACTTCCTAGGTTTGCAAATTAGGCAACTAGATGATGGGATTTTCATATCCCAAGTCAAATATGCCAAAAACCTAGTGAAGAAGTTTGGTCTTGAAAAAGCCAAACATTGTGATACACCCATGAGTACCACTTTGAAGCTAAGCAAGGATGCTAGTGGTAAAAGTGTGGAACAAACTCTATATCGTGGCATGGTAGGTAGCTTGCTTTATTTGACCGCAAGTAGGCCCGATATATCTTTTAGTGTGGGTGTGTGTGCTAGGTACCAAACGGATCCTAAGGAGTCCCACCTCTCTTCCGTGAAGAGGATCATTCGCTATGTGAATGGGACATCCAACTATGGGATTTGGTACTCTTTTACACTAATGCTAGCCTTGTTGGCTTTAGTGATGCGGATTGGGCAGGAAATTGTGATGATAGGAAGAGCACATCGGGCGGTTGCTTCTTCCTAGGAAACAACTTGGTGTCTTGGTTTTGCAAGAAGCAAAACTCAATTTCCTTGTCCACAGCCGAGGCTGAATACATAGCCGCGGGGAGTGGATGCACTCAACTTATGTGGATGAAGCAAATGCTAGTAGACTACGGATTCAACCAAGGTACTCTCACTCTCTTTTGTGATAACATGAGTGCTATTAATATTTCCAAGAATCCGGTTCAACATTCTAGAACTAAGCATATTGACATCCGCCATCACTTCATTAGAGAGCTTGTTGAAAATAAATGCATAGTACTTGAACATGTAGGTACTAATGATCAACTTGCGGACCTATTTACTAAACCCTTAGATGCTACTCGATTTAAAATTCTTAGTAGATCTATTGGGATATGCCTTGTGGAGTGATGTGTTGTAATTGACCCCATATGGGGAACTCAAGCAAAGAGAGCTATTTTGCATTCTTGTTAATTGCAAAAAATTTAAAATAACTTATGCCTCTTCTTTTGATTGCTTGAGTAAGCTTGGTTGTTCATATGTATATATGTTTTCTATTCTATAAGTGTGAACCTTGCTTGTCTACAATCCATGTCATATTTATGTTCAAACATGCATTTTTGGACTAGGAGATTTACATAGGAAGTATGATGTGAATGACCTATAGTTATCTCCATGACATGATGATTCTAATAACATGCTAATGCTAAATGAAAAAGCATGATATTCTTACAACATGCCCACATGAAAAGCATGAATTGATGATTGCATATTCTTAAAAATGCAAAACTTGTGTGAAAGCTAATGAGACTCAAAATGAATAAAGGATCTTGTATCCGTTCAAAGGAATCTACATTCCAAATGTCTCTCTTTCTTTATTAGTTGAACATGGTTACTATCATACGGATATCTTATCCGAAAAAATCAAATAGGATGCAAAGTCGCTCATGCCATGTTTCGCTTATAAAGTTGGATATAGTTGCTCTTAAATTGAATTCAATAATCTCTATATCCTTGCTTTTCCCATGACATTAGTGAAATTGGTTTGAATTCAAATTAGAAACCTTTGTCATTTGCTTTGCCAAATACCATTGTATTTTGGACTTGAATGCTATATGTCTTGTATGCAAAGCATGTTGGATTCACACATTTTCTCAAATAAATCTCCTTGTTTCTCTCAAATTAATTGAAGTGCATAAAGTGACTTATATGTATATGCATATCTTGCATGCTTCTATCTCTCGTTGCTTTGAGTGACCCGGTTGGGGACTACTCCTTTGCCTATATCATTGACAAAAAGGGGGAGTAGGATATGGTAAGGGGAGTTGCAAAATATAGAAGCTAATTGTGCATTTTGGGAGAACATACATTGAGGGGGAGTAACCCTTTAAGGGGGAGCATTGCATTTATCATTCATTGCATACATTTGGTAATGTTGTGCCTAAATTCTAAAATTGCAAATGCTTGGTATTGTTCTCACATGATTAATCTCACACTTTACTTGAATTGGAAATGTTAGAAACTCTTTTCAGGGATTGATTATTCTACAAGAGGATTGAAGACTTCAAGTTGCATTCTTTTATCTCTTTGTAATGTAGAATATCATTGTAACCCCATAGTTTCTATTTTTTGTGAGGAATCAATGTGAGTGATGGTTTTGTCACGAAATAGCCAAAGGGGGAGATTGTAAGGATTCCCGTTGTTTTTAATTAGCTTATTTCGTGATCAAACCATAAATGGGGATTCTTTGTAAGGGTAGTTTAGATGTTGTTGTTAGTGCATTAGGCCCTTTGAAGACCTCATTAGTGACAAGCACCAAAGGTAATATTCTAAGTGCTTACTTGTCTTGAAGAGATAGTTGCACACACTCACAACTCATGCATATGTTTAATCTTTGTATGTTGTGTTTCTTTTTGATGTGCATCAATGCTTATTTACATCTCTTCTTACTTATTTTTATGATTGCATCTTGTGTTTATAACATCATAGCATTTAGGCTTTTAGGATGCATTTTAGTTTAACTTTGTACCCCTTGCATGATTGCTTGTGGGGTACAAAATTGGGCTGTGCGCTGGTCGACCAGCGCCGCTCACCAGCGCCAATCGCCCAGTGGAGCGCCTCTGGTCGTGCGCTGGTGTGGACCAGCGCAAGCCACCAACGCCAATCGCCCAGTGGAGCGCCGCTGGTAGTGCGCTGGTGTGGACTAGCGCAAGCCACCAGCGCCAATCACCCAGGTGTGCGCCGCTGGACTGGCGCTGATGGAAGCGCCTGTCGTCTAGCGCTCAAGCCAAAATTGGCTTGTGCGCTGGTCCTGCGCTGGTCCACCAGTGCACAGAGCATTTTTCTGGCGAGTTTTCAAAACGACCTCACTTCACTTATGGCCTCTATATATATCCCAACTTGATTTTAGGTCAGCCACAAGAGTTCTTATTCATGCTTTGTAAGGTTGATAATTAGTGTTGACATTAATTCCATATCAAAACGTGTTTATCTTGTAATGTTTAGTGGTTAGTAATTGAAGAATTTCGAAGACGAAGGACGTCTCAACCACAATTCGTTCAAGTTGCCGGCTTTTAAGAGATTCGGGCATTATCGGTCTACAAAGGTATTAAAAGACCTCTTATCTCCTACAAGGCTAGGCGCACTCAGACATATCATTCTTGTGTGTCCCTTCATGATTTAATTTCATTTATATATCACTTTCACACACTTGGCAAAATATGCTCATGCATTCATATTATGTTGATAAACTTTGTGTTTTGCATTTTCTAGGACTATGTCCGGAAACTAGCATATGTGTGTGTATTTGTGTTTGTATGTTTCCGTATTTTGTATTTAGGACTTGAACATGTTCTTATTCAATGCCTTATTGAGTTCTGGTCGTTTCGGTTACTCATTCATAAGGTTTCGAGTCCAAACGTGTTGACTATGCCACTTTACGTTCTCTTACGTTGTGTTGACTTCATCGATGATTTCCGAGATGATTTCTCAACTTTTTTCAAAGTTGTATAGTTGTTATCGTGCATGAAGGGAGTCACGGTTCGTAATCCGAAAACGGATTCAAAATCGGAGGTCGGATGCTCAAGATATGGGCTGAAGATCCGAAGGAGCGCGCGAGGGCGTAAGTGGCCAAGAGGCCACGTGTGGCCCACCCCGTGGATGGAGCCGTGGGCCCCACGGCCAGAGGTGCTCTCTACCCCCGTGTGGCCCACGCGCCCCCCACGGGGCTGGGCTGAGGTGGCCCTCTTTGATTGGCCAAAAATTGCCTCCTCTCTCCTCTTTTTAAAACCCCTCCATTCCCTCCATTTGTTTTCAAGAAGAAAAAGTTAGAATTCCCGTCAGAATTTTTCTCCCAAATTTTCCTAACTTCCAAACACCATAACTTTCTCATACGAAGTCGGATTTGAGTGATTCAAGTTGGAGAACGTTCGTAATCGAGTCCTCTACCTTTTCCAAGTGATTTGGCAGCTGTTTGATCGACTTTTCCGGTGGTTGTACACAGAAAACCGAACCAGCTCGAAAATCCAAGGTAGTGTTCATATCTTTGGGATTTCTTCTTTTATAAACCTTCAATTTGCTTGGGGTTTCTTCTTCTATATGTATGTTTATGTATTATGAATGCTATAGAGAAAGATAGCTTCATAATCAATCTTAATCAAAAGTCTAATTAGAGACATATGTGAACTAGTTTCTTAGATTCTAGGTTTTTCACATGTTTGAGAGTTGTATTGTGATTAGATTGATATCTAGGATTATTTGTGGATTGATTGATGTATTTTATGATTAATAATCCTCACATGTGCTTAGATCCTCTTATTGAACAAATCTAAGATTAGCACATTTGATTTTGTATTTAGAGCTAATTAGGATTTAATTGATTATTCATTATATCCTTGCTCTAAATACTTGCTAGAATATTCATTGTATACATTTTGTGATTCTAGCATTTTTTTTGTTGTTTGTGTTCTAAAGTCTTGATTATGTGCTTAATGAACATGCTTTGTTTTCAAGCTTTAGAAACATGAATAGAATCTAGGCTTGGCATGTTTTAGGTGTTTTGCATGCTCTAGATTTTTGTTCATGTTTAAGATCTAGACTACTTTGTTTTGTGAACTTTGTTGCACATGTCTAGATCTTCATGAAGTGTACCTTATCCATACATTTCATATGCTCATGCATCATTTTGTATGGTGTCATGTTTTGGATCATAAACTAGAAAAATGTACATTGTGTGCTCATTGATTATTTCTAGTTTCCATAGGATGTATTGATCATATATTCTATGTTGCATGTGTTTGCATCATTTGCATCACTTAGATCATTGCCTTGTAAAAGGTGGAAGTCTCTTGCAAAGTGAGTGAAGCTTTGTGGAAAGAGCAAGGAGTCTTGACTAGGACATGTGGTCCTGATAGTCAAGCAAAAGTCTTAGCTAGGAGTGTGGTACTCCGGATGGTTGAGCTAGGAGAGCTTAACTAGGATCTTTGTGATCCGGATAGCTAAGCACGAAATCTTCCTAGAGACGTGAGTGTCTTGGATAGGAAGTTGCTTCCTAGAGGTGTAGGACACATCTCGGATAGGAAGTAGGCTTGGTGATTCACTAGCCCGAGGGTAGATTAGGAGTTGATAGCTTGAGCGGATATCATGAGTGATAGCTTGAGTGTGTAAGTCCTTTTTACATAGTGGATTGCTTCGCCGGTGGTTGTGGATTCAACCCGTGGATGTTTCCTCTTCGGAGGTTTACCACGTAAAAATCAATGTGTCAAATGTCTCTATCTCTATCTCTTTATATTTGTATGTATGATCTATATAACTTGTTTAAGCTCTTCATTTCCTCACATCCTTGTAAACAAGTTATTGATAAAGAAAGAGTTGTGCACATTGTTGGTTGAATCAACATTTGTTTCTTGTATCTTGTAAGTGCTTGAACATTGTATCTTGTGATTCTATATCAAGTTGTAAAGCTCAACTTGGTGACTTTGCATTGTAATATTCAAAGTACAACTTGTGGAATTTAAATTTGCTCATTATTGAATATACTTGTAAAAGAGATACATTGTTTATTGATATATGTTTTGTAGACTAAGGGTGGTGAATTGAGCATACTTGTGATAATTGTTTTCCTCATAACAATCTTGTTTAAGGTTAATATGTATGCTCACCGAGGTTTTGACATAAGTCACGAAAAAGTTTTTAAAACTAGTGCGTCAACCTATTCACCCCCCCTCTAGGTTGTTTAGCATAACCTTGTAGGTATTTTCATGCTTCATACTTAGGATATTTTTCAAGAGAAGAAAAATACACAAAGAACTCATTTTTAATCACTCAAACACTTTTTCATGATCATCAATCATCATCTAGCATCATCTTAGATCATCTAGATGTCATCTTGCATGGAATCTTCATCATACTTTGCTTGGTAAGTTTTTCACTAATATCTTACATATTTTGTGTTTAATTTATCTAGCAATCTCAATTAATTACTTGTTTGTTATTTTGTATGCTTTGGATACAAAATTGAGATTAGTATGATGTATGTTTGAGAAGTTGTATTGTGCTAGCATATTAGGTTTTGTGCTTGATATTGATTAGCTTAACTAATTGACATGTCATTTAGTTTTGATATCTAGGATTGTTCTTAATTGCATATTAATCATCTTAGATAAGCATATAGGGTTTCCCTTGCTCTATGTTGCATTTTAGATATTCACATATATTCACTTAGGGTTGTATTCTCTTCTAGAGAAGGTAAGTCTTGTGTGTAGCAATCGGGATTAGGTTGCTTAGATCACAAGCAAATTAGGACTAGGTTCAGTCATACCAGGGATTAGGTAGGTGTGTGATTACCTCCGGGATTAGGTTGTAATCGTTTGCACATTTAGTGGATTCGAGGTTCGAGTGTGGCTTACTTACATAGCCCGTGGTTTTTTCCCGTGAGGGTTTCCATGTAAAAATTCAAGTGTTGATTTAATTTCCACACCATATTACACTTGCTTGTTTATATTATCTTGAGGGTAAATTCGTAATTTTGACCATCACGGAAAATTGGGTAAAAAGCGTAAAATCTATTCACCCACCCTCTAAATAGGTTTATACACACCGTGCTATAATTAGTTTCAACTATGTTTAAAAATATGTGAATGAGATTGTGATTGAAATTGTTAAATGGTTTTGTATAATTCTCAATTATGTGAAAGAGACACAAGATGGTTTAAATTTTGGGTATTAAAACGTTAGAGTCAAGGATTGAAATTTTTTGGATAAGAATTGGGAGACTAACAAATGTTGTAAGATTTAAGAACATCTTTAAAAGTCTCTCTTGCAAAACCCCTTGGTTCCTTAGCTTATTTAAGGAAGAAGTTATATTTTTACAGCTCCAACATATTTCTTAGAGACTCTTAAATGTGTTTTGGAGGAGTTCACTCCCTTAATTAAAAAGTGGTTTCAGCCCCCCTTAAGTGGGCTCCACATATTTAAATTTATTTTATTTTTTGAAAAACATAAGATATTTAACTTTTAAATCTCAACAACATTTATTATCCATTGAGCAATTTGTTTTACAATAATAATTACAAAGTGAAACATCAAAATAATAAAAAATTATTAAGGGAGCCATTTAAGGGAGTATTGTTGGAACACATACTACTATAATGGCCCCTTATAACAACATCCACCCTTATTTAAGAGGGTCTCCAAAGAAAATTGTTGGAGATGCTCTAACAATGGAGAGGTGATGTCTCAAAATATCTGAGTCACCATTTAAACATTGACACGTGTTATTATTTCAGTGGACTGAGCACAAATCAGCCTATGCTAATGGTGCACTGAAGTATTTATTGTAACAGTACAATGTTATCCCTATGTAGTTAAAGGTGACTAATGAATGTCGGTAAAAAAAGACTAATTTGAAGGAAAAATATGAGGATCAATTTAGTCATTTTAGTAAAAGTTGCAAACTACTTGGAATTTAAAAAAAGTCCAGAACAGAACTTAATTGGTTATTGCCAATTTAGTTATTTTAGTAAAAGTCACAAACTACTGTGAATAATTATAACTTTAGGGTTTTTTTATTATTATTATTTTTTAAGGGAATTATCAATTGGGTTCCCTACTTTTTTTAGGGGGAATTACATAAACTTACTCTGGTTATATGCATAATAACACAGAAATCCACAAAAAAAAAAAAAAAAAAAATCATAATGACATTCACACCCCCTTGACCTGTTGACTCACGGTTGACCACTTGTTGACCACCGTTTCTGTTATTGACAAGGTGCAATGTTGTCTTTTTGATACAGTATTCATTAAAACAAAATACAAATAAATAAATAAAAAACATTTTTAACAAAATAAAATGATTGATCTCCACCTTCCGTAACTCCAACTCCATATATAAGATGGCTGGTGGAGATCAAATAACAAAAAAAGAAAAAAAAAACAAAAATTAACCAAAAAAAAAAAAAAAAGGAAAAGCTGAGAAAGATCTGGAAATTTTACAGATCTCTTCCTAACTCCATCTCAGATGGAACGGTCTATGATTGAGCTCTATCGCAGATGAAGACTCATTCATTGCCTTCGTCTCTAAAACAACATCGTACCACTCGTTTAGTTTCTTCTTTCAACTATCTCTCCGAGAATCGGACTTCCAAGCTACTCTCTCTTCCTGCTCCGACTCTCACTTTCTACTAGTAATTCTTCTCTCTTAATCTCTCTTACTTCACTAAAACAATTTGAGTCATCGCTTCCGGTTTTGTTGTGTTGGGACTAATCGGATCCAATTGATTCTAAAATTTACTTGTTGATGTTCGAGGCTCACCTAAATTTTATTATATTGTAGCTATTTATCATCATTTATTTGAGGAACAATATTCACCAGGTGTTCATGGGTTGGAAAATGTGTCATTTATTTATGTTTGTTCATAGCAGATGTTACATTTTGATTCATGAGGTTGGGTGCGTTGATTGCAAGTATTGCAATACGATTAGAGACTTAACACGTAAACTGGGTGATTGTTATTGTTGTGTTTTGGATATTTTGCATGTGAAGATTATTAGTTCGAGAAGGGAATATCAGACAACTTGAATGTGATTTTTAACATATTGAAGATGGATTTTTATCGATGAATGTGTGTTTCAATGTTTGGATTTGTTTTTTTGTTTTTGTTTTTGTTTTTGTTTTTGTTTTTGTTTTTTCTAGATTATTTTGGTTTTTTACTTATATTGATTGGAGAAGAAGATATAATTGTTGGATGAGATTTGTGGATTTTGTTTTTGGGATTGATTTATGATTTTTTTTTTTTTTGTGGAATTTAATTTTTTTTTAAAGCATTGTGGAATTTAATTGGATCTCCATTCTCCATCAATTTTTTCTTCTAATTTTTAGTTCATCTTCACCATCGGCCATCACCATCCATCTTGATATGGACAGTGGAGAACCATTTAAAAAATTGTTTTTATTTTGTTTTTGAATTTTATATTACTTTATTGTTTATATATTACAAAAATACAATATTGTCCCTTGTATATGATAGACAAACGGTGTTTCAACAGGTGGCCAACCGTGAGTCAACAAATTAAGGGGGTGCGAGTGTCATTAAGATTTTTCTGTGGGTTTCTGTGTTATTATGTATATAATCAAGGTAAGTTTGTGTAATTCCCCATTTTTTTATTGTGAAAAACCTGTTTTTTACCTACTTCTACTTTTTTAGCTTCGGTGTCCCTAATATTTCGAAAATACATCAAAGCATGAAAATGAAAACAGTGTTTTTGGTTCCAGTTTTGAAATCCAAAAACGTGTATGGTAGCATATTCTGGAAGTTGTATCCCGAATATGAAAACGTAAAAAATGTGTCCGGTAGGTTATTCGAAATATATAAAAAATTATAATTAGTTGATTTTTATTTTTGGGTAAGATATTTGCAATGTGTCCAGTGGATCAATGAAAAAAAAATTGAAAATCCATTCGAAAACAAAAAACAAAAAAACTGGAAAGATCCAATGCCTACACAAATAAAATGCTGAGCTAAAAACTCAACCTATACTCATTAATGTTAATGCTTGAATACAGCCCAGTTGCTAGAAATATCTAAAGACTAAATCACAAAAAAAAAAAAAAAAAAAAAAAAAAAAAAAAAAAAAAAAAAAAAAAAAAAAATTAACTTTATCAATTGACCAATAATACCTCTTGTTCAATTTCAGCTCGCGAAAATTGGAAGGGCACATGCTTATGCTGGTTTGATTGTGAAATGTCCTCAACATTTCTTCATATGGATACCCGGGACTCAAGAATAAGCTATTTTTACCAATCTTCAACCACTCAATGAACCTAGTTGCTGGAAATCACAAAATATATATCTAAAGAACAAATGGTCCAAATCTATGGACAAAAGAAACCAAATTCATTCTATCAAGTTCTATCTAATTGTAAACCCAAATCAAATCTCCAATTGAACTGAGATACAAATTAACCCAACAATCAAAAATAAAGAAAAAAATTGGAAGGAGCCATCGATCTGCTCTTGGAGGAGCATATCGGCGGCTCCAATGACGGAGGAGGTGAGATCCTCATCCGGCGACGTCGACCTCGCTGATCTAGCCAGATCGGTGTCGCCGGAGGAGGATCTCACTCCTTCTGGCGTCGGCTCATGGAGAAGTAGAAGAAGAGCTACATCATTTTTGTCATGGAGAAGAAGAAGAAAATGAAGAAGAAGAAGAAGAGGAGGAGGAGGAGGAGAAGAGGAAGAAGAAGAAGAAGAAGAAAAGAAGAATACATGTGAGCTGTGATGAACGAATTAGAAAAAAAAAAAAAAAAAACTGAGAAAAATTAGTTAAAAAATAAAACGAAAAACAAAATGAAAAATATAAAAAAGTTGTTTTGGAAAATTTTCAATTTTAACACTGATGTTATTTTTGTTTTGAAAATAAAATGAAAAACAAAATGGAAAACGATAACGAATGCGTATTCAAAATCATTTTCGAAAAATGAAAATGAAAATGAAAATGGGTCTGAAAAACGATACAGGACAACCCCTTAAGTTTTACGATCTAAGCCCATTAAAATTCTAATTTTTTATAGTCCATATTCATTAAAACAATAAACTCAAATATTATATCAACAAAACATCTCTAATAAAAACAACCAAGCAAAAAATAAAAACAATCACATGGATGCTAATGGCTCTTCTTCATCTATTATTTCGGTAGCATATATTTCTTCCACCGGAATACCCCCTAGTAAAAACACAATCAAGTTAACAAAAAAAAAAAAGAAAAAAAAAATCAGTAGAAACCAATATTCACAAACAATCAAGTCAACAGTATACCACAATATACAATTCCATAATATAAAATTTTTGGATATGCAAACTAACATGCACCTAACCTTAAATAAATATTCAGATGCCAATTTTAGAGTTATAGTCTTGAAAACGGAAAATTAAATAAAAAATAATTTCATTTCCTCAGTAAAATGTCACAATAACTCAATCACTTTCTTCTCTTGAGAAATTTCTGAGCAAACAAACACATGTGGAATCACCACAATAAATTATAAATGAAAAGATTAAGAGAAATTAAAAACAAGTTATAAAAAACACATGTAATCAAATTAACAGTAATCATGTTCAATAATTAACTGTAATCATATTATATAATCAACAGAAAATAACAGTAATCATATTTGATAATCAATAACAGAAAAAATAACCCATAAAACAACAAAACCATAAACAAAATCAAACAAAAATGAGTTTAAGACCCACATAAAACCCCTAAATTAGTTAACACAAATAAAGATAAGAAATAACCTGGAATCAAGTCCTGGGTGTTGAACGTGTTTTTTCTATCATTGTAAAAATGCAGTTAAAAAGATATTTATAAAAGTGCCTAGCAATGTGCTCAAAAGTTTCAAAAACTAGTATAGCGACAAGCGAGGGTTGTCCACGTGGATCTTAGGGTAGCAATGGTCAAATTAAAAGGGTAAAATACTAGTAGTGCGGAATAGTAAATGTTCAATGGTTTGTTTGGCAAATTAATAACTAATATGGCAAACTAAATTATAAACTAATTAATCTAGACTAGACTAGCAATTAACAAGAAAAGTGATGTGATAAAATATGATGTGATTAGGGAATAAGGAGTCGATGCAAATGAACAGAAATATTGGGTGAACCAATTAACTCTTTAAGAACCTATTCAATCATTTAGGGCTAATCTACCTTTGTGTGTGATTCAAAGAATCACTCAATTCTCAACTCAACTATGGGTGTGTAGCTCGAGTGTAGAGAGAATTGTCCTTAAGCATAGATAGAATTAGATAGCCGAGATGTATTGGATTGGTGTGCTCTCAATACATCTCTTCCATTCAATAGAGCTTGTTTTCAATTAACATTGGTGTGTGTATAATTAAAATCTCAATTGAATTTAACATCTAAACTTGAACTAAAGAGTTAGTGTGCCTTTTCAATTCAAGAAGGTATCACAACTTTAATCACAATGAATGAAACAAATGGATTGAATACTAAAGATAGTTGGTGGAACACCCACAATTTATGAATTATTATATTAACTCTCAATTTGGGTTTAGCTACTCATAATGAAGTTACAAAGAGGAATTAAAGAAGAACATGATGTAGGACAGTTGACTTTGGAGTTTGAAGAAGAGATGGACAGGAAATTGTCCAAAAGAGGTGCTCCAAAGAAACGGGCATAACTTTTAGCTCGGTTGTCAGATTTTCTATTATAATATATTTTTGGAAAGGGTTTTGAGAGCTCTATAGCATACCAACCCGAGTTCCCCCGATTGACGTTGTTTGCATCCTCAACGGAGTGGTTTAAGTTAGGCTGTCGGGCAACCGAAGATTTTGCGTTTTCTTTGTTTTTCCGTTTTTAGTTGGCTTTTGTTTAGTATGAGGATATTTTAGTCTTTTTACTTATTTTAGGGTTTCTAGAGACTATTTAAGGATCTTTTTGTTATCAGTTTTGTTTCATTCAATAATATTATCAATTTTCGGTTTACAAACATTCTATCTTTACTGGTGGATTCTAGTTTTTGTTACTTTAGTGATTATGCTGGTAAACCCTTCACTTCTGTTCTGCGTCAAGTGGTATCAGAACATAAGGATTTGCCTTGTACGATGGTCAACAACGAAGTCAAAAGAGTTAAACATGGCGACGCTGATCGTAGGGATGTCGATGTGTGGGCAGCGATTGATGAGCAGTGACAGTCGATGGAGAGGTTGGAGGCTATGGTTCAGCAATTGATGGAGCAGCTACCTACTCCCAACACCCCTATAAGCCAAGCTCCTGCTTCTGTTCCTGCCCCTGCCAAAAGAGATGGAGTCGAGGGATTGGCCCTTGGCCACCCTGAAAGTAGACATCCACCTAGAGCCGCGAGACATGTGCAACATGAAGATTTCAGTGATGAAGAATTTGAAGAGGATTTCATGGGTTACCAAGGGGATTGTTAACTAAACTGAAATCAACCTAATTATCGAATCCGTGTAGACATACCACTGTTTTATGGAAAACTGCAGATTGAAGAGTTCCTGGACTGGATTTTTGAGGTTGATAGATTCTTCGAGTTTAGTGAAGTTACGGAGGAACGTCAAGTCAAATTGGTAGCGTATAAGTTGAGAAGCGGGGCTGCTGTTTGGTGAGAGAAATTATAGATGGATAGACGACGGCAAGGCAAGATTCCTATACAATCCTAAAGGCGAATGAAACAACTTATGATGAACAGGTTTTTACCTCCAGATTATGAACAATTTATTTTTCAGAGTTATCAGAATTGTGTACAGGGTAACAAAAACGTTGCAGATTATACTGAGGAGTGGTTTAGGCTTTCAGTTCATAACAACCTCAATAAGATTGAGGGACAGCAGGTTTCAAGATATTTGGGGGGATTAAAGTCGACCATTCGAGACAAAATTGGGCTACAAGATGTGTGGACAGTAGATAAGGCGTATAACATGGCCTTGAAAGCAGAGTTAATGGAGAAATCATCCGATCTTTTTTCTCACTACAAGAAGGACATGGGTGATTCGTCCAACGCAGCTGTGAATAGGAGTAGGTTTTCACCAAGTGATGGACAGGGTCAGGCTAAAACTACTGCAGATCAGGTTCAAAGGGGTTTGGCTCCAAGTAATAATTTTGGTGGATCGCGTCCGACAGCAGCAGTAGCAGCTACGAAGGAAACCCCACGAGTGATGCCAAACCTGTACAGTAGGCCAGACGGTTTGAAGTGCTACAGGTGTGGTCAACCAGGTCATCGTTCGAATGAGTGCCCGACTAGGAAACCGGTGAATTTCGTGGATGTTGAAGAATATGAGGGGGAGGATGAACAGAATCTTGAAGGAGAAAGAGACATGGATGAACTCTTGGATGGTGCAGAAATTACGGAGGAACAGGGAGAGCACGTAAATTGTGAGATTCAGAGAGTCATGTGTTCAACGAAACTGGAGGACTTTACATAGAGAAATAATATTTTCTAGACTTGTTGCAGTGTCCAGGGGAAGGTTTGTGATTTAATTGTCGACAATGGATGTTGTGATAATTTTGTGTCCAGGAAGCTGGTGGAACATCTGAAGCTGCGGGCAGAAAAACATCCCAAGCCTTATGCAATTGGGTGGATTCAGAAAGGACCTATGGCGAGCGTGACGGGAATATGTAAGGTTCCTGTTTCGATCAGGCAGTACTACCAGGATAAGGTGGGCATGTGATGTAATCGACATGGATGTTAGTCACGTGTTATTGGGTCACCCATGGCAATTTGATGTAGATGTCACCTGCAAGAGACGCGACAATGTTTGTGTTTTCAGTTGGAATGGCAGGAAGATTGCAATGGTTCCAAAACGGTGTTCAAGCGGTAGTTCAACCAAGACCACGGTAAAAGAGCAATCCTTAGTCTCTTTAGTCACGTCAATAACTGATTTAGAAGCTGAAATTAAGGAGGCACATGAGGTACATGT
The DNA here is from genome assembly GCA_030490815.1 of Acer saccharum. Classification (NCBI taxonomy): domain Eukaryota; kingdom Viridiplantae; phylum Streptophyta; class Magnoliopsida; order Sapindales; family Sapindaceae; genus Acer; species Acer saccharum. Next base: position 3,285,079 of record CM059874.1, on the reverse strand, counting down.
TGTGGTTGTGCGAGGTTTAGTGATGGAAGGCAAGGAGGAGCAGAAAATTGTGGTACCCGAGAAGGTGCAGTCCTGTTGGCCGAATTCAATGAGTTGGTGTTAGAAGACTTACCGGATACCCTTCCACCAATTAGAGAGATCCAGCACCATATTGACTTAGTTCCAGGAGCAAGCTTACCTAATTTACCACACTATCGGATGAGTCCCAAGGAGAATCAGATTTTACAAGAAAAGGTGGAGGAATTAATGAAGAAAGGGTTTATTCGAGAGAGCATGAGTCCATACGTAGTTCCCACGTTATTGGTCCTAAAGAAAGATGGCAGTTGGAGGATGTGCGATGATAGTCGGGCGATTAACAGGATAACTGTTAGGTATAGCTTTCTGATTCCGAGGCTTGATGACATGCTAGATATGCTGGAAGGTTCGAAATTGTTCTCTAAGATCGATCTGCGAAGTGGGTACCATCAGATTCGTGTCAAGCCTAGTGACGAATGGAAGACGGCTTTCAAAACAAAGGATGGGCTTTATGAGTGGTTGGTTATGCCTTTTGGGTTGTCCAATGCTCCTAGTACTTTTATGCGACTCATGAACTAGGTATTGCGACCCTTCATTGGAAAATATGTGGTCGTTTATTTTGACGACATTTTGGTTTACAGTAGGAATGAGGCAGACCATATGAAACATCTTTGGGTTGTGCTAGAGGTGTTGAACGAAAACAAATTGTTTATTAACTTTAAGAAATGCAGCGGCTGACAAAGAGATTATTATTCCTGGGATATGTGGTCCGTTCAGAGGGAATTTTAGTTGATGAAGAAAAGGTTCGAGCCATTCATGATTGGCCCACGCCGAAGATGGTAGGAGAGGTAAAGAGTTTCCATAGGTTGGCGACGTTTTATCGTCGATTTGTGAGGGATTTTAGTAGTGTTGTGTTACTAAGTGCTTGAAGAAAGGAAAATTTCAATGGGGTGAGGCAACCGACACAGCCTTCACAGTCATCAAAGAGAAACTGTGCACCACACCTGTTCTTGCTTTACCCAGTTTTGAGAAATTATTTGAGGTGGAATGTGATGCTAGTGGCATTGGTATTGGAGCAGTATTGTCACAAGAGAAGAAACCAGTGGCGTTTTTTTAGTGAAAAGCTGAGTGATGTGCGTCGAAAGTGGAACACCTATGACCAAGAATTCTATGTAATTGTTCGTGCCCTAAAGAACTGGGAGCATTATCTAATTTAGCGAGAATTTATCCTTTACACTGATCATCAAGCGCTGAAGTATCTGAACGGCCAGGGGAGCTTAAGTAATATACATGCACGATGGGCAACCTATTTACAGAAGTTTCCTTTTGTTCTGAAACACAAGTCTGGGGTTCTAAATAAGGTGGCAGATGCGTTGAGTCGACGTGCAAGTTTACTGGTTACTATGCAGCAAGAGATTGTCGGGTTTGAGTTCCTGAAGGAATAGTATCCGGAAGATGAGGATTTCGGAGAGGTATGGGAAAAGTGTGTTCTGAAACAGGTCGCGGGGGAATTTCATATGAGCGAAGGCTACCTTTTCTGTGACAATCAGTTATGTATTCCATGGAGCTCGCTCAGAGAGAAACTGATTCGAGAGTTGCATGGTGGAAGTTTAAGTAAACACCTAGGGCGTGACAAGACTATCAGTAGGGTAGCCGAGTGGTATTACTGGCCTCAGCTGAAACGTGACGTAGGTAATTTTGTGCGCAAGTGCTATGTTTGTCAGACTTTTAAAGGGCAGGCTTAGAATACTAGACTCTATATGCCTCTACCTGTACCGAATGCAATATGGGAGGATTTGTCAATGGACTTTGTTTTGGGACTTCCACGAACTCAACGTGGGGTAGACTCTGTGTTTGTTGTGGTTGACAGGTTCTCCAAGATGGGACATTTCATTCCTTGTCGGAAGACATCTGATGCTTCACATGTTGCCCAATTGTTCTTTCGGGAGGTGGTTCATTTACATGGGGTACCTCAATCTATCACATCTGATAAGGATTCAAAATTTCTGAGCCATTTCTGGGTTACATTGTGGCGGCGGATGGATACTACCCTAAAGTTCAGTAGCACTGTGCATCCACAGACTGATGGGCAGATCGAGAACCTAAACTGAACACTGGGAAATCTAATTCGGAGTATTTGTGGTGACAAACCTAAACAGTGGGACGTAGCTCTGGCACAAGCAGAATTTACGTATAACAATGATGTTCACATTGCTACTGGTAAGTCTCCGTTTGCTTTAGTGTATCGATAACCTCCTAAGCATGCGTTAGACTTAGCGCGCCTTCCCAAGATTGCTAGAACAAGTGCTGCTGTCGAGAACATGGCTGAGCAGGTGCGTGATGTTCAGGCTGAAGTGAAAGCCCGGTTGGAAGGGAAGAATGCGAAGTATAAGGCTGTAGCAGATGTCAAGAGGCGTGAGAAATTGTTTGATGAGGGTAATCAGGTTATGGTGTTTCTGTGTAAGGAGAGATTCCCAGTTGGTTCCTATAACAAGTTGAAACCAAGGAAATATGGGCCGTACAAGGTGATTAAGAAGATCAACGACAACGCCTACGTGATCGATTTGCCCGCTGATATGAACATATATATCTCGTACATTTAATGTGGCTGACCTTTATGAGTTTTGTGATGATATTCCACTTTATCCTGATTATAACTCGAGGTCGAGTTCTTCACAGGTGGGAGAGACTGATGTAGGACAGTTGGCTTTGGAGTTTGAAGAAGAGATGGATAGGAAATTGTCCAAAAGAGGTGCTCCAAATAAACAAGCATAACTTTTAGCTCAGTTGTCAGATTTCCTATTATAATATGTTTTCGAAAAGGGTTTTGAAAGCTCTATAATGTATTAACTTGGTTTCCCCCGGTTGATGTCGTTTGCATCCTCAACGGAGCGGTTTAATTTAGGCTATCGGGCAATCGAAGATTTTGTGTTTTTTTTTTTGTTTTTCCGTTTTTAGTTGGCTTTTGTTTAGTATGAGGATATTTTAGTCTTTTTGATTATTTTAGGGTTTTCAGAGACTATTTAAGGATCTTTTTGTTATCAGTTTCGTTTCATTCAATAATATTATCAATTTTCGGTTTACAAACATTTTATCTTTGCTGGTGGATTCCAGTTTTTGTTACTTTAGGGATTACGTTGGTAAACCCTTCACTTCCGTTCCACGTCAGAACAAGTCAAGAAAAAACCCATGGGTGTGTGGTGAGTCCTACTTTCTTTAAGCTCATCATCTTCTCCAAAGTGCTCCAAATTCATAGTCTAGATAAAACAAAGCTCTAAACCGACCTCCTTCTCCTAAGGTCGGTTGCAAGTCCTATATCTTTGTTTAGAAGATTGTATTACCCTAGCTCTTTAATCTATATCATGGCGATATAATTGTTCTTGATTAAATCCATGCATTCATTTATTCTGCATTTCCAGGATAATAAGTAATAACAGCTGATCGGATGACCAATAGGGCAGGGCAGGAGAATAAGTATGAAAATCTGTAAGAGCTCATCGAGGACAGCAAAACAAGCATCAACATGTAAAGTTTTTGTAAATCATATTTCGAACAAGAGGGAGTGAAGCAATTTATAGAACATGTCAATGATATATCAGAAGAAATGGATCCAAGATTATTTTTTTGCTTAATCTTCTAAATTATACTAATTTATAAGGTCATTGACATGGATAGCAAAAAATTCATAAGCATTTTTTGCTTAATCCAAGATTATTTTTTTTGTATTGTTTGGTTGTCATTCAGTAAAGCTTTTGGATAATTAAAAAAGTTGTTTTATGTTTACTTGGAGAAGGCCCCAAATTTAAAGTTTTTCCAAGTAGATTTTTTGGAGTTTTTCTTAATAACACAAAAATCTAATATAACCCTATAATTTAATATTTGCTAGAGTATTTTGGTAATTCTATAATTAAAAAAGCTCTTTTTTAATTGACAACCAAACGACCAACGACTTTCATTTAAAAACTCTACTACAAGAAATAGTGTCTTTTCCGACCAACCATTTCCGACGGAGTGAAATTATGGTCGATAATCGATGTTTTTCCAATGACAAAAATCAAGTTGTTGGAAAAGTGTAACCATAATGTATATTTGTTACGACGAAACAAATATCCTCAGAAATAGTGACTAAAGTCGTCACAAATAATGTGAAAATGGCAACAAAGCTTTGCGCCAATACTATTTTTGACAACAGATTCCTAGCTAGTCCTTGGAAAAAATGAATATTTTACGACCACAATAGTTGATTCTTAGAAATAGTTGACCAATAGAACCTAACCCTCAAAAATACAATACTATTTCCAATTAATGTAACCTAATCATCGGAAATAATCAGTTTCGAAATTATTGATATTAAACTATTAATTTTAATTTATTTTTTACTATTTCATATTATTTTTAAACTAATAATAATTACATTGTTTTATTTTTTTTCAAATAATATTTTTAATTTTAGTTTTTACCATTTTTTAATTATTAATTTTTTATTTATAAGTTCTTAAAAATTTCTAGTTTAATTTATTAATTTTACGATTAATATTGATTATTTAGGCTTAATATTAATTTAATATTCTGAATTTATATTCTATAAAAATTTACTTCATTTGTTTTAATAGAGCACATGTATCTACGCACTAACATGATAAGCTCACCCTCACCTAATCAATATTAGGTCAAATCTAAACATAACCCTATTCCTATTTATTCACTATTTTCTCATTCAAACAACTGCACAAGTAATCACAACGCCACCCCTCCCTTCGTGTTCGTCCTCCTTCACTCTGGCCCTTCTTTTTTTTTGTCTTTTTTCTTACCAATATCTCACAACATCAACTAACTACATTCATATTTTTTATTTTTCGACTAATTACTTTGTCATATATGCTAATTATATGTTTCAACTCTTGTTTGATGTTAGACGCTCATGACTTATACAAGGCAAAGGTATGATGCTGGTCATAGTTCTGTGCGCATTTGCCAAGCCGAATCTAGAAATTATGAACAATCAAAACTTGGACTCTTGGTTGCCTGACTTCATACCAGAGTAGAGAAATGAACTCCAAGTTCACAGTACAGAATGCAGATAACATTTAGTACATAAATTAAGTTTTAACTGTTAATACTCGCATTGTAAAATTTCTTTTCTGTCTATAACGACAAATTACGAAAATACCATGCAACATTGTTTCTATTTTTTGCAAAAAAAAAACTTGAAATCTTAAAAAAGAATCGTGAAATGTTGAAAAAAAATCGTGAAATCTTGGAAGAAAACGTGAAATCTTGACAATTTTTAAAGGGGAAAATTATTGAAACATCCCATCTAAAACCATGTTTTTAACTTTTTGTATGAGCAAATTACCAAAACTACTCTCCAGAAGGGATGTTTCGGTATTTGCCCTTCGTTCACTTTCACTTGTTTTTTTATTCCTTCTTCTCAAAAATAAAGTTTGTTAAATTACTTACAAGTTGTTAAATATATTAAATGATTCCATATATTATAAGTTGTTAAATTACTTTGACATTGACATACGATGGTTTTTGCATTACTCCTCAAAAAGCTTAATGCATTTTGGACCTGAGTCTGTATAACACTTGAATTCTTACAAAACACATGCTTCCAAGAGCTCTGGATTCTCCAAGTTTTTCCTCAACTGGTTTAGAACATCAAGGTCACCAGAATCTGTCACACTCAAAACCAGTGTCACTGTCACCAAAAGGTGGGTTTTTGCTGTAGATCTCTGTAGTACCACCATATAAAATGAACTCCATTTTCACCATCAATGGCTGGTGTAGGAAAAGGATTCTCTCGTTACCTTTTTTTTTTTCCTGACTTTTCATAATCTAGTGACACATTTAAGCATCACAAAAATACATGGTTAAGATTTGATCACTTTTTTCTCTCTCTTGCAAGTTGGTGTTTTAATTACACTTGAAACAAAAAACTAGGAAAAACAAGATCAAGGAAAGGATCATAACTCGTATGAAAAACCCACCTTAAAATCTTGCATGGAAAAGCTATATACATCGTACACGAAGTCTACATTAACATTGTAGTCTAGAGATTTGTTCTTTTTCTCCGTCGTAACAAATTAGAGAGAACATGGAATAAGTTAATATTTTTTATATACATAAATAATTCAAGCTGATGGACCAGCAAAGACGGATCTCTGATGAGATTAATTTAAAAAGTGAGTTTGTACTTGGACTTTTCTATGGCTGCTTCATGATTTTGTGTAGATACTTAAAACGAATGAGAGAATAATACAAAGGAAACAATCAAATAAATGACAATATCATATTCAAGGTTACCCTTCACAAACTCCAAATTATACGCCACCATCATTGTCCTACTGACTGTGCAACCACACTTACTCTCACTACTTTAATGTTATATTGTAATAAGAAAAATACTTCCATGTTACTTAAAAATTTAAAATATATTTAAAATAAAAAGAGGACGTGGAAGGGAAGAGTTCATTTTTACTCACCCCCTTCAACAGTGGTGGACCTAGAAATTTTAATCAGGTAGGACACTTGAATGAATCAAAATCGCAATTATATGAAAAAATACTTAAAAATTAAGATCATAGTAAAATAGTTTTTTTTTAATAGATAAAATAAAATAAATAGAATACTTACTCAGATGAATTAAATAATCTTAAATTCAAAAAGAAATAAAAACAAGAAAAAATATTAAAAAATAAATAATAACAAGATAAACAACATAAATAATGAAAAAAAAAATTAAAAGAATAAATTACCATCTAATTTTTATAATAAGAAATTTTATTTTGTATTTATAATGAATTCAGTTTAAATTTATACAAAAATAATTTATTAATAACTATTACTAGACATGTTTTTAAATTTTTTATTCTTCAAATTATTGGTAAATTGTTGATTTATTGATTCTAAATAAATTAAAACTATAAAATAAAGAAAAATATTACGGATAAATAAAATGAATCATAATCATAGATTGACAATTTTAATCCAATAAAGTAAAATATGAGACTTTAGGGTTTATTGATTGGACGTATTAGGTATGTCAAATTAAAACTATTAGAAATAATAAAAATCCAAAATAATAATACATAATTTAATATAAATTAAAATCGAATTAAGTAAATACAAATTAATAGTAGTTAAGAAATTGACAATGACGGAATAGAGAAAATGAATTGGAAAAGATAGTAAAATAAATAAAACATAAAAAATTAGAAGATAAAACTGAATTAAAAAAGGCACATAAAAAATTAGAAGATAAAATTGAATTAAAGAAGTACCTATTTGCTTGACATGGGACTTGAACCACTCTAAGTCAAAAAATATAGATCCACTACCAGCTATACTAAGAGCAATATGTTGTGAACGATTTTGAATAAAAAGATTCATCGAGCTTGCGAGTTATGCGCCTCGAAAGCCTCTCTTTTGGGGAGAAATATTGAGTTCTCTAGCGATTCGAGAGTTGCGGTGTCGTGGGTGAATAAGTGTGATGGTATTGGTAGCCGAACACATATGGATTTGATCTACGATATCAGAAATACTCTTCAGCTCAACCCGACCTTTGTGGTCAATTATAGCTCGAGATCGACCAATTCTTTAGTCGATGGTTTTGTGATGCGGCAGCAGTGGATCAACTGGCATTAGATTATTTTGAGGGGTGGGATTTGAAATAAACCAAGTAAGACCAAACCTGGGCGACGGACTCAGAATGACATGAAATTTTGACAGCTGATGCGTTTCGACGTTTCCGGAACTGCTACGCAGCTTTGCTGCGTAAGCACGTCCTTTTTAAGGCAAATTCCATCGTTTAGGCCTTGAAGTTGCAGTTTTTACCGTTTAAGGAAAGTTTCGTTTTTACAATAAATTGAGTTTCCCAATTCCGAATCGACTTCCGTCAATTCTGGAGTGTTTAGGATTCTCAGTAGAATTAGTTTTTACTTTAAACTCGTTTTTGCCTTTTTTGGTAATTTTCCGTTTTTAAGTCGTTTTCTTGCTTTCCAAGGAATTTGATTAGGTTTAGGATTTGTTTGCTTTAAATAATGATGTAGGTCGAATTGGCCAAGCAGTTTTTGATTTATAAAAATTTAGAGTTTTCTCTAATTATCCCAATTTCGGTATTCTTCATGAATCAACGAATTGAAGCCTAACTTTCTGGTATTTGTATGCAAATCAATGGAACTTTAGTAGGTTGTTTCTAATCGTTTTACGTAGGTTTTTTTCGACAGAGCTTCCGCTACATCAGTTTGGTATCAGAGCCAGGTTCGTTCGGGACGACATCATCATGCCGCCGAGAAGACGACCAGACCAGATTCCTGTAGACCAAGCCATAGAACGTGACCGTGTGATACAGTTGGAGCGACAAGTGGAGCAATTAACGGCCCAACTTACGGCGTCAAGAGCCAACCAAAACCCGTTTCAGGCCTTACATCCTGAGACAAGTAGTGACGAAGTGGAAGAGGATCCGCAACCACATCGTCGACAGAGAGCGCCTGTAACTGATGACAGGGCCGATGACAGAACTGAAGACGTCAGGCGTTGGGAGTCAGGGATGCGGACAGAGGTTCTGAAATTCCGTGGAAGCATGCAGCCAGAAGAGTTTCTGGAGTGGATTGGAATCGCTGAAGAAATTCTAGAATTCAAAAGAGTTCCTGCGAATGAGAGGGTGGCATTGGTGGCCACGAGGTTTCGGGGTAGAGCCGTGACTTGGTGGCAACAACTTAAACTCGCTAGGAATCGCGCGGGAAAACCCAAACTTTCTGACTGGGAGAAGATGAAACGAAAGTTGCGTGATGAGTTTCTACCTCACAATTTTAAGAGATTGATGTACTAGAGATTGCAGAATTTGCGTCAAGGCATGAGGTCTGTTGATGAATATACAACCGAGTTCTATCAGTTGTTGGTGCGAAACGATATAGAGGAGACACAGGATCAGTTGGTGTCGCGCTACTGTGGTGGGTTGCGTACACAAATCCTTGACATGGTTAATCTTTTCGATCCCGTGACAGTAACAGAGGCGCATCAGAGGGCTTTACAATTGGAGAAGACATTGTTGCGAAAATCTGGGAGTGGACCATTTATGAGTTTCAGAAGTGGACCTAGCAATCGAAATAGGACAAATATAGGCAGCAGTTCGGGCGAAAATTCTGGGGGACGTACCAGTGCTAGTGGCAGTACAAATTCTATACAACGAAACCCCGCAAGTAACATTCAAACTCCCCGAGCAACGGGCGGATTTTGATACTTCGGATGTGGAGAAACAGGCCATAGATTGTCAGAATGCCCAAGACCAGCAAAAAAGGTATTGTTTATTGATCCTACAGAATTTAATGAGGAAGATGCAGAGATAGATGAAGACCCACCATTAAGTGCAGAAGATTTGGCGAATGAGGAAATAGTAGGTGGCGATACTGGAACTATGTTAATGGTGCGACGTACTTGTTTGGCACCAAGAACTGAAGAGGGAGATTGGCTTCGAAATAACATATTTCAGTCTACGTGTACCATTCTAGGTAAGGTGTGTCGATTCGTTATTGATCGGGGAAGTTGTGAGAACATTGTGTTAGCTGAAGCAGTTCAAAAATTAGGGGTGAAGACAGAGAGACATCCAAAACCATATAGGCTAGCGTGGCTGCAAAAGGGAGGAGAAGTACCCGTATCACAATGGGCATTAATCTCGTTTTCCATGGGGTCCAATTATAAAGATCAGATGTGGTGTGATGTAGTGAATATGGATGCCTGTCACCTGCTGTTAGGGAGGCCATGGCAATATGACAGAAAGGTATTTCATGACGGTTACAAAAATACTTATTCTTTTGTTTTTCAGGAAACCAGCAAACCTTCTGAAAAGACAAAAGCACCTATAGAAAATACCAATTTGCTATCCTATGCAAAGTTTGAGTTGGAGATGAAAGATTCTAAAACAGTGTTTGTGTTGGTAGGAAAAGAGACAAGTGCAGAATGGAAGGTGCCTGAAGTTGTAGCCCCTTTAGTTTCGGAATTTGCTGATGTATTTCTGGAAGAATTACCTGAAGGACTTCCACCCCTACGTGATATTTAACATCATATAGATCTAGAGCCAGGGGCCATGTTACCAAATAGGCCACATTATCGTATGAGCCCTACGGAACATGAAGAGCTTCGGAAAAAAGTTGAGGAGTTATATTCGAAGGGGTATATTCGAGAGAGTCTGAGTCCATGTGCTGTACCCACCCTTTTAATACCAAAGAAAGATGGAACCTGGAGGATGTGCGTGGATAGCCGCGCAATTAACAAAATCATTGTGAGGTATCGTTTTCCAATTCCGAGACTGGATGATTTGCTAGATCAGTTGAGTGGGGCAAGTGTGTTTACCAAGCTAGACCTGAAGAGTGGGTACCATCAGATTTGAATTCGGCCTGGAGACGAATGGAAAACAACGTTTAAAACACGAGAGGGATTGTATGAGTGGCTAGTGATGCCTTTCGGGTTATCAAATGCACCTAGCACCTTCATGAGAGTAATGAACCAAGCCCTTCGACCCTTCATTGGTAAGTTCGTCGTTGTGTATTTTGATGATATCCTGATTTATAGTGCGACCCCCGAAATTCATATTCTGCACATTCAGGAGGTGTTATGTGTTCTTCGCAGGGAAAGATTTGTTGCTGCAGCGAAAAAGTGTGTTTTTATGACACCAAAGGTACTGTTTTTGGGATATATTATTTCTGGAGAGGGATTACAGGTGGATGAGTCTAAAGTTGAGGCAGTCAAGCAATGGCCCCGACCAAAGACAATTACTGAAGTTCGTAGTTTTCATGGGTTGGCATCATTCTATCGACGGTTCATTCCGCACTTCAGTAGCATTATGGCTCTGGTCACTGAATGTATGAAAGGGAGTAAGTTTTAGTGGACTTCTAAGGCAGAAGAAGGGTTTCTACGAATTAAAAAACAACTAACGACAGCCCCCATTTTAGTATTACCTGATTTTTCCCAACCGTTTGAGTTGCACAGTGACGCTTCCAAGGTGGGCATTGGGGCTGTTCTGAGTCAAGCAGGGAAACCGGTGGCATATTTTAGTGAGAAATTGACGGGTTCACGAGTTCGATATAGTACGTATGATATAGAATTCTATGCCGTGGTCCAAGCGGTATGTAAGGATTCCCATTTATTGATTGGCTTGTTTCGTGGACAAACCACATGTGGGGTTTATTGTAAGGGTAGCTTAGGTATTGGTATTCAAGCTCAAGGCCCTTTCAAGACCTCATCTTGATAAGCACCAAAGGTAAATTTCTAGTGCTTACGTGCTTTGAAGAGATCTAGTTGCACACACACAACTCATGCATAAATGTTATTTTTATATGTTGTGTGTTTTCATATGTGTGCATTCATAATTGTTGAATATCTCTTCATGCATGTTTATTTAATTGCATCTAGTTTATTGAAATGCCATGACATGTTTAGGCATTAGGATGCAAAGTCATGAATTTTATTCATGCATGTTTGAATTGAGTGCATCTTGTTCAATGATAATGCCATGACATGTTAGGCATTAGGATGCATTCAATACCCACACTTGCACTTCATGATTAGTCTTAAGTGTGGTGTAATTCGTTTCCGTTTGTGTGATCGGAAACGTCCGCGCTTGCACGATGGTGTGCATGTCTTAGCGCGATGGTTGACCACTTGAGAAGGTCTCATTCTTTTCTTGGATAAGTGGTAGTTTTGGTTTGGTTGGTTGGAGTAAGGTGTCTAGTTTCAAAAGATTGGATTTCAATGTTTTAAGTGTTTTCAAAACTGACCTTTGCATGGTCTTGTGACCATAACTTTTTACACAAAGCTTCAAAATGAGTTTTGAAAATTTCTGTACAAACTAGACACCTATACCTTTCCAACGGTATATTATTCGCAATATTTCATGACCGTTTGGATTGGTTTTAAAATCTCCAAAGTGACAACCAAAACAGGGCAACTCTGTTGTTGTCCGTTTCTGACCTTTGGTCACTCAATTGACCATAACTTTTTCTACAGATATTGAAATGTCATTCTGTAAAAACAAGTATAAAGTAGACATCCATACCTTTCCAAAAATATATCATATGAAAGGTTTTGATGTCGTTTGGTCATGTTTCGAAGCGCTCGAATCTTGGGTCGCTGCACTGACGCGAGTACCGCGAAAATGCCCATAATTTTTCCACTTCTTCCAAAACGACATAGTTTCACTTGGGCATTATAAATACATATCTTTCTCATCATTTTGAGGGCAGAGCCACAAAATCAAACCCTAGAGAGAGAGGCTCCTTATTCTTGAGAGAGAAAGAGAGACTTGAGAGAAAAAGCTTAAAGATTACATCTTTATCTCTCTAAACCCATTCCCACATGCACAAATCATCATCTAGGCATCATCTAGGTTCATCTAGCATGTGCTAATGCATGGGTCTTCTTCAACACACATGGTATGATTTGTTGAACACTTTTATCTTACATAATTAGTGTTTTTACTTATCAATTTATCTCTTTTATCACTTGTATGTTCTTTGAGTAATTTCTACATACATGATTGAGATTATGTGTTGATTGGGTTATTTATGTTAGCTAGGTTTTCATGCCTATTTTATATCTAGCTAATTAATCTCATTATATGATTGAGATTATTTTTGATAGCTTAATTGATTAGGTCATTATTGCCTAAAAGCTATGCCATAAACATTCTTGTGTGATTTATTGATAACTAGGTTGATAGATTGTATTTTAATCAACTAGTTAATCTTTTGAATGTTTGTTGGTTATTTGTGATAGCTATTGTATTTAGGATTGGTCATCCTTAACATAGCTAAAGTTGTATGCCATGTCATATAGTTATTTTGATATCTAGGATTGATTTTATTGTCATCATATAATCCTAGATAAGCATCTAAGGTTCCCTAGCTTTATTTGCTCTTTGAATATTCATTGCATATTCACATAGGGTGTTTGATCTCTTCGGAGAAGTAAGTCTTGTGTGATAGACCGGGATTAGGTCGGACACCGGGATTAGGTGGTCACATGAGCAAATTGGACTAAGTCCACTTTTATAGGCCTGCGGGTAGTGGTAGCGGGATATTGGCCGGGATTAGGCCGTCAAACCTGGATTAGGTTGTATACGTTATCACAATTAGTGGATTCGAGGTTCGAGTGTGGCGCACTTACCAGCCCGTGGTTTTTCCCGTGAGGGTTTCCACGTAAAAATCAAGTGTCGTTTATATTTCCGTACCATATTACACTTGATTATTATATTGTCTAGTTTGGGGCATTTTCGTAAATTTGACTAAACGTGAAAATTGGGTAATAACAATTAAAATCTATTCACCCCCCCCCCCCCCCCCCTCTAGATAGTTTTATACACACCGTGCTATATTTAATTTCACGATAAAACATTGGCGCCATTATTTATTTCACCGAGAATTCATTATGTACACTGATCATGACTCGTTGCAACATCTTCATAGCCAGGACAAGATTTCTGCTCGGCATGCTTCTTAGTTCGCCTACCTTCAACAGTTTATCTTTGTTCTGAAGCATAAGGCAGGCGTTACGAATCGAGTGGCGGATGCCCTGAGTCGAAGGGTGAATTTGCTGACAACAATGACTGTCCGGGTACCAGGTTTCGACTCTTTTCGTGAATTGTTTGATTCTGACCCATATTTCTCTAGAGTAATAGCAGCTGCCCGAACAGGGGAGAATTCTGAGTTTTTGTTGGTGGATGGTTTTCTATTTCGGGGAAATCAACTTTGTATTCCCGATTGTAGTTTGCGTCTGCAAATTATTAAGGAATCGCATGGTGAAGGTCATGTGGGCAGAGATCGTACTCTTCAGCTAGTCAAGGGATCCTATTTTTGGCCAACCATCCAGAAGGAAGTAGAAAAATATGTTGCAAGATGTTGGATTTGTCAGTTATCTAAAGGGAAAGCAACCAATGCAGGTCTTTACATGCCACTACCCATTCCTACCCAACCATGGACGGATTTGAGTATGGATTTTGTCTTGGGACTGCCGAGAACTCAGCGAGGGGTTGACTCCATCTATGTGATTGTTGATCGATTTTCCAAAATGGCTCACTTTGTTCCGTGTAAGAAGACTACTGATGCTGTAAAAGTTGCCCAATTGTTTTTCCGAGAGGTGTATCGTCTTCATGGATTACCTACTTCAATCGTTTTCGACCGGGACACTAGATTTCTTAGTCACTTTTGGCGAAGCCTTTGGAAAATGGTCAATACCAGATTGGACTTTAGTAGTGCATATCATCCTCAAACAGATGGGCAGACGGAGGTGGTGAATCGAGCTCTAGGAGATTTACTGAGATGTCTGGTAAGGGATAATGTCCGGTCATGGGACCTGAAACTTAGCCAAGCCGAATTTGCCCATAACCATGCTGTCAATAGGAGTTCGGGATTCAGTCCTTTTCAGGTGGTTTACTCTTTGGTTCCTCGCAGCCCACTGGATTTGTTACCATTACCGAACAAGACTAGGATTCATGGGAAAGCAGAAGATTTTGTTCAGGGGTTGCGTGGTGTACATCAGCAAGTGCAAGAAAATCTGTCACAGTCATCAGAAAAATATAAGCTGGCCGCTGACAAGAAACAGCGTCATTTGGAGTTTGAAGTGGGCGATTTTGTTTGGGCAGTCCTCACAAAAGACAGGTTTGCTGTGGGAGATTATAACAAACTGGCTGCCAGGAAGATAGGACCACTTGAAATTGTGGAGAAAATTAATCCAAATGCTTATCACCTGAAACTTCCCAGCCATATTCGAACTCATGATGTTTTTAATGTCAAGCATTTGATTCCTTTTCATGGTGACTCCTCTGATGATGATACCGTGGTAAATTCGAGGACGAATTTTCTCCAACCTGGGGAGAATGATGCGGCAGCAGTGGATCAACTTGAATGTACACAAACGAAGTTAAATTGCTTAAAACATACCTAGAGGGGGGGGTGAATAGGTTTTTACACCTTTTTTCAAACCCTTAAACAAACATTCGTTTGTCCCTCAAGGTAGCCTTACACACAACACAATAAGTCAAGGAAGACATACATAGACAATACGATAATACAATCATAAGAGCAACGTCTAAGTATATCAACAAGTTATGTGAGGTAAAATAGCAAACAAACATAACAACAAAATAAGCTTGTATTTCATAAGATGTTCAATGTGTTACAAGAGTGATCAAAATGTCACTATACAAAAATAACAATATATAAAAGAATCAAAGATACAAATTGATCTATAGAATGAATACACTAATCACACTATACAAAGACTTGCTTCACAATACATCACATGTGGATATTATGAATCAAGACAATAAAATATACAATTAAAATATAAGAGAAAGAGATAGGAAGAATTAACACAAGGGATTTTTTAACGTGGTAAAACCTCTAAGGAGGAAACATCCACGGGTTGAACTACAACCATTGGGTACTATATTATTGGAAAGTAAACATAGAACATTCACAAAGTGACCAATCTTTAGCTCACCCAACCTAGTGAAGTCTAAGCCTACCCAACCCTATTGGAAAGTGTGAAATCCCTCAATGATGCGGAACCACCATATATTGGACACCACACACAACCAACATCGATGGTAGATTAGAAATTCCTCAAGAGTGCATACACCTCCCGTGTACCCCGCTCTATCGGACTCTATGTCTAACCATACGCCTAGGCCTACCAATACAATAGCCAACTCCCTATCCAAGGCACTTTTGCCTCTAGGGAGCCTCCCATGCATGACTATCCGAGTCCTCTCGACTCTAGCCATGACTCCTTGCTTACCTATCCGAGTCATCCCGACTCTAGGCAAGACTTCTTGCTTGGCTATCCGAGTCATCCCGACTCTAACCAAGACTTCATGCCTTTTACAAGGACTTCCTAGTGTGATCATGTGAATGCAAATGATGAAAACATTCAATACAACATAGAACATATGATCAATACATTCTATGGCACAAATAGACCCAAACATGTGAAATCACAAATAATCAAGTCTAGATGCAAAAATACATGAATAGAAACCTAAGCATGTGAAACACCTAACACATATACTCAAAGTCTCATTCACACACATAACACTTGAATCACAAAATGTTCATGAAGTATAAATTCAAGATGCTATCAATATACAATTAAAAGCTAGATATATGAGATTAAAATCAATCAATATACTAGACAAAAATATAGAGCAAGGTTTTGAGATTTGCATCAATCAAAACCTATATTCTCTAAATCACAAACAAATACACAAATCCTAGATTTTAATAATCAAAGGATCAAATCAAATCTCAAAGTCATTTTAACACAAAATTAATTCAATTAAGTATCAAACAACCTAAGATGCCATTCTAATCACAATACAACTCACAAACATATGTAAAACCTAGAATCATAGAATCTAGTCAACATTAGTCCACAAATTGAGTTTCAGTTAGAATGATAATCAAGCTATCTTTCCAAATAGCTTTTACCAAACAATAACATAGATATAGAAGAAGAAATCCCAAGCAAATGGAAGGTCAAAAAACAAGAAATCCCAAAGTTGAATCTCATACCTCGGATTTTGCAGCTGGTTCGGAAATTAGTATCCAACCACTAGAAATCACGATCAAACAGCCACCAAACCACTTGGAGATGTTAGAGGACTCAAATACGAACACTCTCCAACTTGAATCACTCAAATCCGACTCCGGATGAGGAAGATATGGTGTTTTGAAGTTTGGAAAAATTGGAGAGAATGTATTGCGGGAAATCAGAATTTTTCTTCTTGAATTTTCAAAATGGAGAGAGAGAGGGAAGAAATAGGAGAGAGAGAGGGAAGATTTCGGCCAACCAGGTGGTGCCACATCACCCCCTGGCCGTGGGGGGAGCGTGGCCCACACGGGAGCAGAGGCTGCTCCAGGCCGTGGGGCCCACGGCCTCAACCACGGCCAGCCCATGTGGCCCACGGCCTAGGCTGTCCTCTCGCGCGCTCCCTCAGTTCGTCGGCCCGTATCTCGGGCGTCCGAACTCCGAATTCGAATCCATTTTTGGATTACGAACCGTGACTCTCTCACACACGACGACTACTATACAACTTTGAAAAACGGTTGAGAAATCATCTTGGAAATCATCAATGAAGTCAACTCAACGAAAGAGAACGTAAAGTAGCATAGTCAACTTGTTTGGACTCGAAACCTTATGAATGAGTAACCGAAATGACCGGAACTCAATAAGGCATTGAATAAGAATATGTTCAAGTCCTAAACACAAAATATAGAAACATACAAACACAAAGACACACACATATGCTCGTTTCCAGACATAGTCCTAGAAAATGCAAAACACAAAGTTTATTAACTAAATATGAATGCATGAGCATATTTTGCCAAGTGTGTGAAAGTGAAATGTAAATGAAATTAAATCATGAAAGGACACACAAGAATGATATGTGTGAGTGTGTGCCTAGCCTTGTAAGAGATAAGAGGTCTTTGAATACCTTTGTAGATCGATAATGCCCGAATCTCTTAAAAGCCGGCAACTTGAACGAATTACGGTTGAGACGTCCTTCGTCTTCAATTACTAACCACTAAACATTACAAGTTAAACACGTTTTGATATGGAATTAATGTCAACACTAATTATCAACCTAACACAACTGGCATTAGATTATTTGGAGGGGTGGGATTTGAAACAAACCAAGTAAGACCAAACCCGGGCGACGGAATCAGAATGACTTGAAATTTTGACAGCTGATGCGTTTCAATGTTTCCGGAACTGCTACGCAGCTTTGCTGCGTAAGCACGTCCTTTTTTAGGCAAATTCCGTCGTTTAGACCTTGAAGTTACAATTTTTGCCGTTTTAGGAAAGTTTCGTTTTCGCAATAAATTGAGTTTCCCAATTCTGAATCGACTTCCGTCAATTCTAGAGTGTTTAGGATTCTCAGTAGAATTAGTTTTTGCTTTAAACTCGTTTTTGCCTTTTTTGGTAATTTTTCGTTTTTAAGTTGTTTTCTTGCTTTCCAAGGAATTCGATTAGGTTCAGGATTTGTTTGCTTTAAATAATGATGTAGGTCGAATTGGCCAAGCAGTTTTTGATTTATAAAAATTTAGAGTTTTCTCTAATTATCCCAATTTCGGTATTCTTCGTGAATCAACGAATTGAAGCCTAACTTTCTGGTATTTGTGCGCAAATCAACGGAACTTTAGTAGGTTGTTTCTAATCGTTTTACGCAGGTTTTTCTCGACAGAGCTTCCGCTACATCATTTTGCCAAAAAGGGTGCAGGGGATTCTCTTGGTAGGATCGTGTGGGGGGATATTTGACCGTGGGTTTTGCTGGTTGTTGTTGTTGTTGCAGGCTTTGTCTTAGGGTGGTGGTTTCCTCTGTTTTGCTGTCTGTTGTTTTGGCTATGTGGACTGTTGCGCCTTCTTTTCTGTATCTTTGTTTTTGGGTTTTGCTTTGTGTTTGTTTGGCCTTTTCCTGGCCTTTTATATAATTATGCAGTTAAAAAAAAAATAATGTTGAAATTAAGAAAAAAAAAATAATGTTGAAATTACTAATCCAGATTTTAACGTAAATGTCAACTAAGAAATTCGTGAAGTCAAAGTCTAAAAGTCAATTAGATCATGAGAAAATTTATTAAATAAAAGAAAATTTCTGAGAATATTTTATGCTTCTGCTTTGTGCTAGAAAAACTTAAATTCAATTTTGGCCTGAACATTTTGATAACTTCTCGGCAGAATCAACCAAACAATGTTATCTGAGTACTCCTTCAGTTCCAGATTGGTAGTCATGTGGGGTGCACTTTTTCTATATATATTTGTGGCAGAATCTGAATTATCAGCCAAAGAATTCGAAAGAGATGCTCTACTTAACACCAGTTGGTGGAACAACGGCGTGACGAACAATACTTCAGATCATTGCAAGTGGGTTGGTATAGTTTGCAACTCAGCTGGAACCATCATTGGGATAAATTTGTTCGCTTGGAAAATAAAAGGGGAGCTTCGCTAATTGAACTTCTCGTGCTTTCCAAATCTGGAAAGTCTCAGTCTTGGTTCCAATAGTCTCTCAGCAAACATTCCATCAGAAATCAGTACTCTTTCCAAGCTCAGATATCTTGACCTGGATCAACAGGTGAGCTTCTAGTTTTACTTGCTACCGTTAGCCAACTATTAGATATATTGACCTTTAAATTTTTATTATTATAACATAGGTACTCTCCCTCCAGAGATTGTTTGGTCTCACTGGATCTGAGTAACAACAATTTAATTGGATCTGTTCCTTCAACAATTGGAGGACTCATCAATCTGGAAGAATTAGATCTTTCTAACAACAAGCTTGGTGGTCCAATTCCAATTGGGATCAGTGACTCCTCAATGTTGCGGAACATGAAATTGAGCAACAATAGTCTAAGCGGAAGCATTCCTATAGAGATCGAAAAACTGTTGTAATTTCAATCAACAGCACATCTGATAAGGCCATACATTCTAGCATAACTAGTTTCATACACATGAAACAAGAGGAAGAGATTCACTCAACTAGTTTCATACACATGAAACCAAAAGGAAGAGAATTACTCTATTTCATACAGGTGAAACCAGAGGAAGAGAATCACTCAGCATACCATAGTTAATAATAGATGTGTAATTGATATCCATCACAGAACTAAGAAACCTTTTCTAGAAATTTCAAAGCAAATTTAATACCATAGTTAATAACAGATGTGTAATTAATTGATACCATAGTTAATAACAGATGTGTAATTAACAAAGCAAATTTCAAAACCTTTTCCTGAAATTTCCATCACAGAACTAAGAAACCAAGATATCTATTTGGTTGATGTAATTGATAGTTAATAACAGATGTGTGACTGATGTAATTGGCAGCTAATAACATATATATGTTTGATTGCTTATTGAATGAAGGAAAATTGGCATCTTCTTCTTTAGTTAATGTCTACTGCAAGCAATGGTACGTATCTTTTCATTCAACTCCATTTTAAAACTAAAGAGTGGAGTTATAATAGAGAAAAAAAAAAAAGGGCTCTACTAAAGATTCTAGGGTTTTATGGTGGTGGATTTTTGTGAGAATCGCTGTTCTTTCACTAAAATCAGGTACGCAGTTGGGCTCTACTACTACTACTACTTGTAAGTAATCTTGTTAGCTGATTCACAATTTTGGAAACTGGAAATAATGCTGGATTGGCCGTTCAAAATCAAGCCTTTTGTTTGTTATCTGGGTCTTTAATTCTATTACTGTTTTGTCTTTTATTTTTGGGTGCTAGAGAATCCTGGTGGGTTATTGATTTCTTGGAGAAAAAGGAATGCTGTCAAGATTCTTTAGATTTCAGTTATCGAGTGAGAGAGAGATTGCTTTCTTTTACAAGGATTACTAAAGAGAAACAAAACGGCTTGAAATTACCTTCAAAGCCGAGTTTATTTTAAATTCCGTGAGAGAATATTTTTATTTCTTCTTTTATATACAGTGTAACCGTTGTTGTCACTCACGACATGACCACCCCAACTATTTGATTTGAGTGGCTAGTTTTGAGGTTCAAAAGCATCGATGGGGCTTCTTCTTCTTCTTCGAAGTCTCACGATGCTTCTTCTTGTTGTTCTAGTATGTTTGTTCTCTTTTCATTGCCCTATATCGTGGCTCAATCGGAGACGAAGACCTCTACTCGTGCTCTTGATGCCCTTCTTCAAGACTATGCTTATAGGGCTTTTGTTCGTCCGAGGACAAGGATTGTCTACAATGGTTATGTTCCTTCTAATTTGACCGGAATGAATATCGTTGCTATGAGGCTCAGGAGTGGCAGCCTGAGAACCAGGGGCGTGAAGATTTATGAAGAGTTTGGAATCCCTATAGGAGTTACCGAGAGTCCCTATGTGGAACGGCTCGTTTTGGTGTACCAAAACTTGGGCAATTGGTCTAAGACATATTATCCGTTGCCTGGTTACACCTACTTGTCTCCGGTGCTGGGTCTTCTTGCTTACGATGCTTCAAACTTAACAGCTACCAATTTGCTGGAGTTGGAAATTAGGGCATCCGATGATCTTCTATCAATCACATTCCAAGATATGATGTCTGCCCCTGCTGGGTCTGTTGCCAAGTGTGTTTGGTTTGATTTACATGGTTTAACCAATTTCAGCAATACGACATCAGGCAATACATGCTCAACTATTGAACCGGGGCATTTTTCTATAGTTGTCGAGTCTATTGCCCCCAGTCCATCATCAAGTCCAAGATGTGAAAAAAAGAAGAGCAATTCAAAAGTATGGATAATTGTTGGACCTGTGTTAGGTAGCTTAGCACTATTGGTGTTATTGGCATTTCTGGTGTTATGGCTGCATAAATACAAGCACAGGAAGAAAATGGAACAGATGCTAAAGGCTGCAGATGTGGGAGAAGCCTTGCAGATGACATGATCAGTTGGGGACACAAACAGGGACGGCTGCACTATTGGGTGAGGGGGGGGGCCACTGTCCCCTCTAAAGTTTTGAAAATTTACAACTTATTCCTATGTTTCAACTTTTGTAACATCCTTAATTCTTAGAATTTTATGATTTTACCCCTATTTCATTCCTTATTTTTCTAGTTTTATTATAAACAAGGCATCTAATATTTCTTCCATCAAATCACATAAAAAATATCTTTGATTTTAAATATAGTATTTATTTTCAATGTATCTGTTGACGGTAATTTTTCGTGGTCACCTAGTCAACGATTTGATTTCGATTTATTTCAGTTTATGAATGGGAATGGTTAAAGATATTAAGGATGAAAAGAATAACCAACGAAGATATGTGGTAAAACTCCGATGACCGGAGAAACATCCACGGGTTGTTGCCCTAGCAACAAAGTAAAATCCACTATGAAAAATCTATTACAAAAGACTGCGCTCAGACCTCTCTTGCTAATTCTCGCGTACCCCTTATTTTATGTGTTACAGGGGTATTTATACATAATGTCACTAGGGTTTGTGGGTGCCACTAGGGTTTGGTGTTGTGGTGCCAAAGTCTTGGGTGATTCCCCAATCCTAGACGGATTCTATTTCCTTCTTGAGTGCAACATGTTTCCTGATTTGTTGAGTCCGAGTTTGGGACTGATTCCTTCTCCTTTATTTGCGGGAAACCTATTTGTTTCCTTGTTGAATTCTAGGCAGCCACACCGTTGTTTATTGTGGGGATGTTGGTTGCTGATTCTGCCCACGCGTTTGGAATGCGAATGCTGGTGACTATCTTTTTTATTGAATCTCGAGTATGCTCGAGCAGGCTTCACTGTCCAAGTCGGTTCTCTTCATTTGTACTCAGGTTACTTTAATCTTTCCCGAGTATGTTACTTCGGGGGGGGGGGGGGGTTTCTGCCCTTTCGAGTTGACTTCTCTTGACTCCTGCTTACGTGGCTTCTTATGGTGATGACGTGTCCTTTACGACGATTTTTACCTATAACAATACCCCCTTAAATTTTTGAGTCGACTGTGCCGAGTCAGGTCTTCTCGGGGCAAATATTTAACTTCATATACTTCCTTTTGTTATAACTTGTCTTCGTTCGTCGTTTTCTGCATTAATGTATCCTCGTTTGATTCGAAGCATTAAATGACGTGTCTTAATTACATCCGCACGCATTCGATTTACCACTCATTTCAGAAATCTCTTGATGGTGACGCTTCCGCTCTTCGACGGCTCAAGGCGCTCTCTGGTTGCCACCTGTCTTCTTCTGTATGGCTGTGGTACAACGCATTTATTAGACATAACCTCTCTGCTCGCTTGTGCGCAGCCCACGTCACAACCCACGTCCCTTTGTTTTCCTGCTTCTCCGCGTTTCTCCTAGGGTTTTGGTCTTTTTTGAAATCAATATCTCGCCTATATATATTGGCTTGCACTTATTTTCACGTCTCTATTTCTTTCTCCACCATCTTCGTGTTTCTTCGAGAGAGAAGTTCGCCTGCATCTATTATTTTTCTGGGTATTTCTGGGAATCTCGTTCTGTTCTCCAACTCGTCTTCTTGTCTTGCTTTGCTGAGATAACCAGCTTCAACCCCCAGACCTTTTCTTGAAGACTCTTTCTCTGTAGTCCACGTAACTTCAGTTTTCCGATATATCAAGGTTAGTTCTCATGGATTCTGCAGCTAGGTACTGTCTTTTTACTGTTGGTATGATTGCTATTGAACAAAATGATGCTCTCACTGCATCGGTTGTCCACAGGTTATTAGAGGAGCCTCTCTTCGATCAACCGCGTTTCACTAACGCCAACGTTTCTGGAATTTACCGTGACAACCCTATTACTTCCGGAGTTCCTCCCACTCCCGAAGTTCATTCTGTTTCTTCTGATTCTACAACCCCCGAGTCTTACCATCTCGAGGAGTCTTATCATCCCGAGGAATCTTATCACCCCGAGGTTCAGTTGGATTCATCTACCTCTTACCCTAGTTATACTCGGCTGTGGTGGAGGCGAATGGGAAAGCATGCTAGTAAACGCAAGGTGTCGAAGGACTCCCATTCCCGAGAGAGTCGTATCGGCTCTCAAAGATTGCATGAGAGTGACGTGGAGGAGGAGCATCGAGCAGCTCGCCTCGTTTTTTCTCCCGAGCAGGCATGCGCTTACGATGTCGAGCCAAATATGGTTGGTCCCACCGAAGTAGGTAAATACATAAGTCGATTTGACTTGGATACCACCCGCATTCAGTTGAGCCCGACCGAAGGTCGCGTGGCATGGAACCCCCCGCCAGGCATAGTGGCGGTCTATGGGGCAATGCTTTCTTGTGGCGTAACCCTTCCACTCCAGCCTTTCATTACATGGTTTCTCGCGGAGGCCCAACTTGCCCCTGCTCAGTTGACCCCGAATAGTTACAGGATTTTGATGTGCATGTGGCACATGTGGCATCAAATGAAGCGGCCACCTTATACTCCTCGCGAGATCAGGCATTTCTACTCGTTGAGGCCACTGGGCAAGTCAGGAATTTATTTCCTCTACTCAACTAAGCCCGAACATTGGATTCCTAAGGACGTGGAAATTCACGGGCAAGTAGAGTTGACCACCGACTAAAAGATGAAGGGGTTGTCTGGGGCTTCCCTTCTTCTAACAAATTTTAGAAGAACAGCTGGTTCTTCGTTGGTGGTCATTGGGGCCAATCAGTTTCTTTTGACCTTGATGAGACCCGAGTGACGTACAAGGTCCCTCGATATTTTTACTCGTCTGAGCGCTGGAACCGAGCGACTCCAACCTATACCGATAGTGAGCTTGTGGCTCTGGCCCGGGCTGCGGTGTGGCCTTTGGAAAAAAGAGGCAAGCCGTGCCTCTACAGTGAAAGCAAAATGATAAAGGCTCACCTTTTCCCTCAGATTTTCGCCCATCGGCGACGCTGTGAGTTTTTCTTGTTTCTTTTTCCTGTTATTTTTGCATAACTAATTTTTTGTTTGGTCAGCTTAATAATCACAAGTTCCTTCTTTTCCAGTGTACGATGTAGATATCGTTTGTGACGTTCAGGCGCACCGGATGAAATATGTGGTCGAAGCCAGTTGGAAAGAGGTTTTACGCCAAGAAGCGGCTGGGATTGCGACTCCAGAAGATGATTCTGGTGAGAGTTCTCTAGAGGATACCCCTGAGGAGGAACATAATGAGGGCGTTCTTGAATACACACCTCAGGAGACTCGCGGTGTTGGTGATGAGGCTGTCCTAGCGGGGGACATGCAAAATCCGGGCGAAACTCCTACAGACGAGGCAGCCACACAAACAGACGGCGTTGCCCGCTCAAGGCTCAAAGGTAAGGAAAAGGTCGAGAATCCTTTCGAGCTAGTATCTCTTTCCCATGGGACTCCCTCGCCTCGCTCTGTTGTGAATGAGCCGAATGATGCGGTGGCCCCCGAGATGACGGCCCCTCCCGAGTCAATCCCTGTCCCTTCGTCGACGGGTGATGATGCTGAGTTGAGACATCCTGACTCGGGTTCTAAAGATCCTACTGCTGACTTGAATACTCGCGGGAGGCGGTTTGGGAATGAACAGGGCTACTCACCTAATAATCAGAGTAATCTGAGGGGTCCTGCTTTTGATGAGGCGGTTGCTGTATCTCAAGGCACTGACGGGGTCGGGGAACTCTTTGGTGCTGCACCTACTGTGGTTCCGGTTTTTATACCAGCCTCCGTGTATACTTCTGCCCTCTTATCACCTGAGCTTAGGGTCGATGTTGAAGTGGAAGATCCTGCTACAGACCTTGACACTCGTAGGAGGCAATCCGAAAAAAGGAAAGCTTCATTTTCTCCTAGACTCCTTGCCCCGAAGATTCCTCGAGTAGTCGCATATGTTGACTCCTCTTCAGGAGACGAGGAAACTGGCGTCAGTGTCAGGAGGAGGCTTTTTTCAACCCCCCCGGTGGATCGTATTGAGTCTTGGGTTGGACCTCTTGCAGGCTCTTCCTCCCAAGCCCAAACATCTACCGCTGTGCCTGATGCTGGTGCTATAGGTTCAGGGTTCCCGAGTCAAACTGGCGATCCTAACCCCCAGTCTATGTTGAAAGCCATGTCCTCGGGCCATGCTTACATTGGGGAGGATCATTGGAGTCGCTTTAAGGTTGGCGCTCCGTCCAACCGACTCTGCAGCTTCTTCAACAATGCCTCCTATGTGAGTAACGCTTCAACTATGTATAATTTTGTATTTTCTTTTTCTACTGTTGCTTCACTTTGTTATTTACTTGATTTGTTGCAGATGGTGGCCGAGATGTCCGAGGCTTTCCGAACCAATGAAGCCTAGGAAGAGAAAATAAAGCGGCTAGAAGCCTAACTAAAGGAGAGTGAAGATCATCACGCTCGGGTTCAGTTGGCTTGTCAGGAAGGAGCCAGGTCAAGTCAGGTGCTCCTGGACCAATGCTTGGCACGCCAAATGGAAGCTGAACAAAAGGCGTCTTTCGCTACTGAGGAGGCCAAAACTTTGCAAGATCAGTTGTCATCCACTCAGGACGCTTTGCTCCAGGCCGAGCAGAACGTTGAAGACACCAAGTCATCTTATGAATGCCGAATCGAAGACATGGAGCATCAGGCTTTGACAGTTAAATCCCTATCGAAGGAGGCTAGGCTGGAACTGGAGATACATCCCATGCACCTGGAGGTTCCCACTACCGATTCCTTCTCCACTTTTCACACTTGTGAGAAAGCAGGGATTGATGGTGAGAACCCTGACTTGGGGCCCGTCCCTGGGATTGACTATGGTGCCTAGATGGATGACGAAGAAGAAGATGTGATAGTATGGCCCTCTGACTTGAGCGAATATGTAATGGAACCTGACCCGAGCATCGGCTGGAGCAGCTCATAACCCCCATCGCCGTCTTCTTCATCTTTTGTTACTTAATCATTTTTGTAATGATCTTTGTATTCACCTTTACTTATATATATATATATGAATCTTTATTCTTACGTTGTTCCGCTGTTTCTAACTTCCCTGCATGATAAACATATAAACGGGATGAACTAAATCTGTGTTAAGTATAATTTATTTGACAACCTGTACTCGGATGTCTTTAAGCTTATGGATTTTTGGAAATCCCTAGCTTTACTTTGGCCGAGTATTTCATTAACCGGTAGTTAATTAATTAACCGAGTATCTTATTTAACTGGTAATTAATCAATTTAGCCGAGTATCTTATTTAACTGGCATTTAATTAGTTTAGCCGAGTATTCTTATTTAATTGGCGCTTAATTATTTTGGCCGAGTATCTTATTTAACTGGCATCTAATTAATTCAGCCAAGTATCTTATTTAACTGGCATTTGTTTTTCGGCCTTTTATTAAGGTCGTTTTTACCTCAACGATATGCCGAGCCTCACCACGACCATATGTTAAGGTCCTTGCACAAGTCACCTAGGACGTCTCCCAGTTTTGTCTGTGCAGGGTTTCACCGAATCATTGGGTTAATATGTACTGGCCAACACGGCTGCGCATCTCACTAGCCTTTCTAGCGGCGCTCCGAGTAGTTTTCCAGTTACCCTAGTGCCCCGGTTTTGCCTTTTTGCTTAAGGGATGCATTCGCATCGTCTTAACTAGGCGGGCACGTTACTTTAGCTTTTTCGCCATTTGAGCACTACTCGTCCGCTCTCTCGTAGCTTCATAGCGCCTGAATTTTATTCTTTCTTGGAGCTTATTTGGTCGGCTTTTGAGTGGCCGCTGTTGGAAGTGTTTGCTCTTTGATCATGGAACTTACCGATTCCACTGAATTAACTTTTTATTAGCAACTGAACTTTATTAGATGATCAACATAGTTATGAAATCAACGAATAAATCTGAAACAATCAATGTGAATCTAAAATTGAACTAAAGCGGAATAAATTAACATAAAATTAGGGATGGTTTCCTTAAGGGTAGAAGATCTTGAGATATTGTGCGTTGCATGGTCGGGGTACCAGGCTACCCTCTAGTCGGGCTATCAAGTAGGCCCAGTGCCTCGCGATTTCTATGATAATGTACGGCCCCTCCCATTTGTCGGCAAGGGATCCTGCTAATTTGTCTTTGGTGTTCGGGGATACTCTCCTTAGCACTAAATCTCCGAGCTGGAATCTACGCTCCCGAACATGGGAATTATAGTACCTTGCAGCCCTTTGCTGGTACGCAGTATTTCTTACTTGCGCTGCATCTCTGATTTCCTCAAGCTCGTCTAGGTTCTGCTGCAGCATGTTTACATTGTGCTTGGGGCTGTATAGCTGAATCCTGGGGGATGTAAAAGTTATTTCTGCTGGGATAACAGCCTCTGTTCCAAATGCCAGTGCAAAAGGAGTCTCCCTTGTGGATGACCTTACGGTTGTTCGGTATGCCCATAGCACCTCGGGTAGTTTATCCGCCCAGCTGCCTTTCTTTGCCTCCAATTTTGCTTTTAGTGTGTGCTTGATCACTTTGTTCACAGCTTCGGTCTGGCCATTGGTTTGAGGGTGAGCAGGTGATGCATAGTAGTTTGCAATTTTGTACTCTTTGCACATTTCTCTGAACTTGTTGCTGTCGAATTGGGTTCCATTGTCTGTTATGATGATGCTCGGGATCCCGAACCTATATATTATGTTTTTTCTGACAAAGCTAGTGGTGTTTGCCTCGGTGATGTGCATGAGTGCCTCTGCTTCTGCCCATTTGGTAAAGTAGTCCACTGCCACAATAGCGTGCTTTGCACCTCCATTTGTTCCTGTAGGCATTGGTCCTGTTAGATTGAGCCCTCACATGGCAAAAGGCCAAGGTGAGGTTAAGCTTCTGAGTAATTCTAGGGGTCGCCGAATGTCGTTTGTTATTCTTTAGCATGTTTCGCGCCTCTGCGAACAGTGTCGGCCAGTAGAATCCTTGTCTGAGTACCTTATGTGCTAGGCTCTTACCTCCAGTATGGTTCCCGCATACTCCACCGTGAACATCTTTTAGGATTTTTCTGGTTTCTTCGCCGGTAACACACCTTTGTAGTACTTTTGAGCCCTCTCTTGTATAATTCTCCCCTTAGAATTGTGTACCGGGTTGACCTGTATTTAATGCATTTAGCTTCTACAGCATCTTCCGATAATACATTTTCCTCCAAGTACTTTCTGAGCTGGGCTGTCCAGTCACCTGGGCTTGGTCGGATCTCTATTATCATGACTTCCTCGGGTTTTGCTGTACTCTGTTTAGTCAGGTGCGCCACCGGTATTGCTTTGGACCTGATACTCATGGTGGCTGAAGCTAATTTCGACAAGGCATCTGCTTTTTCGTTCTCTTCCCGAGGAATCTAAAAGATTTTGTACATTTTGAACTTTCTGAGCAACCTCTTTGCGATGTCCAAGTAAGCTATCATGTGCTCTTCCCTTGCCTGGTATTCATCCAGTACCTGGTTAACCACAACTTGTGAATCACTGTAAATTTCCAACTCATCTGCTCCCAATGCTATACAGACCCTCAAGCTGGCCAACAAAGCTTCATACTCTGCTTAATTGTTGGTTGCTTTGAAATTGAACCTCATGGCATACTCCACAGCGTCTCCTTCTGGGGTTGTTATGACTATTCCTGCCCCGTTGCCATGTGTGTTTGATGATCCGTCTACATGCAACTTCCATTGAAATTCACTTGCCTGTTCATCTTCTATTATCCTCCTTACCTCGGCATTCGGCTCAGTGAATTCTGCTATAAAATCTGACACTGCCTGCCCTTTGATTGCTGCTTTTGGCGTGTACCTGATGTCGAATTCGCTGAGTTCCACTGCCCACTTGGTCAATCTTCCTGATAGCTCCGGCTTTGGAGGATGAGTTTCAACGGGCAGTCCGTGTATACCTTTACTGTATGCACTTGAAAATATGGCTTCAACTTCCTGGCTGCTGTGATCAAGGCCAGCGCTATTTTCTCAGCTGGCGAATACCTGGTTTCGGCCGGTAGCAACGCCTTGCTTGTGTTATACACTGGTCTTTTTACTCCCTCCTCTAACCGAATCAATACCGAACTTGTCGCCACTTCTGTAACCGAGAGATATAGGTACAGTGTCTCCCCGACCACCGATTTTGAAAGAATGGGTGCTCTTTCTAAATACTCTTTCAACTTCTGAAAAGCTGTTTCACATTATTTACTCCATTCGAGCCCTTTTCCCTTTTTTATTGCTCCGAAGAATGGGGCGCACTTGTCTGTTGATTTGGCTATGAACCGGTTGAGTGATGCAAGACATCCCGTCAGCCTCTGCACATCCTTCAATGTCTTTGGTGAAGTCATTTCTTCTAAAGCTTTAATCTTCTCGGGATTTACCTCAATTCCTTTTTGGTGCACCTGAAACCCTAAAAACCTCCCTGACGGTAATCCGAACACACATTTACTTGGGTTGAACTTCATCTTGTACCTTCTCAGGACATCAAAGGTTTCCTTCAAATCTTCTGAATGTCTTTCCGCCGTGGTGCATTTGGTCAACATGTCGTCCACATAGACCTCTATGTTTCTCCCAATCTGCCGAGCGAATATCCTGTTCACCAACCTCTGGTACGTCGCCCCAACATTCTTTAATCCGAATGGCATCACCTTGTAGCAATACAATCCCTGATCTGTGGTGCAAGCTGTTTTTTCTTCATCTGCCTTGTTCATCCGGATCTGATTGTATCCCGAGTAAGCATCCATGAAACTCAGCAGTTCATGTCCTGCTGTCGTATCTACCAACTAGTCGATCCTTGGCAGTGGGAAGCTGTCTTTCGAACAAGCTTTGTTTAAATCTGTTAAATCCACACACATCCTCCATTGATTGTTCTTTTTCTTGACCAATACCACATTGGCCACCCACTCCGGGTATTTGACTTCCCTTATTGACCCTGCAGAAAGCAACTTCTCCACCTCTTTCTTGATTGCGATGCTTCTCTCTGGATTAAACAATCTTCTCTTTTGTACCACTGGACAGAACCCCGAGTTGATGGAGAGATAATGAGATATCACCTTTGTGTCTATCCCGGGCATATCTTTATGACTCCAAGCGAAAACATCTCGATATTCCTTCAGCAATGTGATGAGTTTGGCTTTGATGTCCCTGTATAGGCTTGCTCCTATCTTCACTGTCTTACTCGGCTCATCCGGGTCTAATATCACTTCTTCGGTCGACTCATCTTTTTTGGCTTCAGGCTCTTCTCTAGGGTCTATTCAAATTCCTTCGGTGCTTCTGCTTGCTCCTCAGGTTCATTGGTTTGCTCGGCTGATATGGTGTATAATTGATGTACTTCCCTATCCTTGTAAACTAGCAAATTTGCTCTTCGTGCCATCTCTTGTGATCCCTTGACCACGTCTACCCCATACTCAGTTGGGAATTTCATCATGAGGGCATACGTTGCCATTACTGCCTTTGCTTTATTCAAGAATGGTCTGCCAAGCAAGGCATTGTATGGCCAATTCTCTGTATCTACTACCACAAAATCTAGTAACACTAAGGGGCCTTTCCGATCTTCACTGGTAATTTTACTGTGCCGAGTGACCTTACCTCTACCCCGCCAAACCCTCTGAGTGGGGTATGAAAGGCCTGTAAGTCTTTTCTATCTAGTCTTAACCGATCGTACACCTCTGCACTTAAGATATTTGCTGAGCTTCCATTATCAATCAAGATCCGATGAACCTCCCTGTGCCCAATTCGAGCACTGATGACCAACGCATCATTTGACTTTACATCTACTCCGTGAGAATCAGCCTCTATGAAGATGATTGGATCCCAGCCTTCCTTAATCCTTTTCGGATCAGGTTCAATGGAGTTGACGTCGAGGTCTCCTCAGGCTTCCATGGCTTCCTGAATTTCCTGGGTTCTCTCCATGTTACTTTTGCCTATTGCTGGCCCACCAAAGATGGTGTTGATTGCTCCTTCATCTCCGGCTCTCTTGGGACTCAGCTTCCTTTCCCGTCCACCCTGTCGGCTATCTTTCTGTCCATTTGCCTTCTCAACTTTTTCCAGAACGATGTCCTTTAAGTGCCCTTCTCGGATGAGGGTCTCAATGTGATCCCTTAGTTGGAAGCACTTGGATGTTTTGTGTCCGTTCTCTTTATGGAATCTACAATACTTGGTGGTGTCCCTCCGAGCATAAGTTGACTACTTAGATGGCTCTTTGGACATATTCTTTTCTTCCAAGATAGCTAATACCTCCTCATGGTCTTTTTTCAACGGGGTGTAATTCGTATATCTACCTTGGAATTTTTGGCGCAGTTGATCGGTTTTTGGATCATAAGCCCGGCGGCCATCCCGTCCATCTCGTGCTTTATTCTTTAGCTTGTCACCTTTGTCTGGTGCTCTAGCTTGGTCTTTTGTTTTGGCTCCCTCTGGACGACCTTCATGTACAAAGTGACCTCCATGTACAAAGTAACCTCCCGTCGCAATTTCTTCCTCCTCGGCTAAAGCATAACCCCCAGCCATGTCCATCATGTCCGCATAACTGGTTAAGTGAGCTCTTCTTAAATCGAAGGATAGTTGGCCGTTCTGAAGGTTGTTAATGAAGGCTGCAATGATGGCTTCATCGTTTGCACTCCCTATTTCCGACACTTCCTGACCGAACCTTCCCAAGTATTTTTTCAATGACTCGTCTTTTCCCTGTTTGAGCTGGGACAAGTGAGCCACTGATTTCTTCCTGTGTACATTCCCGAGGAACTGCCTTGAGAAAGCTTTGTTTAGTTCGCTGAAACTGCTTATGCTCGCCGCTGGCAATCTACCGAACCATCGAGAACCCAGATCCCCTAGAGTTTGTGGAAAGTTCAAACATAGCAGTGCGTCATTGTGGACGTATTGTGCCATAGCGCTCCTATACCTCCGGACGTGTTCTTTTTGATCGGTATCTTTCTTGAACAGCTCTATGGGTGGCATCTTGAATCTCTCCGGGAAAGGCATCCTCAAGACTCCATTGGTGTAAGGGCTCCCAGATTCGTCATCTGATAACTCATTACGCCCATACCGCCTAACTAAAGCATCCATTTGTTGATGATTATTCTGAACCTCCCGAGTCAAACTCTGTATGAGTATGTCCCTGTCTCCTTCTGGTTCCCCCATCGCATTGAAATTCTGACTTATGGTCAGCTTTTGGCCCCTTTCCTCCGGATTCACTTTTTTGTGTTCTCGGTTTAGGCCATGCAGCCAAACCGTGCCCTTTTGGCGCTTGCGATGATGATTCTGATCACTTTCCTCCGAGGACGATGACCGATCTCTCCGATGAGTACGCCTCCTGGGACGGTCTCGACCCCTGGCCATCCGATCCTGGTCATACCCTCTATCAGAATCATTCTCCTCTCTATGCTCCCTACTACCCCTAGCTAGCCTTTCGGACAAAATCTCTAGCCTGTCTATAGGATCTCGTCTTGCTTTTAGGGGTGCATCAAGAGTTGGTATCACCACCGTGGAACGCAATCTTGCTGCTTGCTGATTTGGGGCGGACAGATTGTGAGGCGACATCAGACCTTCTGTAGTGGAAAGGTCAATCCCTTGCTTTGCTTCGTCTGATATAAGTTGCTGCAGAGAAACACGGAATCGTTGCACAATGTCTTCATTAGTTGTAGGGAAACGTTGGATACTAGCCAAGGTAGCTGATTGGTCTGCCGTTATTTCGGTTGCATCTGCAGTATTGAGGGTGGTGTCATCCTCCAACTCGTTATTTGGCAGACCTTCACTGTATCTGGAATCGCTACCATCTCCTTCGCCAGCCATTGTTTCACAAGTCTTCTGGTTGCCCCTCCTTCTAGCGCCAATTGTTGACGGTGATTTTTCGTGGTCACCTAGTCAACGATTTGATTTCGATTTATTTCAGTTTATGAATGGGAATGGTTGAAGATATTAAGGATGAAAAGAATAACAAACGAAGATACGTGGTAAAACTCCGATGACCGGAGAAACATCCACGGGTTGTTGCCCTAGCAATAAAGTAAAATCCACTATGAAAATTCTATTACAAAATACTGCGCTCAGACCTCTCTTGCTAATTCTCACGTACCCCTTATTTTGTGTGTTACAGGGGTATTTATACATAATGTCACTAGGGTTTGTGGGTGTCGCTAGGGTTTGGTGTTGTGGTGCCCAAGTCTTGGGCGATTCCCCAATCCTAGACGGATTCTATTTCCTTCTTGAGTGCAACATGTTTCCTAATTTGTTGAGTCCGAGTTTGAGACTGATTCCTTCTCCTTTATTTGCAGGAAACCTATTTGTTTCCTTGTTGAATTCTGGGCAACCACACCGTTGTTTATTGTAGGGATGCTGGTTGTTGATTCTACCCACGCATTTGGAATGCGAATGCTGGTGACTATCTTTTTTATTGAATCCCGAGTATGCCCGAGCAAGCTTCGCTGCCTGAACCGGTTCTCTTCATTTGTACTCGGGTTACTTTAATCTTTCCCGAGTATGTTACTTCGGGGGGGGTGGGGTGGGGTTTCTGCCCTTTCGAGTTAACTTCTCTTGACTCCTGCTTACGTGGCTTCTTATGGTGATGACGTGTCCTTTACAACGATTTTTACCTATAACAGTATCTTAAATATAAATGAAATTTGATCATAACATATATGTTCTATCTCAACTAATATTATTTTCATTCAAATAATTTTGTTCTCTCTTACGATATAAATTATCTCACTCATCACCCTAATACCATTTTATACTTTTGATATGTTATTTATTTTAAATAATCAATCTGTGTTAATTTATATAATTAAAACATTTCAACCAAACATATAATTAGATAAGATGTGGTTGACCCAATTATATGCCCCTCACATCCACACCACGAAGTTGTGGATTCGAGTCTCTCCCCCTCACACACACCAATTTATGTTTAACTATTAAAGATATTTTATCAAACAAACTTTTAAAAAAAATTAAAATTAAACTAGTTTTTGGATGTTAGAAAAATACTATGAGTACGATTTAAATTTTAATTAGTTTTCTAAGTCCTAAATAGTAAACATTATTATTGAATCATGAATAAAGGGCCATAACGTTTTACTACATTATTTTTAGAGTAATTTTAGACATTGCAACTCTATAAATCAACTTATATTTTAACTACTAATGTGTAAAAAAAATTTTGTTGAAGAATTACACTATTACATAAATTCTGGGTTTTTTATGGAGGGGGAAGTACTCGAAAAGAAATAAAGGAAGTAAAGGAAGACGACAAAATATATATATATATATATATATATATATATCAAACAACCAGGATATGAAATACGTATTGCTTCTTTCCATTTATTACAATAAATATTTAAATCCTATTCAAGCTAGGTTCAGATGCAAAAATTTAATGAAAACATTTATAAGCATTTTTCAATGATGTCAAGATTATTTAAAAAATGCTTATGAATTTACTGAACATGTCAATGATGTCAAAATGCATTGTAAATGGATAGCAAAATGCTGTTGAGTTTAACAAGAAACGTAGTTCTTCCATCCAACAACCATAATGTGAATGTGTATTCCCGTTGATGAACATATCAAAATGTATATAATTGACACTATTACAGAAGCATTGATGATAAAAATCGATCAGAATTGTTATAAATACAAATGATAAAAATCGATTAGAATTGTTACAAATGCAAATACAATCTAATTTTGGTGTTAAGATCAGAATTCATCTGCACTTTCTTACCTTTCATATATTTAGTTTCAACAGCAAAAAAATAAATAATAAATAAATAAATAAATAAAATTATAGAGTTTTGTAGTTGCTTTTTACCAAAAACAAAATGCTTATGAAATAGTTTTTTTTTATTTTTTATTTTTTTATTTTTTATTTTAAATAAATAAATAAAAATTGTTTTGTTGTATTTGATTAAAAGGATTTGGAGTCTCTGAAAATTGTATTGGATTAAAATCCAATAAACATCAATTATTCCATAACTATATTAACATAGAAATAGAATTACTCTTGATTGATTTAAATAAATAAATAAAATTTCTCTTTATAAATTTATGGGTGAAATTCATTTTAGTCCCTCTAGTTTGACCTAATAGCCAAACTGATCCCCCGGTTTTGAGAATTATCTCGTTAAGTCCTTCTGTTAGGTCATTAGGATTTAGGAATTTAGGTTTTAGGATTTATAAAAATATATATATAAGTCAGGAACCGCTAGTTCGAACCGGGCGGTTCCTTAAGAAATGGAATCGGAACCGGAACCGCCCCGGTTCCGGTTCCGGTTCGGTTCTGGTTTATTTTTAAATTTTTTTTATTAATTTGGGTGGTATTTAAGATTGTTGTTTGATAATTTACTTGTATGTATTTATCAAGAGTTGCAATCGCCAATCAGTTTCTGTTGAATTAAAAGTTTCAATCTTGCTAGATATTATTACATTCAATTATTGAATAATTTACCAACAATATACATTCAATTAGACACTGACCCAACACCATTGTTAACTTTTTCACAGTAAATGATACCATTCCATACAATTTGTTAATTTTTTCTGTCTCAGTTGTTGAGAGACCAAATCCGTTATAGAAAATTAAACGACATTACTATTTCAGAAGTTCTTGCTAGTGGTTAGGTCCATCATAGAAATCAATAATTAAGTCAAGTAGCAATTGCATAGTTATGGTGGGATCCTTTTCCGAATACTCGCCTTCCATGGTGTGAATATAAAAGATGAATAGAGTGTGGACTTATTTGTAAGTCCTTTCTTTCTCCTCGTGCAGGTAGGTGAAACTATTGGATATGGCTTGAATTCTCCAATGGTTACCAAACCCGATTTACCAATGCGGAGACTTCCTGGAGACGTGAGAGCGTTTGGGAGTATGAGATTATGATTGAGGGAGGTTTGGAGGCGAAACGAACTGAAGAAGCGGAGAACAGCCGAAACCGCTGCCAAGCCGCTGTGGCTTTAGCAGCGGTCATGGCAGCGGTAGGACACCGCTGCCAATTGTTTGGCAGCGCTACGACAGCGGTCTCATTCCAGTTTGTACTGCTGCGGTGACTGCTGTGGTCATGGCAGCGGTACCGGCAGCGGTCGTGATGAATCTTGGTGACATGGCGTATGGATCACGGTTTTCTGAGTGGTCAAGTTCAACATGGTTTAGGAAGCGAGTGGCCAACTGCAACTTGAATCGTAGTTAATCACAAACATGCGTTGTATCAGGAAATATTCATGGAAGAGGAAATAGGTTGCTTTTGAAGTTCGAATAGGAAAAAGATTTCTCCTTGAAAGAAGACTTGTCTTAAATAGGAAATAGTATTTATGTGGAACAAGTATTCTTGTATGACTAGGAGATAGATTTCCTTGTTAATTTAAACTCCCTGTTATACATATAAATAGACCATAATAACTAGGTTATTAGTGTGTGAAAAACACGTAAGAGTGGTGGAGCAAAATAGCAAATACTAGAGATATCTCAAAGTGAGCATTGGGTGTAATTGGGTTTGGGTATTATTTAGAGAGAGAACCTGAGTGTGTGGTTGTAACAATTTACTACATATTGGAACTTTCTCTTGTCGTCCTAACGGCCGTGGTTTTTTTCCCTGATTTAGGTTTCCACGTAAATTCTTGTGTTGTGTGATTGGATTTAAATTACTTCTTTTCATCTTATCTTTTCTTTATCATTGTGTTTGTTTGTGTTTTATCCGGCAATGTTTCCGCGCGTAATAGTGACGGTTTGTTCGCTAACAGAAACTACTTTGTTACTATCACTGACTGGAGACAAACATTTCCTATGAAGCAGCCTCATGAGTTCATTCGGACTGCTGATGGAGTCTGGAAAATGTGGTGATTATTGTTGGCACAAATTGAATCCAGGTAATCCTTAGGACTAGCCGAATATTAGAATTGTATCAATTTAAATACTTTCTAGTATTCAAAGCTTGGGTTGGTTATGATGGGAACCTTTTCCGAATACTCGCCTTCGCCTGCCATGGTGTGAATGTAAAAGATCGATAGAGTGTGGACTAATTTGCAAGTGCTTTCTTTCTCCTCGTGCAGGTAGGTGAAACTACTTTGTTACACTCACTGACTGGAGACAGCATTTTCTATGATGTACAAATTGAATACAGGTAATCCTTAGTAGTATTCAATTAGGACTTGACGAATATTTAAATACTTTTTAGTAGTGAAGCATGGGTTGGTTTGAATTTCATGAAATAAGCTATTTTTATGTATTGTGTTGAAACCTGATATGACTACAATTGAGTGAATTCTTTGTGAACTTTAATCATATTTTAAGAAAAAAAAAAAAAAAAAAACCAAAGAGAAGTCTTAATACCGTAACTGAAAAGTTAGTAACTAAAGTTTGTTACAGATTAGTAACTGTAATCCAGCTTCAAGAGTTACTCTTTTCCTGTTTGTTCTTACTCTTCATTATTATGTATCCAATTGTAGTGTAATAATTCATTGTTAAATGTTGAAATTTGTTCCTCTAGATTCGTAGAGCAGGACAGGCTTTCTATGCATCATTGGTAATAAAAGATTCGTTTCCGATGATAGTCCAAGGCATAGAAAAGAAAGTAACACCGTAGCAGGAATTGTAAAGCAACGTATGTTGCGACAAGCAGTTTTTAAAGATCGTTGCATCATCAGCGATTGAAGAGTTGTTTTCGATGATGGTCCAAGACATGGAAAAGAACCTTAATTTACACTGGAGCAAGACTGCAAGAGCTGTAAAGCAATTGAAATGGCACAACAAGCAATGATCTTATAGTTCTACAATGATTATTGTGATTATTGTGAATGATCTTATAGTGTGTTTTTGGAGAAAATCGAATGTATGCAAAAGAACATGATGTTACAGGAAATGCTTGAAGAAATGGATCGAAGTTTATACTACAAGTGCCTCCGATATCAGTTTCTTCAACAAATTACAAAGAATCCATTTTATCCTTGAGAAGATAGCTTTTGGTGCTCTCAAAGTTCAGTCTGTTCAAATTGAAAATCAACTTGCTGATATCATGACAAAGGCTCTCACATCATCTCGTTTTGAGTATTTTCGTTACAAGCTGAACTTAGAGATATCTCCCACGTTTAGCGTGCGGGGGAGTTAGAGATAATAGTACAATCTGCTCAGCCAAAGATCAAGCTTGCCATTCAAGCTCAAAGGTGTCAGCACCAAGTTAGCAAACTGGAATCGAATTCAGCTAATCAGTTTTCAGTCTCAGCTCACTTAGTTGCTCATGCTACTATGCTCGTCTTTCCGGTAAGTGGAAGCTGAAGATGATCACAGATCATGATGACCAGACTGTGATCATCAATGGCAGCTCAATAAATACTTTGGCGGGAAAACTCTTTTCTGATGTAACAGAATTGCCAGCTTGCAACTTGACCAACCATATAAAATACAGTCTCTCTTTCTCTCTGTAATTAAGTTGCATTCTACTGAAAAATACTCTTCTCCTAGAGCTCCATTATGGAGGTTACCGGTTTTTGCTTGTTTTTAGTTTAGTCATTTTATCGAACAGTTTATTACTTCTATCAAACACCTGTTCCTTCACAGTATTCCAATCGAAAAACAATGCAAAACGAACATTTTCTAACACAACCAAGAATGACAACATCCACTGGAATTACTTCACTAGCTCCGGCTGATCATTCAGCTCATACATCTCTGTATTCACCAACTATTTCTTCTACAAAAGATTCTGTTGAAATAAACAGCCATTCACAAGCTCCTTCTAATGAACTTGAATCTGTGCCCTCTCAAGATCCTGTTATGCCTTTAATTAACAGTAAACTATCAATATTCTATGGTGACTAGAGCCAAGAATGTCATTTATAAGCCAAAAGTCTGGCTTGCTGAGTTAGAAGATTCATAACTACAATCAGTACATGCTGCTCTTGTTAATTCTAATTGGTTGAAAACAATGAAGGAGGAATTTGATGTTTCACAAAGAAACCATACTTGGAGTTTAGTTAAACCCACCTGGAAGGAAGATTATTGGGTGTAAGAGGTTCAAAGTCGAAAGGAATTCAGATTTGTCACTTTTAAAGTACAAGGCAAGGTTAATGGCCAAATTTTTCCATCAAGTTGTTGGCTTCGTTTTCGATGAAACCTTCTGCCCGGTTGTGAAGCCATCAGCCACTGTTAAGACACTCATTTCAATTGCTGTAACAATGTCTTCCTTAATGCTGAGATGTAGGAGGATGTTTAGATGACTCATCCTCTTAATTTTGAGCATGAGAATTCACAACTTGTTTGTAAATCACATAAGAACTTGTATGGTTTAAAAGAGGCGGCTATTACCTGGTTTAATAAGTTCAGGCAAACATAGATTCAACTACAGTTTTCAGAATCAAAAGCTAGCAGACAGTTCACTTTTTTGACAGATTCACACAAATGAAAGCACAGTATCCATCCTATTCTATCTGGATGATATTATTGTTACAAGTGACAATAAAGAAGTAATAATTTAATCAGCTTGTGTGTCAACTGCATTACAACCTACAGGCCTCCTCCGATACCACTGTATCCGGCTCCTTCCCGCAAACAAGCCACCTACTTTTGGGCCTCCCCCCTACCTAGTGATGTAGCCAAAATGTCTCCAAGAAGAATTGATGACTGGGATAGATACACCTCGCTAAACACCTAGCAGGAGAATATCTACTTAGCCATTCAAGACAGGCCTCTTGAAGAAGCCGGAGCCTATGCAGATGCCTGCGGATAAAAGAAATAAGTACATACTTTCATGGATTTATAATCTTGAAAGCAGACCCTTCTCTGGAAATTATTTGAGCTTAGGAAATTTCAAGAGGCATAGTTTTTTCAAGAAATTGAGGTTTTGAATGACAGATGAAAGGCATTCAGATTTGGAAAATCTATAATCTGCAGGAAGCAAGGTTCCTGTTTCCTTCAGTGGAAAGGACAACTTTACATTTCCATCAAACACTTTATTACTTCTTTGAATCAGTTATCATTTCAATGTTTAGATTATGAATCCAAATCGATTATTATATAAACATGATACAAACCTGCGATTGAATTTTTGAAGTAGGAAAATAATCATAAATAACCAAAATTTACATAAATGAACATTCAACCAATAAAAAGTACATCATCAATCATGTTGTCTTCCACTTGATTCAATGACTGAACAAACAGTTTGTATGAAAGTGAGTACAAGGATGATAACAGCTGCAAAGACAGAGATGGACGCCCAAGGAGTATTGAAATAGTTTTGCTTCAAATTTGCCTTCCACTTGTGGCATGGAGATTTGCAATAGTCCCGTAGATCCTTAACGAGACCCGAATAGTAGAAATTACTATGATTTACTGTAGCATCTCTGCTAAGTTCCCCAAAAAGTGTCGACACCCCTTCACTATCCAAAATCTGATTATCAATAACTCTCATATGAATTAACAATTCAACGTCTTTTGAAGTGTTTAAAAGGCGATTGAGGATCACATTGTAGTCGTTCATATAATTAGTATCAGAAGGCGATGCATCACAATGTAATCCCTCGTAGATCTGAAGATTTCTTAATAAATGTATTGTCATATTACCTATCGTTAACTTTGGAATTTCCAGAGTCCCCTTATTAAATGTTATGTCAAGCAAATTCTTGGATTCTACCACCTTAAACTTGACACCAGCCTGATGAAGTTTTGTTACATTGGGTACAGCTTCAGAATGAGGTTGCCTTTCAGCGACATCATGTTTTGGTGGCTGAAGACAAAGTCTTAGCAGATCAACAAAATGTTTCGATTTAGAGAAGTACGAATCTATCAAAGTTTCGTTTATCGAAAGAGCTTGACATATATTGAAATATTCGAAGAAAACATGAACAAATTGACTCAAGGAATACCCATTGTACCCCTTAGGCAATGCAGGTTTTGCCAAGTTAAACAAGTCCTGCAGAATAAAAATTGGAAGCTGATTTTCTAGGAGCACAATGTCAAGCACTATATCCTTTATCTTTCCAGGTTTTGTAAAAATACGGTCAAGACTCTGAAATTCAGGAATACTTCTAAGAAACATCTCTATAAGAAAAACGGCATCTAATAAAATAATTTCCACAAATTCTTCACTTCCAAATCTGATGGTTTCTGCATAACAATTACGCAAGTCTGTTTCCTTACCCTTTATAAACTTAAGAAAATCCTTGGTACTTACACAGGTTCGCTGCAGAAACTGTTGCAAATATCTTAATTTGTGCTCTTGCATAGGTTTTAATTCTTCCCTACCATGGTGGAGTGGGCCAATTGAGAACATCTTTGGAGTATAAAGAGTTTCGTTTAACATCCTAATTTTTGGAGGAACTTGATAAATGCAGCAATCTTTAGACAAGGGAGGTAAGGTTTGAAACTTACCTATCAAAGATTCTGCTAGCTCATCAAAATCAATACACACATGATCCTTGCTTTTATCCATCTTGTTCCTTGCTTTCTGGTTGCTGCACTACATAATATATAAAAGAACAATCAAAACCGTCACTATAACACAAATAGATGAGAAACATTTCATGATTAAAGAAGGATATAAGAAACTTACATTGCTCTGTTCTCTACAAAGCTTGTGTTAATTTAGCTTCCAATTTTGTTTTTCTCTTCGTCTTCTTTTTTTTCTCTCTTAAATGGCCGTCGAATTTACAATCTGAAGAGATTGTTAAATTGAAGAATGTAGCTTGTGAATATATATGTATATATATATATATATATATATATATATTTCTTCTTATTGCCCTCTTTCCAAGAAAAATCAGTGAAATATGAGACCGTGGGTGGACTTCACGCGGTGTTTATGTCGGTCTTTGAAGGTGGCATAAAGGACAGAAGCATTAAAGCAAAAGAGAAAAGCAACACTCCTCTGTTGACTGATAAACGTGAAGTAATGGACGCATTTGAAGTTGAGAGACATAAATCTCATTTATTAAATTTTAATGGCTCCAAATTATTTGAGTGTAATTTTAGACTTATAGTATAGTTACCGTCCTTTTTTTTCCACAATTTAATTTACTCCATTACCTATTTTATTTCTATTTTTATGCATGTGTTATAAATTTAAGAATCAGTTCAATTTATATTTTAGAACAAATTAATTACTTTTTAAAAATAAATAAATATTTTTAGGGAAAATTTCATATAAATCCTATCTTTTTTGTTTTGGATAGTCTTTTTAAATATCTTTTCCATTTTTATCACTTTGGTTCATATTTTTTTTTTTCAAAAATTCAATATTTTAGTCCACCTTTTTTTTTTTCAAAATCCATCACTTTATTCTTTCCATTAGTCAAAGACAATGAATTTAAGGGTATTTTAGTCTTATTACATATTAGATTCACAAATATATTAACACGTTGAAAAAAATAATTAAAAAAATGTGATGTGTAAAACTAAAAAAATTTGCACACGTCGGGCCGATAAAAAACCTTAAAATAATTGTGGAAGAAATAAAATAAAAATAATATATTTTTTAAAAGAAATAAAAAAAAATTAATGCTGTTAAAAAACAATAATAATATATTTAAAACGCGGTGCTGAAAAGCAGCGGAAGATAGAATAATTTTTTAATAAAATATTATAAAGTAATACTGTAATTAATGTTGTGTAAGTATGAGCAGTAATTAGGGAGAGTCGTTGGTTGGATTCTAATCCTCCTAACTGTGGCTCTGTTATGTACTGTGGCTCTGTTATGTAATGTGTTCGGTGTTTATTTTTATAAAAAAAAAAAAAAAAAGGTTGAAAGGTAATAAAAAATAATAATAATAAATGATGTTCATTGTAATCTTCAATTTTTTTTTAAAATATGACATTTACGGTAACCAACCGTACATGATGCAAAATTTTGTCAACGATGGATCAAATTAAACATATGTCTCATACCTACGTGTATCTTCCTTCGTGCCACCTTCCTTTGGTCCTATACAGGCATATGATATAAATTTAAGAATCTGTTTAATTTATATGAATATTGGTTCTATGTCTTCCTTAAAATATGATATAAATTTTGGGAGAGAAAACCAAAGGTCCAAAACTAGCCATCCAAAATATTAGAATTTCGTTTATAACCACATACGAAATTTTAATCGTTAATAATCACATTTTTGAGAAATTACATCAATGCCCTCATATAAAAACCATCCCCAAACACACACACTCTCTCTCTCCCCGCACCTCTCTCTCTTTTCTCCTCTTTATCCCGTCAAAATCATCGTCGGACGTCGTCGCCTGGGCGTGCACCGCTCGATGAAGGTGCCGCTGAACTACTTGGACTGTGTCAAACCAAGGGGTGCACTGCTTGGTTTCACAAACCAAGTGACGTCACCTGGGCTTCATGAACCAAGCGAGGCGACGCCGTGCTTCACGAACCAGGCGACGTATCGGCTTGCAACAGCGCTCGTAATTTATGGATATACACTGATTTTTTTTTTTTATAAATATGGTTATTATTAAACTTTCGTATGTGGTTAAAAACAAAATTTCCATTTGTATGTGGTCATTTTAGCAATTTCCACAAATTTTGGTCCTATATCTGTATACGTAGGCATATGTGTACAACTTCATTTATCTATATAGGATATAAATTTAAGAATCTGTTTAATTTATATTCTATAAATACTTATTTATTTTTTACAGCAGTGTTGTCAATGCTCTCAAAATTCATGATGCAAAATTTAATGGGCCGTAGGATAATCCATTTTGCCACGGCTATCCAATATTCACTAACAAAAAATCAGATAAGAAAATTCGAATCGGGCAATTATCATAATCCAAGATAAACATGACATTATCGGATTGAATGAACACTTTTAAGTTGTATTATATTGGACGATAATTAAGTAATTATCAATTTATCACGATCCACTCAATGTTCATATTGTTTTAAATTATGTACAAATGAAAGCCAAACTTAATCTCAAAAGTCAAAACATGCACAAGTACCAAACCCATGCTTTACTATTAACCCATCTCAATTAATGGGGTATTATCAATTTAGTTCTTTAAGTTTTGGTGAAAAATCAAAATTTTAAATAAATTGGCTTTTTAAGTATGGTTGTCCCTTACTTTTAAAATAGAATCAAATTACTCCATCTGTTAGCCCAATTTAATGGTTCTAGGTGTATTTTTGTTTTTAAACCACGATAATGCCACATGTCAACAAAATAAAAACTTGGCCTCTTGCCAATGAGCTGGACGCTCCCGAGCGAGCCTTTGCCACCAGGGTTCAACGTCAAGAGTGTGCATATATTTGTGCAATTTTTCCTTGTCCCACCTTGGCCGTAAAATCCCAAGTGTGGGTGTTCTCTCCCGATTCCGGGAGATTTTGTCTCCCCGTTGTGAGAGCTGTAATCCGAACTGCGCTTGTAGAGCATAATC
Organism: Acer saccharum; assembly: GCA_030490815.1. Taxonomy (NCBI): domain Eukaryota; kingdom Viridiplantae; phylum Streptophyta; class Magnoliopsida; order Sapindales; family Sapindaceae; genus Acer; species Acer saccharum. Next base: position 3,240,371 of record CM059874.1, on the reverse strand, counting down.
TCACCGGTCTCGGCAGTTGTTGAATTATCTCAACAAAAAAAAAAAAAAAAAGAATATAAAACCGTGATATTTTATTTATAATCATATATTAATTTTAAATTAAAAAAGAAATTTCATGTAACGTCTGTTAACCCGTCGACAATTAATATAAAATTTCATGTAATTTCTCGTCGGTTTCACAAGGGAGTAGCCGAGTAGATAGGGACCTCCTCTTTCTTTCTCCGATTCTACGAACCAGACTTCATCTTCATTATCATATTCTAAGCCTATATTATACATATATGAGACAGTGGACTTCACGCGGTGTTTTTGTCTGTCTTTGAGAAAAGCAAAAGAGAAAAGCAACACTCCACTGTTGACTGATAAAATGTGAATTGGTTGGTTGCTTGGATAATTAATTAGAGACGCGTTTGAAGGTCATGACAGTAAGGAAGGGGGTGGGTTGTTTTGATTGGATTTCACGCGGACTTCATGGCTTCACGCGGTGCTCTTGTTTGTCTTTGAAAGTGGCACGAAGGTCCAAAGGAAGGAGAAAAGCAACATAGTCTCCATCATTGACCGATAAATATAAAGTAATAGACGCGTTTGAAGTTGACAGACATAAATGATAAATCTCATTTATTTATTTTACCATAAAATTTCAATTTAATGGCTCTAAAATATTTGAGTGTAATTTTAGACTTATAGTATAGACTAAGTATAGTTAACCTCCTTTTTTTTTTTTTTTTCATAATTTAATTTATTCCACACATATGCTAACGAGTTGAAAAAATAATTAAAAAAATGTTATGTGTAAAACTAAAAAAAATTGCACACATGTCAGGCCGATAAAAAACCTTAAAATAATTGTTTAAGAAATAAAATAAAAATAATATATATTTTAAAAGAAATAAAAAATTAATGTTGTTAAAAAATAATAATAATATATTTAAAACACTGTGAGGAAGATGAATAATTTTTAATAAAATATTATAAAGTAAAACTGTAATTAATATTGTGTAAGTATGAGCAGTAATTAAATAGCAACAATGGTACGATAATGTTCAAAGGTAATAAAAAATAATAATAATAAAGGGTGACATCTATTTAGTCTCTCTAGTTTGACCTATTATACAAACTGATCCCCCGGTTTTCACTATTATCCCGTTAAGTCCTTCTGTTAAGATTTCCGTTAGAAAAGTGGAATCTGACAGGGACAGCCCCAGATTAAAAAATAAAACAAATAAAAATAAGAAAACAAATAAAAATTAAAAATTAAAAAATATATAAAACTAATTAAAAACAATAATAAAAATCTTTCTCTCTCTCTCACCTCTCTCACGCATTCATCATCAACACCAAACCCTCATCTCTCTCTCACAACCAGATTCAAACAACATCCATCCCAGATCTTCAAACATCCAACCAACCCAGATCTTCAAACCATCAACCAAACCCATATTTAATGTTTAAGTATAATACTTAAATTAGAATAAAATTCCATAAAAACAATAAAAATATTTTTAAAAGATTTTATAAATCAAATCAATATTTGATTTGAATCTTTAATTTTAAGATGAAATAAGGTATATAAATGATTTTAATTTGATTTCATAAGGATAATAATGATATTTTAAAATATTCATTAAATGCTATAATCAATTTCAAAAAGTAACCCCTCACCTATTTCTCAAAATCATTGTCAAAACTTGTCAAATTATCAATTAATCACTTTTGGAAGTTTTACCAAACATCATTTTAAGTTAAAATTATAAAATAAACAGATTTTAACTTTTCAAAAGCAATACCAAACTGGCTCATAGTTTAATTTGATCCATCATTAACCGATAAATGTAGGGATGTCAAAAATCCCCATGGGTATGGGGACCCACCTATTTGGGGCGGGTTTGATACATGTTAATTAGGGTATGGGGTAGGGATGAGATTTGATTAGGGATGGCAATGGATCGGATCGGGGATGGATACCTCATTATCCATCCCCGTATCCATTTGAAATATATATATCCATACCCGCATCCATCCCCGCATCTAAATGAACGGAGCGGATTCGGATAATCCGCGAATTTAGATAACGATATCCATCCCCGCTCCGTCTATATCCGTATCCAATGAAATATATATATATATATATATATATATATATATATTGTTATAATTTATAAAAGAAAAATGTAACTAACGTGTATAATAGTACCTTTTATCCTATTTAAAAGAGAGAAACAAGTACATCCAATCCAATAAAGTTCAATATATATATATATATATATTGTTATAATTTATAAAAGAAAAATGTAACTAACGTGTATAATAGTACCTTTTATCCTATTTAAAAGGGAGAAACAAGTACATCCAATCCAATAAAGTTCAAATAACATAAATTCAACAAACGAAAAAAAAAAAAATGACATAAAACTTTACTATTTAATTTTCTCCAACAACTTAATAAAAAAACCATAAATATTCTGATTCTTCCATCACCACGGTCCATACGACAATCAAGGTAGTCTCAACTCTTTAGGATTTTGGCCGCTTACTTTAGAAAAATAGCTTTTAGGGTTTTGATGATAAAAAAATTAATAATAACTTATATAATTAAAATTAATAATTATATTTCCTTCAAAAAAAAATTATACAATAATTTTTATATTTTTAAAATATTAAAATATTAAAATATACAATAGATCCGGATGGGGATGGATATCCATAGACGATATCCATCCCCATATCCGAAAATTAAACGGATATTAGAATCGTATCCATCCCCGCTCCATCCCCGTAATAATAGTATCCATCCCCATTATAAATGGAGCGGATTCTTTCGGATATCCATATCTGTGGATAATTTTGCCATCCCTAGATTTGATTTTAAAACCTAATTAATTTTGAGATGGGGAATGGTATTTTGGTCCCCGCCCCGTCCCCACCCCATATCCCAATTAACATGTTGCATGGATGATTAAGAAACAAGAATGTTACAATTTTTTTCTTCAGTTTTCTTTCAAAATATAATTGGGAAATAACCTTTTTCTCATAAACAATTAAAATGTAATTTTTATTATTATTTTTTTTGATACAGTTATACGTGGAGATGGAATATGCATAGCCACATTTTTGTCATTAGCACTTGTTCTTAGACAAGTATCGAGAGTTAAACTTTTAATCCTTATTTTCTTTTGGTAGATTTAGGGGGGGGGGGGGGGGTGGGGTGGGGAGAGGGTGTATTGGTTCAAGATTTTATTAGACAATTTGGGGAAGTAAAAGTCTGGTGGTATTGGATTGAGATTTTTTTAACAAGTTAGATAAGTCTGGTGGTATTCGATCAAAACTTTTAAGATTTTTAAGATTTTTTTGATTTTTTTAAAAAGTCCATATTGTCTTGTGGTATCAGATCTAGACTTTTAATATTTTTTCAAAAGTCCATATATTTTTTGTGGTATTGGATCTAAACAAAAATAAGAAAGGCGGAGGCAGTGGTGATGGTGGGGATAAAGCTGAAGGCGGTGATGGCCGTAAAGAAAAGGGAATGAACAAGGATTGTACAGGTCAACTCGGGTTTGGTTACAGATGCACGTATCATGCTGGATATGTGAATGGGTACCCGGTTGAACAGTTGAATGCGGTCAAAATGTTTTGTTCCGAGAACATGATAAATGATTGTTCTATCATGCCATCCTTGATTATAGTTTAAGTACGGATTAAAACAGTATAAATTACATTTATTATTGATTTTATTAGAGATTTAGAGAGTGGACAACATTTTTTTTTTTTGGGTGTGGGTAATGCTATATATTAGACTCTAATGAGTGAATTTCATGATTAATTATTTATGATTATAAGTAGTGGTATTTTTCAATTCGATATACAAGTAAAATGGTTTTTAAATTTGTTCACACTTCACAATTGATTTGAATCCATATATTGTGATAATGCATCATTTCTTCTTATTCTTTTTCCATTTTTTGAAAAGCAAGAAGCAATATTCAATGAAAAAGCTAATAAAACTGTGAATAATGTAAGGCTATTATTCTTTATCATGTCACATTCAAATTAATTAGAGACCAAAACAAAAATTAATAATGCAGAAAATCTGGAGAATATCCCCATAATTACATATTAATGCTCCCGTAAATTCTACAAATTCTTATCATGATTTGGTGTCAAACGACAAAAATTGTATTTTTACGGACACCAAATCCTCAAATGAATAGAAGAAGATAATTAGTAGAATACAACGTTATAAAGTGGGTCTTTTCTTCTCTTTTTTTTCTCTCGTTCAGAAAGATAAACAGGGAAGTAAAAGTTGAAGCGTCCTTTAGGTTAGGTGTCTTCTTGTCTGAAGTAGAATTCAAATTTCAAAGTGGGTTTATTTGATTATAGAGTTTAAAGTGATGGTTGAGTCAGAAATCTCAAAGTTGTATGAGAATCTCTCCTTAGCTGATGAAGATGGTGCGATATATGAGAGGCTTGTAGCAGATAAATGAGAGGGAGAGGTGGAAGTGGATCTCTGTTTGGTAGGAAAGTTACTTTCCGGCAAAAAAGTGAATAGGGAGGCATTTATTCATTTGATAGAACAGCTGTGGAGTCCGTTTGGTAGGGTTGAAATCGAATCAGTGGAGTTTAATATTTTTATGTTCAAATTTCTCAATCCAGAGGAGAGGAATAGGATATGGAATCGAGGGCCTTGGTATTTTGAAAAGAGTTTAATCGTGTTAGAAAAGCCATAAGGTAGGGGTAGCATCTCACAGCTGAAATTCAACATGGTGGAGCTGTGGATTCAGATTCATGATGTGCAAATTATAGGTATGAATAAGAGAACAGCTAAGTGGATGGCTGAACAGATAGGTAGGGTGATTGAAATACCGGCTGAATCTAAGGATTGTTGGGGCAAATTTCTGAAGGTAAGAGTTCAAATTGATATAACAAAACCTCTGAAAAGATGGCTCCGTTTGAAATTGGATAGCTCAAATGATATAGTGATGGTGAGTCTAAAGTATGAGAGGCTTCCAGAATTTTGTTACGTTTGTGGTCGAATTGGGCATGCCAGTAAGGAATGTTCAGATGATACGGCCAAGATTGAAGCTTTGAAGGGGATTTCCACCAAGTTTGGGTCCTGGATGAGAGCCTCTGTTCTTGACCGCCAAAAAATGAAAGTTGAACATAATAGTGTTCAAAATTTGAAGGTTCAGAGTAGTTTGGAGGAGAGGCGAGAGGGGACAGCAGGGGGGCTACAGATTTTGAGTTCCGATGATGTTCGAAGGGGGGAGGATGATGGTGGATTGATGGCCGTGAGGTTTGGTTCATTCAGTGGCCATGTGACTAATCAGACCGCCTCGATTAGGGTTTCAAAGGAAGCTGCAGATTCCACCTAAAAAAATATCCAGCCTATGGTAATTGGATCCGGGTTGTCTTAGGGTAGTGGGCTGCTGAAGGTAGGCCCAGCTGAAGAGGGGCAGATAAGTCCTAAGCAGCTTGAGGAAAAGGGGATTGATGATGTTGGGCCAGGACAGGATGTTGGGCCTGTTTTAAATAAGGAGGATCCACATTTGGGAAAGGGTATAACTGAGGAAATGAGCTTGGTCGTTCATACCACGCCTGTGGCGAATTCAGTTCCATTGAAGTCTACTGCTCGAAACTGGAAAAGAATGGCCCGAGCAAAGAAGTCAGATATTCTTTCGTACAATCAGTCCAAATCATTTCGTAATCTTCAGACGGTCAGTACGAAGGGGAAGAAGAGTTCACAGGGTAAAGGTGCCTCACCAACAAGTAAGTCGAAGTTTATTTTAGCTGGGAAAAGGTCGGGTCTTGGAAATTACCATTCTTCTTCTCAGTCTTCTTCCCTTCCGAAGGGTAATCTTCTCAGTTCTTTAAAACATTGGGAGGTTCAATTTGGTAAACGGAAGTTAAGTATAGGTTCGGCTGGTGAGAATGGTGATATTAAAAAAGTGAGATTGCCTTTCAAGTCTACGGTTTGTAAAAATTTGGCGGAGTCTGGTGCACAGACCCGCCAGGAGAAATGATCGGCCTTAGTTGGAATGTTCGGGGGTTGGGGAATCCCCGATCATTAGCGGCCTTGAAAAGGTTGATGAAGCTGCATTCCCCGGATTTTGTTTTTCTGTCGGAAACAAAACTCTCAAGTAGTAAGGCAGTCAAAATAAGAGCTAATATTGGGAATTATGAGGTGTTTTAGGTGGACTGTATTGGCTGTAGCGGAGGTTTGATGCTGTTGTGGAAAAAAGAATTACAGGTTAATGTGATTTCTTTTTCAGTCGGGCATATTGACGCTCGAATTACAATGGAGGATGGTTTTCAGTGGAGATTTTCGGGTGTGTATGGAGATCCTTCCCCCAGTCGGAGAGCAAGCTCCTGGGAGTTATTGGGTCGGTTGAGTGAGGTGGATAGGTTGCCTTGGGTTTGTGGAGGGGACTTTAATGAAGTCCTGTGTATGAATGAGAAGGTGGGTGGTTCTGAGAAATCAATTTCTAGTATGATTCGGTTTCGGCAGTGTGATTTAATTGATTTAGTATCCACAGGTCCTAGATATACTTGGAACAATAAAAGGGAAGGAAGTTTTAATATCCAGGAAAGGATTTATAGATATTTTGCTAATAATTTATGGCGTGATAGGTTTGATTTTGTGTTGGTGGAAAATTTAAGATTTAATTCTTCGGATCATCGACCAATTCTCTTGAAGTTCAATAAGAATAGGCGGCCTGTGCAGGGCAGATTTTCTGGTTTCCGTTTTGAATCTTACTGGCTAAAAGAGGAGGATATTAGTGCAGTGATAGTGGCTGCATGGAATGCTAGGGGTCCCTCCAATATGGCACAGGATTTTATTTCTAAATTGGATCAGTGTGCGTCAAGTTTGAAAGGCTGGAGTCAGATTCGGTTTCGGAATCTCAGTTCTCAGATAACGGTTAAAAATAGGGAGATAGAGAACTTATATAAGGATTGTGAGAAAGATGGAATTATGTCAGTTATCAAGGGGTTAGAAAAATCAGTGGAAGATCTCCTGGATAGTGAAGAAATATTCTGGAGGCAGAGATCTAGGGTTGATTGGCTCGAGGCGGGAGACAAAAATATGAAGTTCTTTCATGCCAGGGCGTCAGCAAGGAAGAAGAAAAATTATATTCATAGTTTATTCAACAAAGAGGGGCAGTTAGAAGCAACAGAAGAAGGGATGGCTGTGGTGGTTCAAGAGTTTTTTCACTCGCTTTTCCAGTCTTCAAATCCTAGTCCTTCGGATTTCTTCAGAGGGTGTTAGTGCCTGTTTTGACCTTTCGCAGTGTGATAAGCTGAGCAGGGAGTTTACTACGGAAGATGTCAGGTTAGCTATTTTTGACCTTAGCCCTACAAAAGCACCTGGCCTGGATGGGTTTCAGGCTATTTTTTTTCAGAAATTTTGGCATATTTTGAGGGAGGATGTTACCAGAGTTTGTTTAAGTATTTTGAATGGGTATGCATCTATTAAGGATTTTAATTGCACTTCTGTTGTGTTAATTCTGAAAATCAGTAACCCTAATTCTCCTAAGGATTTTAGGCCTATTGCTTTGTGTAGTGTTATTTACAAGACTATTACTAAGGCAATAGCTACTAGAATTAAACCTTATCTCCATGATATTATTTCCCCAAATCAGTCTGTTTTTGTCCCCGATAGGCAAATTTTTGACAATGTGATTATTGCTTTTGAAACTCTCCATTCGATAGCTAGGAAGAATGGTGGTAAACAAGGGTTGATGGCTATCAAACTGGATATGAGTAAAGCGTATGATAGGGTGGAATGGAAATTTTTAGAAGCTGTGATGAGAAAAATGAATTTTCCTTCTAAGTTGATTGTGTTAATTATGGATTGTATTGGCACAACTAACCTTAGTTTTGTGTTGAATGGTAAGTCGGTTTGTCAAGTGCAGCCTTTAAGAGGCCTTAGACAAGGGTGTCCATTGTCCCCCTATCTTTTTATTCTTTGTGCTGAGGCTTTTTCGGGTTTGATTACACTGGCTGAAAATAATGGCAGGGGGTTGGGTGTTAGATGTGGTAGGGGAGGCCCCCTTATTAGCCATATGTTTTTTACAGATGATAGTATACTGTTTAGTAGGGCTTCGAGTGACTGTAGTGCTAGGATCAGAGAGATTTTGAACGTGTATGCTAGCAGTTCAAGACAACAAATTAACCTCCAGAAAAGCAAGGTAAATTTAGTGAGAATGTGGTTGCTTGTATTAAAGAAGATGTTTATAATTTGCTTGGTATTGAGGAATGTATTACTAAGGACAAGTATCTTGGTCTCCCAACTTTGGTGGGTAGGAACAAGAGGATTTTGTTTAATGATATAATGGAAAGGGTCTGGAAGAAGCTTAGAGTGTGGAAGGATAATTTCTTTTCCTTTGGAGGCAAGGAGGTGTTGATTAGGGCTGTTGCTCAAGCGATCCTGAATTATGCGATGAGTATTTTCAAGCTTCCGGTGGGTCTATGCAAGGGTTTGAATTATATGTTTTCAAAGTTCTGGTGGGGGTCCAACGAGGGTAAAAGAAAGATAAGTTGGGTGAAATGGATTTCTATGTGTAAACCTAAAAGTCAAGGTGGGTTAGGCTTTAAAGATCTTTCTTCCTTCAATCAATCTCTATTAGCAAAACAAGCTTGGTGGATTTTGAAGAACCCTGGTTCTCTGGTTGCTAGGCTTTTGAAGGCGAAATATTTTAAATATGATGATTTCTTGAAGGTGACAGCAAAGAATGGGATTTCTCATATATGGCGTAGTATTTTGTGGGGGAAAGAGTTACTTTCTCAAGGATTAAAATGGGTGGTTGGGGATGGTAATCAGATTAGTGTCTTCAAAGATAAATGGTTACCCCGTCCTAGCTCTTTTCAGACAATTACGCCTGACCCAGGCTATGATCTTTGTGTGGAGGAGCTTATGACTAGTAATCATCAGTGGTGGGATATGGAGAAATTGGATAGACATTTGTTGCCAGGAGATAAGGAATTGGTGCTGTCAATCCCGGTTAGTTGGAAAGGTGGGGAAGATTATCTTGTATGGCATTTTGAAACTTCGGGAGAATATTCTGTGCATAGTGGATATCAGCTGGCCATTTCAAATAAGGTTAGTGAAACCGCTTCTAATTCAGAGGTGTCTCAGAGGTGGTGGAAAAAGATGTGGAGTTTAAATATACCTCCTAAAGTCAAAATATTTGTATGGCGTGCTTGCTAGAATGCTCTTCCCTCTCTTCAAAACCTGTGGACAAGAAAAGTAGTGGGTTCGCCTAGGTGCAATAGGTGTGGTTTCCCTGTTGAATCAGCTGCTCATGCAATTTTCTGGTGTAAAATGGCTAAAAACTGCTGGAGATTGTCTGATTTTTTTGGTTCCATTGTAGAGTTGAATCAGTTGCAAGCTTTTGATGTGTTTATAAATGCCTCTTCTCGTTTTTCTGTTGATGAGTTGGGCAGTTTTTATATGTTAGCTTGGGCAATATGGGATAACAGAAACAAATATAATATTGAAGGGCAGAGTAAGCCGGCAGCTTTGGTATTATCAGGTATGTTGGCTTTTTTGACCGAATTTCAGAAGTCAAAATTAGCTCTCTCTTCTCAGACCTCCTCTGTTCAGCATAGGCGTGAGAATGTTTGGCTTGCCCTTCCTCCAGATCGTCTAAAGCTTAATACAGCAGTAGCAGTTCGCAAGCAAGGGCAGTCAGTTGGAATTGTAGCAGTAATTAGAGATGATAAGGGTCTGGTAGTTGCTGCACGTTCTAACCAGCTGCCAGGTTTATTCAATGCTCAAAATGGTGAGTTGATAGCTCTTAGGGAAGGTTTGTTGCTGGCTCAATTCTATGAGCTGAAGGTTGATTGGGCTGAGGTGATCTCGCCTTCAGTGGTTTCCATTCTAAACGATTCCGTCCCTCTCGTAGGGGAATCTAAGTTTATTGTGAATAACATTAAGTTGTTGATGTCTGATGTTGGCATAATTAAGTGTTTAGCAGTTTCTTGTTCTGGAAATTCCTTAGCTCTTAAGCTAGCAATTATAGCTTTTTCTTCTTGTAGGGATTTTATTTGGCTGGACTTTCGTTCTTTGTAATGGTTTCTCTATTTGTATTGTTTTAGCTGGTTTATCTATCCAAAAAAAAATAAAAAAATAGAAGAAGATATATACTCCAAGCGTGTCCAAACGTACTGTTTTTTCCTCTCTCATTTTGAAACCGTGTGAAGTTTAGTTGAATCATTAGTTTTTTTTTTTTTTTGGTAATGTTGGTGATAGGAATCAATCCCATCCCAACATTTTATTAAAAATAAAGGAAAAGAACAAGAGAGAAAAGAAAACAAAAGAAGAAAACATATCAACAGAACCTAAAAGAATGTCTGTTACAAAAATCATTGAAAATATAGGAAGTGCAAAAATTTGGAGCGATCCACCACCATGTAGGAGAGACGATACTAGGACTCCTGGACGCTAAACTATTTGCAACTTGGTTACCTTTCTGGTAAATATGAGTGACAGCAAAGTTCATTTGAGAAATTAAGCTCAAACACCTATCCCAAGCAGGCACTATTACAAAAAGGTTAAAAGATATCACTAGAAATCACTAAAAGAAATCAGTTTTTGGTAACCGATTTTAAAAAAGCTTTTAGACATCGGTTTTTATAAAAACCAATGTCTTAAAAATTACAGTTTCAAAAGACATCGGTTTTTAAGAAAACCGATATTAAAAAAAAAAAAAAAACGTTTAAACATCGGTTTTTATAAAAACCGATGTCTTAAATTTTGCGTTGAAAAGACAACGGTTTTTATAAAAACCGATATTAAAAACAAGCATTTAGACATCGGTTTTTATAAAAACCGATGTGGATTTAAAAGCAAAATTTTGCAATGCAAATCTGACCTATGTCCACATTTAAGTGCGCATCTTTAAAATACTCAACGTTATTTGCTCAACTTTTGACACAAGAAAGTAGACATGCAAACAAACACTTTTAACTCAGAAAATATTCCAAAAATCGATTTGGAAAAGTGTGAAAATGAGCAATGAAAACAGCTCACTCGCGGATTCGCGAATCGCTTCTGACCTTTGACTAAATAATTGATCATAACTTTCAAAATACCACCCAGAATTTTACGTTCTTTATACCGTAGGATTCGTATCGAAATATTGAAGAACTAACATAGACAAAAAAAATTATTTCCTTGCCAAAAGATACAGTTTTAAGGAAAGAGTTTGTACAAAAATATCTCCAATCGCTTCAATTCTGACCTTTGACTAAATAATTGATCATAACTTTCAAAATACCGCCCGAAATTTTACGTTCTTTATACCGTTGGATTTGTATCAAAAAATCAAAGAATCCACCATGGACAAAAAAATTTATTTCATAGCCAAAAGATACAGTTTTAAGGAAAAAGTTTGCACAAAAATATCTCCAATCGCTTCTGACCTTTGACTGAATAATTGATCGTAACTTTCAAAATACTACCCAGAATTTTACGTTCTATATACCGTTGGATTCGTATCGAAAAATCAAAGAACTCAGCATAGACAAAAATATTTATTTCATTGCCAAAAGATACAGTTTTAAGGAAAAAGTTTACACAAAAATATCTCCAATCGCTTGACCTTTGAGTACTCATGAATAATTGATCATAATTTTCAAAATACCACCCGGAATTTTAAGTTCTTTATACCGTCGGATTCATATCACAAAATCAAAGAATCCACCATGGACGAAAAAATTTATTTCATTGCCAAAAGATACAGTTTAAAGGAAAAAGTTTGCACAAAAAAATCTCCAATTGCTTCTGACCTTTGACTGAATAATTGATCATAACTTTCAAAATACCATCCAGAATTTTACGTTCTTTATACTGTTGGATTCGTAACGAAAAATCGAAGAATCCAAAGTGGATGAAAAAATTTATTTTGTTGCCAAAAGATACAGTTTTAGGGAAAAAGTTTACACAAAAATATCTCCAGCAGAACACAAAACCACACAATAAAAAATGAAATGAAAAATAAACCCACCAATAAAATTTATTTAGTATATATATATATATGTTTGTAGTTGAAATTAGAATTTTGATTAGTTGAGTAAATTTAAATTTATCAAACAAGTTTTTATTTTTATTTTTATTTTTATTTTTTTAATTTCTGACAACTCATAGGTTATATATAAATATTGTGCAATTGTTAACACATCAAATCTTGTAGTCAGGCGATAAAGGCTTACCACTTTGACTTTGAGGTTGCAAGTTCGATTCCTCATAATGACAATTTTCCTCATAATGACAATTAATTGTCATTATTATTAGAGGTGGGTCGGGCCATTGGCGGTGGCCGGACAGTAGAGCAGGCCAGCAACAGTGGGATTAATTGTCATCAGGGTTTTTAAATCGGTTTTAACTAAAACCAATGTCTTTTCTCTTGGGTTTTTAAATCGGTATTAAGTAAAACCGATGTCTTTTCTCTTGTTTTACATTGGTTAAAAACCGATGTCTTTTGCGCTTTTTTTCTAAATCACTCAAAAAGACATCGTTTTTAAAAATTTCAAAAACCGATTTCTTCCATATAAAAAAACCGATTTCTTTGTATTTTTTATAGTAGTGAGAGCGCCAACACCAAAGAACCTTACGAGACCTAGAACGAAGGATAGCCACTATAAAAGTTGAATCGCTCTCCAACCATAACCGACGCTAGCCAAATGTCCAAGTATAATCAATAGCGTGTATAGCAGTGGCCAATTCGGCTTCAAAAGCAAAGTAGATATCAAGAGGAATCGCAAAGCAGATATTAATTAAGAGGAATCGCAAAGCAACTTTTAACGAAACCCCTGTAAGTACAAAAAACCCCTGCACAACCAGCAAGACCAGGACTACCAAAAGCAGCCCCGTCCATGTTAACCTTAAGATAACCCAGCGGGGAGGGCGCCAATTAACCTCTAAAATACGAGGAGCCTTGGAAGGATGACCAGAGGCATGAAGCCGCTGAAGAGTCTGAAGCTCATCCACTAAATTCTTCATAGTGCCAGACTGAAGGGAGTCTGCCTGACGAATAAAACGCCAAATCAAGAAAAGAACATTGGCAAAAACAGGCCTATCACCTTCAAATGTAGCTTGATTTTGGAGAAACCACACCACCCAGAAAACCGTGATGATAGAAGCCTGCCAAAGAGCATTCAATTGAGTGCTAAAGACAATTCTCATCGCCTCCTGCCAAAGGTTCAAACAAATACCATCCAACTTAAGCTTATGACCAAACGTAGAGAATATAGCATCCCATAACCCACGAACAAAAGGACAGTTAAGAAACAGATGTCTTGAGTCTTCCTCTGCAGTATTGCAAACAGATGTCACGCAGCACAAGACCGTTGGACAGGCATGGTGTATGGGGTGTGGCACGGGCAGCGGTGAACTCCAGGGGAATTAACGCTGCTCAGACCGTGGCTTAGACAAATGCACAGGGAGCGGTCTAGACCGCGGTAATGTTGGAAATTGCGCGAATTAGGAAGTCTGCGTGGAAAAGGAAAGTAACCTTATTTGGGTTTTTTTGGCTTACCCTAGTGTTCCCATATAAATACTACATTATGTAAACCCTAAAGGTGTGTTGAAAAAGAGTGGGAGAGATATTGAGAGCAATTGTAGAGAGACTTGAGAGAGAGACAAAGAGATTGTAATCAACTCTGAAAGTAGTGGATTGAGTGCAATGCGCTCCGTGGACGTAGACAAATTGCTGAACCACGTAAAATCTTTGGTGTCGTTCTTTCTCCTTTATTGCTTTCTTATTATCTGTGTTGTGTGTTCTGTTTATATATTTGTGTGATACCCATTCTTTCTCGACAACATAAGAGACACGTACGTGATAAATGTAGGGATGTCAAAAAGAGCGGCAATATTGGTACCCCTAAGAAATTGTATGTACACCCATTCCGTAAGTACACTCCTAAAATATTTTAAAAATCTCTGGTTCATAAATAAACACCGCTTAATGCCAAAAATACCATTTCTTTAATTTTATTGTATTATATTTTTGTTAGCACACCCCACTATTTTGTTATATAATTAGATTTATTTAAAATTTTATTATTTTATATCTTTTTATTCAAATAAAAAATTTCTCTTTAAAAAATAATTTCTAACTCCTACTAAAACATTTGATGTCACTAAAAAATTGTATGAAAAAAATTTCTTTTCATTGCATTAAAACTTTTTTTTTTTTTAATTCTTTATGTAAAAAGAGGCTCTCAGCACACAACAGTTCCTTTGTTCCTAAGGAAGTTTTTATTTTTTATTTTATTTTTTATTTTTTTTAATAACAATTGTTCATAAGAAAGCTTATTGTTGGTATTTTGTTTCACTCAATTATAGCAGTAAATTGTTTGTCAACTCAATCGATTTGTATTCCTTAAAAGAAATTGAAATTAGTATTTAAAATAGAAGTTAGAGTTTGATAAAATAAAAAGGTTTTTATTATCATATCAAACAATTAATAGGAAACTTCATTTTTCATTTTTTTTTTTTACAAAGGATTAATATAAAACCAATTAATAATTATTGGTGTGTACTTACAAACTATTTAGTCATTTAAGTAATTTACTCAAGGATAATATTGGGTTTTAAAAAATATACTAAATTGGGGTATACATATAGTTTTTGAAGGATGTAAATATCGTCACTTTGTCAAAAATCCCAATGGGTACGGGGCCCCACGGAGACCCACCCCATTTGAGACGGGTTTGGTACAAGTTAATTGTGAATTTCTTTTTCTTCTTTTTGCCTTCTTTCCAAGAAAAATCTGTGAAATATGAGACCGTGGACTTCGCTCTGTGTTTATGTCAGTCTTTGAAGGTGGCATAATTCTGGGGTGAGCATTACCCCCTCCCATAAAGTGAAAAGCAACACTCCACTGTTGACGATGTGGTTTGATTGGTTTCTTGGATAGTTGTATAATAGAGACGCGTTTGAAGGTCATGACAATAAGAGACGCGTAACTGCGTAAGTGATGTAAAAGGATATAAAAGGATCAAAGGAAGGTGGCATGAAGGACGGTGGACGGTGCTTTTGTTCATTGTAATGTTCAATTTTTTTTTATTTTTTTATTTTTTAAATATGACATTTATAGTAACTTTACAATTTAGTATGATAGCAAAATCTCATCTAAAACGGACTTGCTCTTCTATCAAATAATCCTTGTCATCATGAGATATGAGATCCTGCGTCACTACTCACAAAGGAAAAGGAAGCAGAATAATGAAAAAGAGAAAAGCAACCACCTATGGCTCCAATGTTGACTGATAAAAGAGAACTGGTTGGTTGCTTGGATAATAAGAGACGCGTTTGAACTTTTATTTTATTTTATTTTTAAAAATATGCTCAGTAATCCAAGCCCCAAGTTTTTCCATCTACCAGCTGAACTACACCTTTGTTGGCTAATAGTACATGATAATAGTGACAATATATTGTGAAATTGATAATTCACTGCACGCTTTTAAATAAGTTAATATAATGTAGTTTAATTTCATCCAATTCATATAATCTACAACTTCATTTATCTGTATAGGATATAAATTTAAGAATCTGTTTAATTTATAGAGCAGTGTTGTTAAAAGAAACAAAAATAAGGGCCTGGTGGACGGAAAGAGAAATAAAGAAGTTCAAGAAGAAGATGTGCCAACTGCCAACCCACGCTCAAGTTTTAATGGAATAAAAAAAGGTGTTTATGACTTTATGTTCAAAATATCATTCAGACAGAAACACACATTATGGTTGTTAATAAACACAGATAACCCATTTTGCTACGGCAAGCTATCCAAAATTCATTAACAAAAAATCAAACAAGAAAACTCGAATTGGGAAATTATCATGATTTAAGGTAATTAGGACATTTTCAGATAAAATGAATACTCTTAAACCGTATCATATTGGATGGTAATTAACTAATTATCATGATCCGCAAGGTGTTCATAATGTTTTAAATTATGTACAATTGAAAAGCCAAACTTAATCTCAAAAGTCAAACACGCACACTGCGGTCATGACATATTAGAGCATCCACAATGGTGGTACTATTCAAGACCCAAATGAAGAAGACCCACTTTGGATCCACTTTTAGTTCCACAATGGTGTCAATTAAGACCCAAAATATGAGACCCAAATGTGGGGCCCACCCAAGTAGACCCAAATTGGGTTCCACATTTGGAACTCAATTTGGGTCTTACCCAATGATTGGGTTGGGTTCCCAACACTTCCCAATCATTGGGTTGGGCCCCTAAATATATATATATATATTTATTTATTTATATAATTTAAATTAAAATATATAACTATTAATTTTAATAATTATATATAATAAAAAAATATAAATAAATTTAATATATATATATATATTTCAATTATTTAAATTTAAATATATTATTATTAACTTCAATAATTATATATATAATGAAAAAAATATAAATAAATTTAATTTCAATTATAAAATTTTAGTTCAATGAAATTAAAATAATTTAAATGAAAACATTAATTTTTTGAAGGTTTGGAATCGGAACCAAACCTTTAAAATCGGAATCGAAACCGAACCTTCAAAACTGGAACCAAAACCGGTTTTGAAGGTTCGGTTTCGAAGGTTCGGTTTCAAAACCGGTCTGGAACAGAAACCGAAACCGAAACCGAAACCGAAACCGAAACCGAAACCGAACCATCGAAACCGAAACCGAAATCGAAACCGAACCATCGAAACCGAAGCTGAAGCCGAAGCCGAAGCCGAAGCCGAAGCCGAAGTCGAAACCGAAACCAAAACCGAAACCGAAACCCAAGTCTGGAACCGAAATTTGAAACCGAAGCCGAAGCCGAAGCCGAAATCAGAATCGGAATCGGAATAAAAATCCAAATGGAAACCGGAACCGGAACCGGAACCGGAACCGGAACCTGAACCGAAACCGAAACCGAGATCGAACCCGAACCCGAACCATCGGAACCGAAACCGGACCGGAACCCAACCGAACTGAAACCGGTGCCATGTCTAATCTTATACAATATTTTGTTTTAAATATTTATTTTTATTATTGATGTAATTCGGTTGTGAAAAAATTATTTTAAATTAATCATAATTTGTTAAATAATTATTGAATATATATATATATATAATATTTTAAAGAAGAGTAATGATTGTTTGGAAAAAAGTTAAAAAAGTGGATCCACTTTTAGTTTTTCAATTGAACACCATTGTGGGAAAATGAGACCCAAATAAATGAGACCCAAATGAGAAGACCCATTTTTTACTATTCAAGAGCCATTTTTGGTGATGTGGCAATAAATGGGTCTTGAATAGTGCCACCACCATTGTGGATGCTCTTATGGCTGGACTAGCTTCATAACTGCAGTGCGGTCATCTACTCATAACTGCAGTTAAAATAATAGTAAAATAGGAGGAATATTTAGTGTCATTTACAATAAAAAATCAGGCAAGAAAATTCGAACATCAATACAATAAAAGACAAACTTATGCTAAAGTAAAAACGCGCAAACAACACACGCTTTACTGCTCCATCTCACATTAATTTAAAATTTTGTTTCATGTAACTTCTCGTCAGTTTCACTAGGGAGTAGCTAGGGACCTGTGCCCCACTTTATTTCTCGGAACCCGAACTTCATCTTCATCGATCATTAGCATCGTCTAAGCCTATTTGAATCCTTATTATATATACCCTACTTCCTCTTCTTCCGGAACCACCACTTTCTTTCTCTGTTACCATCAACTCAACAACAATGGCCAGGTTTAAGCTCCATCAAAAACGTCTCCGATCTCCTTTTTTTAAGGTTTATTTCTTCTTTCTTGTTTTTTTTTTTTTAGAATCGGGTTATTCTGTTTCAGTGGATTTATGTTTTTTATTTCTTTTTTGAGTTTCAGAAGAAGAAGAACAGCAGCAACAACGGCCAGGGTTCCATCCAGAAGATTGACAGGGCTCCTTCTTCACCTGAATTTTCTGCTCAGAATTCGGCCGAGCTCGGCTCTAGTGGTGCTGGTAGCGATGAGCCTGTCAGAACCCTCGAGCGACCCAGGCTCGTTTGGACTGATAAATTTTTCGATGCTGTTGCTCATTTAGGCATCAAGAATGCTGTCGCCAAGACTATAATGCAACTCAAGAATGATGACGGAGACAACAATGGCGGTGGTGGAAATAAAAATAAGAAGAAAGACTCATATTTAGAGCTCCTTGACCGTGGTTCCCTTGAATTCTTAGAGTGGCCGGAGTCATTTAAAGGACTTTCAAACTTAAAGGGCCTTAGCCTTAAAAACTGCAAAAAATTGATAAGAATGCCAGAGTTGCCATCGTCTATCATTTTAGTTAAATTGAAAATTAACCATATCAATTTAAAGCCACCCGATTTGGCCGGTTGTTCAATTCCAGAGAAATTGCGCAAAAAAACGACAGCAGATGCTGATGGCGATGCTGACAATGATGGTGGCGATGCCGACAATGATGGCGGCGATGACAGAGACAACAATGGCGGTGGTGGAGACAAAAATAAGAAGAAAGGCGGCGGCCACAGTGATGGTGAAGGTAATGGAGATGGTGGGGATAAAGCTGAAGGTGGCGATGGGGAAGAAAAGGGAATGAACAATGATTGTACGGGTCAACTTGGGTTTGGTTACAGATGCACGTATCATGCTGGATATGAGAATGGGTACCCGGTTGAACAGTTGCATGCGCTCATAATGTTCTTTCTGTTCTGTTCCGAGAACATGATAAATTATTGTTCTATCATGCCACCCGTACGTGATGTTACTTTAATGATATGTGCCTAAACTCAGCTGACACCATGCAAGAAGGAAGGACTTGATCGGGTTACTTGATCAAGGGTTGTTAATTGCTATTATTTCAATTGTTAATGTGCAAATAATTGGGGAACCACGAGTGCTTCGTGGCCACGTCTAGAGCACGTGGTGTCGTCCACCATTGAGTGGTGTTGCCTACTGATTTGTTTAAGCTTTGTAAGTGCTCATTCGAACATTGTCTTATAAATAGTTGGAATGTAATTAGAATGAGTTTCATGTTAATATTCTATAAAATAATTAGAATGAGTTTCATGTTAATATTATATAATATAAAATATTAATATTATATAATATTAATATTCTATTTCTGATCTTGATGCTTTAGATACACATCATTTTAAGTATGGTGATAGTGCATCATTTCTTCTTCTTCTTCTTTTTCCATTTTTTGAAAAACAAGAAGCATTCAACGAAAAAGCTAATAAAACTGTAAATAATGTAAGGCTGTTACTCTTGATCATGTCAGCTTCAAATAAGAGAGACCAAAACCAAAATTAATAACGCAGAAAATCTGGAGAATATCCCCATAATTTCAGATTAATGCTCCCGTAAATTCTGCAAATTTAGCTCATGATCCAAAGAGTCAGAAGAGTCTATTTTACCGGGGGAATTTGATTTGGTGTCAAAACGACAACAATATAATTATATTGTGTTTTTACAGAAACCAAATCCTCAAATGAATAGAAACCGCGTGAAGTTTAGGTGAATCATTAGTGATGTATAATATAATGCATATCTTTACTTTTTGAAAAGCATGAATCATTGAACTAAAAAAGCTAACAAAAAGTTTTCTCCATTATTAGATTATTTAAATTTTCAGACGAAATAGATTATTAGTTTTCTCCATTATTTTAACGTTTTCTAATTGAACAAAAACTACTTCGTAAAATATATATACTATATATGGTTTCTTTGACTCCTCTGATTTATGCATCTTCAAATAAAATGGAGACACAACTCTTTGCATTGTTTTCTATTTTAATTTGTAGACTTTGATTACCAAATTATTTAATTTGTAAATAATGTAAAAAACATTCAAGAAATTTCAGGTGTATTTGGTACCGTTTTTAATGTTGCGTTTTTTTAAGCAAATTTTTAGAATCAAACTATATATATATTTGAAATATTACACTTTTACATATAAAGTGGAATTGGTGGAAAGTGTCACATTATTGAACTGATGTGGTGACAAAGTCACTGCTTTTAATAAGTTAAGTTTAAAAGGCACCTATTATGATGAACTACCAAAATTGCCCTTACTTTACATATTCTCTTTCTTACTTTGAAGTTTTCTGAGTTTTATTCTTTCATGTTTCTCTATAACAGACCTCCAATAGAGGTTGAACATCATAACATTATCAATACATCTTCATTAGATAATTAGTTTTGTGGCGTTACGCAGACGCATTTGAGGGTCAAGCTCGCAGGGGGTAGGGGGCAGGGGGCAGGGGGCAGCGCCCCTGGAGATTTTTTTAGTTTTGGTTTATGAAAAGGCTCGGGCAGTGTATGAAAAAGTTCGAACACTTCATTAAAAGGCTCGGGTAGTGTATGAAAAGGTTCAACAGAAGTTCTAAAAGACTCAACATAAAGAATAAAAAAGGCTCGAACTGTGTATCAAAAAAGCTCGATAACAGTTCAAAAAGGCTCAATTACTGTACAAAAAGGCTCGATTACAATACAAAAAGGCTCGATTACTGTACAAAAAGGTTCAAAAAGGCTCGATAACAATTCAAAAAGGCTCAATAACAGCTCGGATCTAATGTAAAAAGGCTCGAAAATGTACGAAAAGGTTCAAAAAGGTTTTCCCTCAACGTTTGAAAAAGACATAAAGTGACAAAAAAAGGGTATTTTTGTCTGGTCACATAAATAGGTGCCTTTTAAACTTAAATTAGTAATGTGGTGCCTGTTTTACAAAAAGCGTCCCAAATAGTGACAAATTTTTTTTAACCCTTTACATAAATCGGGGTTTTTTGTGGAAGGGGGAGGACTCAAACTCGCAATCTCATGGTATAGGCGTTAGGGGTTTTACCACTGGATCAACCTCATCTCTCATCCAAAACTAAATATTATTAATTAAAAATTTTGATTTCATTTTATAATGACTTGAACATTCATCCACATTTTCCTCTTAATCCAAGCCAAAATAAAACTTTTCCCTTTCTTATTTCACATTTTGGAAAGCAAAAGGCATTGGAGAAAAATGTAAAGTAATTTCGTATTTCTCATCATTTGTAAACAATAGTATGTCAATATTGATTGTTGGAGGGCTACTTTTATATATAATTATACAAACAACCATCAGTGATTTATGGGCTCGTTACTCAAAGAACTCGAATGCTAAGCCCAAACCTGATTCCGCCACGATCCAATATCCTTCTTTTATCCTTTTTTTTTCCCTTTTAAAACCGAGATTAACCACTACAAACACATCCAAATATAAATTAAGAGTGGTGCTATTGGCACACCCCCAACTGATCTATTTATGCCCCATTTGTTTAAATTTTGATTTAATTAAATAAAGTTAAATGTGGTTTCAAACGTGGTTTTTTTATAGGCAAAACCTCTCCTTCAACATTTATTTGATCAGAATTTGATAGTGGGCGTGATTCTAGGAGAGATTTCCTCTCTTTTGAACCAACCGTTACTCACTTCCTGTAACTGAAACTTTGATTTGGTTTCAAAGGGCCAAGTCTTGCTGATACAAGCCTTGGGTAGACCTGATGTACATGGGCCTGGATTGGTTCTAGCATGAAGGTTTGGGCCTTTTAACGTTGGCCCAAAGACTCTTTTTGGCTACCCCAAGGTCTAGACGTCAAGTACGATTTGGTGTCCAAAAACGCTGTCGTTTCAAGGAAAAACAAAAAACAAAAACAAAAACTGTGCGTTAAGGGTGCGTTTGGTACGCGGGACAGGACGGGACAATGTGGGACACGTTGTTCTTGTCCCGCGTTTGGCGCGACCATTGCATGGGACTGGATGGGACAAGGTGGGACAAAAATCCCAAAAAACTGTCCCACCCAATACCCTCGGCCAACTTGTCCCATGGCATGGGACAAGCGCCAAAAAGACACTTTTACCCTTCACATTTCTAAAAAATTACAAACTATATATATGTACACCACATGAATCCCATCTCATTCACTCTATCTCTCCTCTTGTCCGTTCATCCAACACCACCTGAAGCCATCTCTCTCTCCTTCGTTCATCATCATCATCTCTCTCGTTCTTCGTTCGTTCAACACACCATCTCAGGAAATCCTTCCTTGTTCGCCTCCCTCACGCCGCCGCATCACCGGTCGCCTCCCTCCCTTTGTTCGTTCAACACACCATCTCTAATTTTTCTTCTTGTGCAAAATCGTCAGCTGCTACTTCTTCTTCTTCTTATTCATCTTGTTCTCTCGATTGGGTTTTCGATTTGGAAAGAAAATATGGAAAGAAAAAATAATTTGGAAAGGAAAAAAAAAAAGTCCAAGAGAGGATGGATTTGGGGATTTCGATTTTGGGTTTGGGGATATCGATTTAGGGTTCTTGATTTTGGGTTTGGGGATTTCGATTTAGGTTTCTTGATTTTGGATTTCGATTTGGGGATTTCGATTTAGGGTTCTTGATTTGGGATTTCGATTTGGGGATTTCGATTTTGGATTTTGATTTCTTTCAACAATTTTTTGATAATTAGTTTAGTTTATTTGTGGAATTACTTGTGCTTCTTTTTGTGTATAAGGATTGAAAGAGATTTGGAAGGGGTTTTTTTTCCAGTTTTGTTTAAGGTGCATTTTTTAACAGCCAAGTATAAGACATACCTCTGCAGAAGCCGTTGATGATCCATACTGGTATCATTTAAGTTGGGGATATAGGTATTTATCTTTGGGACATGCTGAAATTTCAAAAATTGTTCAATAAGGAATTCAATCAAGAATATTAGATAGTTAGAGCAAATTATAACTCAGCATATAGTTCAATGAAACCTTCCTGGACAATAAAAATTCTTCACATCTCATCAAAGTCCAGAAGTAGTGAAGAACTTTTTTATTTTTTTTTCAATAGGAAGATGTTAAAGAAAACAAATGTCAAGGAAAGACTTATTGCTAGGTAAAAAAAAATCAAAACAAATAAACCTTAACCATCTTGGTTGAGTGGTAATATATACTCGACTATTTCATTGATATATATATATAAAAACAACACAGAAAATGTGAAATAGGTTCAAGATTTTGGCTTTTTCAAAAAAGAAAAAGCTTCTCATGTTCTTTTCAACAAGGCAACAGAAACTAGCAACCGTGTTTCCTTCTCATGTAGTTTTGTGGGAGCTGCTGTGTTCTTGCATATATACATATCCTGCTCCCGATTGCATGTGTCAAGCTTAATTGAAGCTGTTCAAGAGGTTGTAATTCGACTTTTGGTTAATGCGATCTGAAGTTCCACTACTGTTTCTTCTGAGTTCGTATATTGTCAACAATTTTGTAGTATATCATTCTCTTTGTCACACATATATCTCTTTGTTTTTGGCTGATATATTTGAATGCAAGATTAGTTCCAAAAAAAAAAAGCAATAAAATTGACCACTAAAATTATGATTCCGGTTCTTATAATTTGAAACTAATGGTAAAGTTTTTAGTCTAGATCAAAGAAGTTCATCAGCAATTCAATATTCAATCTCCAGTATATTTACACTTTGTTAAAAAAAAATATTATGCAACTAAAATTGATTTTAAAACAATAAAAATGATAAAATAAGTCTTTCACTATAAAAATAATAACAATAGGGCAATATGGTCATTTGAACCTCTTGTCCCGTCCAGTCCCAACCATACCAAACGCATAACAGTACAGTTTACAGTTCTGTCCCAGGCCTTCCAAACACAATACAGAACAACATGTCCTGTCCTGTCCTGTCCCGTCCCGTCCCATGTTGTCCTGTCCCATCTGCGTGCCAAACGCACCCTAACAGTCATCTCCAACTCTCAACCTCTCACTCTCAGCCTTCAATGGCGATTCGAACTTCGAAGCGTTTTGAGCTCAAATGCAATTGCAAGGTATTCGTGTAGAGACGAGTGTTAAGTTTTAATGGTGATTCTATTTTATGCTCAAGTTTTTTTGTATATTTAAGTGTCTTTATTTGTTGGTTTTGTTTTCGTGAAGATTTTGTTGGTTTGTTGCATATTATCCGCTTTACCTTTATAGAGCTGAGTGATTTTTTAGTGATTGACTAGATTTCTTAAAGTGAGGTTTATTTTTAATTTTTTTTTTAATTAATTTGGGTGGTATTTAAGATTGTTGTTTGATAATTTACTTGTATGTATTTATCAAGAGTTGCAATCAGTTTCTGTTGAATTAAAAGTTTCAATCTTGCTAGATATTATTACATTCAATTATTGAATAATTTACCTACAATATACATTGAATTAGACACTGACCCAACACCATTGTTAACTTTTTCACAGTAAATGATACCATTCCATACAATTTGTGAACTTTTTCTTTCTCAGTTGTTGAGAGACCAAATCCGTTATAGAAAATGAAATTACTATTTCAGAAGTTCTTGCTAGTGGTTAGGTCCATCATAGAAATAAATAATTAGGTCAAGTAGCAATTGCATAGTTATGGTGGGATCCTTTTCCGAATACTCGCCTGCCATGGTGTGAATATAAAAGATGAATAGAGTGTGGACTAATTTGTAAGTCCTTTCTTTCTCCTCGTGCAGGTAGGTGAAACTACTTTGTTACAATCACTGACTGAGAGACAAACATTTCCTATGAAGCAGCCTCATGAGTTCGTTAGGACTGCTGATGGAGTCTGGAAAATGTGGTGATTATTGTTGGCACAAATTGAATCCAGGTAATCCTTATGTGCAATTAGGACTAGCTGAATATTAGAATTGTATCAATTTAAATACTTTAAGTATTCAAAGCATGGGTTGGTTTGAATTTCATGAAATAAGCTTATTTTTATGTATTGTGTTGAAACCTGATATGACTACAATTGAGTGAATTCTTTGTGAACTTTAATCATATTTTAAAAAAAAACCAAAGTGAAGTCTTAATACCATAACTGAAAAGTTAGTAACTAAAGTTTGCCACATAACACTTCACCTTGTTTGCTACTAACGTTTCGAGCTTCAAATCTCCCGCCCGGAACCCGCTCCATGTGGTATTTGAATGTATAATCATTTGATGCATCTACTTATTTATTTATTGATTCAAGATTGCTGTTTGATATTTTACTTGTATGCATTTATCAAGAGTTGCGATCAGCTTATGATGAATTAAAAGTGTCATCTTGCTAGATTTTAGTGATTCCAAATTTCCAATCCAACAGGACACATTCAATTATACAATTTATACACTGACCCAACACAATACAATTTGTTAACTTTTGATATTATTAAATTTGTATGGTCCTTTTGTTGTATCTTATTAAAAGAATTGGGCTTATTTGAAAATTGTGTCCGATTCCAATCCAATAAACATTAGTGGTAGTGTGGTACCTTATGGGAGTCTGGAGACATTTTATGCTTTTCTTAATTACTCTTCAATAGAGGGTTAATTAAAGAAACAATGTCACCACTTTGGCCGTCTTCTTTATTGATTTCAGCTGCCTCACCTACTTCTCTGTCACTAATTAATAATTTGACAACAACCAACTTCTGTTTCATTACTTTTTTTTCTAAGAAGTTCATTATTAATTAGAAACAGAGAAGTAGATGAGACAGCTGAAATCAATAAAGTTTCATCTTTTGTTAAATACATGTATGAAGAATTGGTCACTAAATACATGTATTAGGGACACCTACTTGATGTTGTTTGGATTGTCAAGTATAACAATTGAAGCATGCTACAAGTTTGCTGCTTTGATGGGGAATATTGTTAGAGATGATGATTAATTGGAAGCTAATACAAGTTGATCATCAATCAAAATCACTACTAGGTGATAAATCAAAGGCAACATATGATGGTTCACCGGTCTACAGCAGGCCTCCTCCGATACCACTGTATCGGGCTCCAATGCTCCATCCCCCAACCTAGGGAGGTAGGCAGATGCTCCAATGCTCCAATGCTACAATGCTACAACAGGCCTCTCTAACCTTCCTGAGTATTACAGATTTTCCAAATCTGTAATGCCTTTCCTCCATCATTCTAAGCCTCAATTCCTTGGAAAAAATACATCTTGTAAAATGTCCTAAACTCCAATATTTTCCAGAGAAGGGCCTGCCACTCTCGCTTTTGGAATTATATATCTAGGATTGTCCGATCCTCTTCCATTCTAGAACAAAAGTGCATAGAGGAAAGAAGACAATATTGGACTAATTCGTGAGTTGTTTTCTACTTGGCAGGTAATGGAACTATTTGGTTAAACAAGGAGGTGAACTATTTGGCTATGTAGAGTGCATTTCTAAATAGAGTGACTTTTGGAATCAACACAATATGTTGTTGTCACATGATAACTCAGTCTTGTTTACTTGGTTTTTCATTGAATACTAATTTTAACAGAAATTTGATTCTAATTTTAACTTAGTATTCCTTCTCACTAAATGTTTGACATTAATATTTTCATTTAACAACGCTGTAAATTCCCTCATCACCACACAATATGTTCTTGTCATATTCCCCCAACACTTTAAATTCCCATTAGGTTATCAGTTTAAACCTACACAGCTACACTGTATATTTCAAAAAAAACTTCAGATGATTTACTATTGGTACAATTTTACTTTAATAAAATTAATATCCCGGACCATGCTGCGCCTAGCTGCTTTGTAACTTCTGCTTATTTGACCTTATTAGCTTGATGAGGCTTTGATGGTGTGATGACATTCCTAAACCAAAGAATTACATAAAGAAACCAATTACACAAAACAGTTAGGAAATATTACATAGCAAACTTTATATATAAAAAAATACATAAGGGAATCAAAGAATTGAACTAAAAATTAATAATGATAATAATAAAAGCCACAAAACTTACCCTGCAGCACTTCAACATGTAGTCTGGTCCAGCACAAGTAGGCATTCGCACTAAAAACACAAGCTACTCAACATACATCATTTCAACTTCTTGTTGGTTTCTTGGACAGGAAATGATGGAAGTGAATTCAAGCATTCACGATAATTTTCATCATTAACAAGTAAGTCTATGACCATGGAAACTATGGATGCATCTGGAATCAAATTTCTCTTCGCCATTTTGTGAAGAAGTTCAAACACTTTTGATTTTTCATTGTTTTGGATGAAACCGCGAATAAGCGTATCAAATGTTACTACATTTGGGATACAACCCTTTTCCTCCATATCCAATAACAAACCGTTTGCCTTTTCTAGTTTTCCTTCTTTGCAAAGCCCATTGATCATGATGGTGTACGTTACTACATTTGGCAATAGGAATTTTTCTGTCAATTTATGGAATAGCTCCCAAGCCATTTCAATCCTTCTAGATTTACACAATCCATCGATGAGGCAACCGACAATTCTAATGGTGAGTTCAAACTTGGAATTTTCTAAAGCATGAAAGAATGCCAATGCGTCTATAACACAATCATTCTTGCAAAGCCCATCAATAAAAGTAGTAAATATACCTGAATCAGGTGCAACATCATTAACTTGCATCTCGTCTAACAATTTTCGTGCATCACCAACTCTACCCACATTAAAAAAGCCAATTAGCAAAGTGTTGTAATTAACAGCATCTGGTCTAATTCCCTTGGAAATCATTTCTCTATAAAGATTCATGGCTTCGTCTATTTTTTTTTTCTTACAATACCCATCGATCAAAATATTATAGCTAACAACACTAGGCATAAACCCCTTACTTGCCATAGAAACAAACAATTTCTCTGCTTCATGTATTCTACCCACCAAACAATAACCATCCATAAGTATGGTATAAGTGTAGGTGTTGGGTTGAACACCTCTCTGAATCATCAATTGATACAACTTATTTGCTTCATATATCTTTCCATTCTTGCAAAGCTCATCTAGGAGCACGTTAAGTGTCACTGTAGTGGGCTGCACACCTTGATTCAACATCTCTATAAAAAGGTTCTTAGCCTCTTCCCAATCGCCAACACAACACAAACCGTGAATAAGAGAGGTATAAATGACTGCATCCGCATGGATTCCATTGCCCTTCATTTCTGAAAACAATACTTTAGCTTTATCTGTAAACCCGTCTTTGCAAAGACCGTCAATGATACTACCATACCAAACAACATTAGGCTTACAAGTAAGGCTATATTTACTGTTCCCATTAACCACTTGTTCATGTAACTGGAGGGCAACAATCGTATTATCACTTCTGCACAGCCCGTGAATCAAAGTTGAAAATGTGACCACATCAGGCCTACAACCGAAGGCAATCATTTTCTTAAGAAGCCCGGTTGCTTCCATAATTCTACCCTCCATACAAAGACCTTTACTTAGACATGTAAAAGTCGCATCATCTGGGTTAAAACCTCTCCTCAAAAGTACACCAAATACCACAAAACCATCACAAACCCTACTCATCTTGCAACAACAATTAATCAAAATGTTTAAAGTGATAAAATTAGGCAGCAACCCAACAGAATTCATTCTAGTGTGGAGAGAAATAACATCAGCATAATGCTTATTCTTCACCAGAGCAGTAAACAAAATATTGAAAGAGGACATGGGAGGAGTGGGTTGCATATGAATCATGTAATCAAAGAAGTAAAAAGCTTCATGGAGGTCAATTTTACCTGATTTGCATTTCCCATGAAGGAATTCATGAAGTCGACCTCGGTGTTCCTCGGCCATGAGTGAGTCTTTTGATTTAGAATCTGGGTGTGAAGTGGTAAAAAGCTTGGACAGAGATGAGACTCCATTTTTGAGAATCGAACCTCTTGAGTGAGAGATTGAAGAAAGTAGAGTAACTTTGAAAGCTGTCATTTTCAAAACCCTTGGAGAGAGAGTGTTTCTCGAAAAATTTAGTTGTTGGAGTGCAGACTGCAAACTGCTTGCTGGGAATCAGAGTAAATGTAAATGGGCTTAGACGGGTTGGAATTATTAAATCGGGTATGGACAAAATGGGCCCAATAAATTAATCGGGTATGGCCATTCTATTTTTGTGGTGGGTGTTGATGCGCTCCTACAGTAATTGAAAATAGTTTTGATCGAATCCACTTGCATAGTTGAATTGCAAAAATGGTTAAATATGTGAAAGAGATTGTGATTGAAATTGTTAAATGGTTTTCTATAAATCTCAAATATGTGAAAGGAAACACGAGATGGTTTTAACCATTTGGTAGAGGTATTTTATCCTGTTTTTGTTTTTATTTTTCTAAAATGATTTTAAATTCATGTTCGTTAATCGTTTTTTATTTTGTTTTTAAAATACAAAACATAATGAAAACCAGAACCAGTGTTAAAATTGAAAATTTTGAAAAACAACTTTTGAAAAACAACTTTTAGATGTTTTTCATGTTTTCCATGTTTTCCATTTTGTCTTTCACTTTGTTTTTTTATAATAAAAAAAACTCACCTTTTTTTTTTCTTTTTTTCCTTCTTCTTCGAACAATTCTTTGTCACTGTTCTTCTTCTTCATCATCATCTTCTTCTTCTTGTCATGGATCTTCTTCTACTTCTTCTTCTCACGGATCTTCTTCTTCTTCTTCTTTTCTTCTTCTCACGGATCTTCTTATCATAGATCTTCTTCCTTCTTCTCACATATGTTCTTCTTCAACCCTCAGATCTTTTGGAGGAGCAGATCGATGCCACAAATCTGCTCCTCTATTTTTTTTTTTATTATTATTTTTTTATTATTAAGTTTTTTATATTTATATTTAATATAAAAAAAAATTGATATTAAGTTTTTTATATTTTGTCCTCTCTGTCGTCAAAAGCTTCCCCAAAGTTGATCCTTCTCAGGTGACTACTGGTATATATTTCCAGAATGATTTGGGATTGGATAGCTTGGACAATTCAAGCTAGAAATTCCCAACAAGGAAGCTGATAAGATTGATTCATGTATTTTTGTTTTGAGTACATCTCTAATCATCCAATGGCTAGTTAACTTGAGCAAATTGGGTTTATTTCTTTGAATTTCTTTTGAAAAAAAAAAAAAAAAAAAATTGTTCTGCCCCTTTTTTCAGTTGAGTTGTTGGTATCTATATGGATTTGATCCCTATTATGGAAATGAAAAACTGATATTTATTTTATAAAAATTAATATTTATTAATTATGAGATTAATGTTGAATCCTTTGCTTGATACTCATTTGTGATAAATTATTGACATATTACTGAACCAAATTATTCTATAATTATAAGTTATAATATAAAAAATAAAAATAAAAAATACAAATTTGATATTAAAAATTTTCTTTTTAACATTTCAATCAATCTACCTAACGCGTTTTTACTGTTTTCATTTTTAGAATAAAGCATCAAGTATATGCTACTAGACGTGTTTTCAGAATTCAAAACTGAAACCAAAAATATTGTTTTCATTTTTGTTTTTATTTTTGAAAAACATCAACTAAAAAACACTAACAGAACACGCTCTTAAATTTTGGGTGTTAAAACGTGAGAGGGGTCAAGGATTGAAATTTTTTGGATAAGAATTGGGAGACTAACAGATGTTTTAAGTTTTAACAATGGAGAGGTGAGGTCTCAAAATATCTGAGTCACCATTTAAACTTTGACACGTGTTATTATTTTAGTGGGTTGAGCATAAATCAACCTATGCTAATGGTACACTGAAGTATTTATTGTAATAGTACAATTTTACTTTAACTATATACTCCCACATAGTTAAAGGTGACTAATGAGTGTGGGTAAAAAAAGACTAATTTGACACATAGGAAAAATATGAAGACCAATTTAGTTATTTTAGTAAAAGTCCCAAACTATTTGAAATTTAAAAAAAAAAAAAAAAGTCCAGAACTTAATTGGTTATTGACAATTTAGTTATTTTAGTAAAAGTCCCAAACTATTTGAAATTTTTTTTTAAAAAAAGTCCAGAACTTAATTGGTTATTGACAATTTAGTTATTTTAGTAAAAGTCCCAAACTATTTGAAATTTAAAAAAAAAAAAAAAAAAAGTCCAGAACTTAATTGGTTATTGACAATTTAGTTAGTTTAGTAAAAGTCGCAAACTATGTGTCTACTGTGAATAATTATAATTTCAGGTTTTTTTTTTTTTTTTTTAATTGTGAAAAACCTGTTTTTTACCTACTTTTACTTTTTTACTCCGGTGTCCTTGATATTTCCAAAATACATCAAAAAGGTTTACTATTGCCTGCCAGAGCAGTACATTTCAATAACTATTGCACAAGCTATTTTTGTTGCCCACAAAATGCTATCTTATGGAGATATTATAATATCTAAAAGTTGATAAAAAATGATATCACAAAATAACATCAATGTATAAAAATACTAAAAGTCTTCATGGTTGGGAGGTGGAACCTATCTAGGAGCAAACATCAGCCACATATCTTGGTGGAACCACATGAACTTCTTGAGATGCAATGCTGGTGCCTTCCTTCATGTGTTTCAAACCTGTAGAAAACAAGTAGAAAAAAAAAGTGTTTTGTAATAGGAGAAAAGTAATAAAAATGGATAATATATTAACATGATGCAGTTTTTTTTTTTTTTTTTTTTTTTTTTTTTTTTGACAGCTCCACTGAGCAGAAAAAGAACCAAGGAACCCTTACAGAACAAGGGAACCAAACAAACAAACCAAAACTAGCTATGAATACCATTGAGTAAGACTCTTGGAACTCTGCAAGGTAAACCCTCTTTCCAGGCCAGATCATAACCCCGCAGAAGCGCCTGCCTTGCAAGCTTATAGGCTTCCAAGTTAGAACCTTTTTTACCAAATAAAACAGAGGAAATACCAAAACTCTCCAGAATTCTGATGCTGTCGCTAATGACATTCCCTCCATTAAAGTTCAAATGACTTCTGTCATTGATCATAGTTACTAACTTGCTCACATCTGATTCAATACAGCAAAGGGAGAAGCCCAAGACATTTACCAACAGCCAACCCCCTGAGAATAGCAATAGAATTTGCCATTAAGAACTCCATACCCGAATTCAAGAACAAACTATAGGAAAACAAGGAAAGCCCATTATGGTTTCAAATCACGATACCAATACCAGTTCTTCGAGTTCTCATATTCGAAATACCCTTACAATTGATCTTGAGGGAACCAAGATGAAGGCGGCGGAACAGAACACCCAACAGTAGAAGGAAAAGTGGCATTACTTCTTATAAAACTACTTAGAAAATTCATACCCCAATCAACTATGAATTTGGAATCCACCATTTTAGAATTGAAGAGAAGGGAATTTCTCAAATAACAGGTTCTCCACAGAATGACACAAAGCAGCCCAAAATCTTCTTTACACAACATTCTGTAATAAGCAAAAATAAAATCCATAAAGGTAGTGAAAGAACCTGTGAAGACCGGATGATGATCCTCCCAATCCTTGCGAACATGGCTAAGCTTTCTATAGTTCCAAAGGGCGTGCAGAGTTGACTCGTCTTCAGAGTTGCACCTAGGATACCTCCCTACCAACTTAATACCTCATTTAGCTAGATTCACCCTGGTAGGGATCCATTCATGCCAGGTTTTCCAAATAAAAATTTTAATTTTTAAAGGAATAGACAATTTCTAGAGATTCTTCCACCAGAGGGAGATAGCATTGAAATTGGAACAAGAAGCACCCTGAATGCTATCTAAATTCTGGCCAATTTTGTATCCGCTACTAACCGAGTAGTTACCTGAAACCTCATAATGCCAAATCAAAACATCATTGTAACTATTATTACTCAGCTGGATACTTAAAATATCATTAGCATCATCCGTATTAAAATAAAGCTTTATACGGCTGGCATCCCAATCACCAGAGCTAGAGAGAAGACTGTCAACTGAGGCCTCCCTTCCCAAAACAGGCTGAGAAGTGATCTTAAAAAGAGGAGGTCTAGGGATCCAATTGTCTTTGTGGATGGAGGTGGTGGACCCATTTCCTATCCTCCATCTAGAACCGCCCTGGAGGGCATTCCTTCCCCAACATAAGCTATGCCAAACGAAGGAACCAGCAGCATTATAGGGAGCTTCCATGCAAGAAGAGTTTTTAAAATAGCAACCCTTTAGAGTTCTAGCAGCAAGTGAGTCAGGTTGCTTAATAATCCTCCACCCTTGCTTTGCCAATAAGGACCTGTTGAAGTTTTCAAGATTACGAAAGCCGAGACCCCTATTGTCCTTATCAGAACAGAGCCTATTCTAGGAACACCAATGAATCTTGCGCTTAACCAAAGTGTCTCCCCACCAAAATCTGGCGCACAGCCTCTGAATTTCCTTAAGCAAACCTTTAGGGAGTTTGAAAATCCCCATAGTATAGGCTGGGAGGGACTGAATGACAGCCTTAATCAGGACATCTTTGCCACCTATTAAAAGCGATTTTTCTCCCCAACCCATAAGCTTGTTCCAAACCCTATCCACTAACTCAGCAAAAATAGCCCTTTTTTTCCTACCAGTAAAGCAAGGAAGGCCAAGGTACTTCTTATGGCATTCTACCAACTTCACTCCCACCAAAGCAGCTAGTCTCTCGCCTTCCGCAGCAGAAAAAGAAGGGCTAACACACATGGCCGACTTGTTGTAATTAATAACTTGGCTAGAGGCTTTTTCGTACATCCCAAGCACATTCTGAATGGTAAGGCAATTATTGACATTAGCTTTGGAAAAGACCAAGCTATCATCCACGAAGAACAGATGGGAAATTGCTGGCCCATTTCTGCTGCACTTAAACCCTTCAAAGTCACCATTTTCCTGAGCACTCTTTATCAAACACAAGAGCCCCTCGGTGCAAATAATGAAGAGGTACGGCGACATCGGGTCACCTTGCCGAAGACCCTGAGTAGGAGTTATATCACCACAAACCTCCCCGTTGAGCATGAAAGAATAATTAACCGACGAAATATATCTTTTAATCAAATTCACCCAACACACAGGAAAACCTAATATGAGCATCACCTTACACACAAAATCCCACTCAACTCTGTCAAAAGCTTTTGACATGTCTAGCTTTAATGCCATAGAACCTTTCTTCCTCCTCCTATGCTTTATCCTATGAATACATTCAAAGCCTACTATAGTGTTATCAGAAATAAGCCAGCCAGGAACGAAAGCACATTGCTCTTCCGAGATAATCCCACTCAAGATATTCCTGAATCTATTAGAGATGGCCTTAGCAATGATTTTGTAAAGCACATTGCAAAGGCTAATTGGCCTAAAATCTGAGACATATTCATGGGATTGGGTTTTGGGAATAAGCGAGATAATAGTGCTGTTGAGATTACCAATCGGACTGTCTTCATTCAAAACTTTCAAATAACACTGAGTAATATTGTGGCCAATTTTACCCCAAAATTTCTGATAGAAACCAGTCGACATACCGTCTGCCCCATTCGCTTTCAATTAACATGATGCGGTTGAATGCTATATTTTACCTCATCCTAGTAATAAAACTATAAAAGTAATAAAAAATGTGCTTTTGTGCCTTTGGTTTGTAGCCTACTATAGAGAAAAGGAATATCATGACTTAAGGGATGGCAAAATAATGGTCCAGACCGAACCGAAACCAGACCCGTAAAAAATTAAAGGGTCTAGATTCGATCCGTATCCGTAAAATAAACATAAGGTTCGGGTCTAGATCCGACCCATTGAGAGTCCGGGTTTTATCTAACCTACCTCATCCTAGTAATAAAACTATAAAAGTAATAAAAAATGTGCTTTTGTGCCTTTGGTTTGTAGCCTACTATAGAGAAAAGGAATATCATGACTTAAGGGATGGCAAAATAAGGGTCCAGACCGAACCGAAACCAGACCCGCAAAAAATTAAAGGGTCTAGATTCGATCCGTAACCGTAAAATAAACATAAGGTTCGAGTCTAGATCCGACCCATTGAGAGTCCGGGTTTTATCTAACCTACCTCATCCTAGTAATAAAACTATAAAAGTAATAAAAAATGTGCTTTTGTGCCTTTGGTTTGTAGCCTACTATAGAGAAAAGGAATATCATGACTTAAGGGATGGCAAAATAAGGGTCCAGACCGAACCGAAACCAGACCTGCAAAAAATTAAAGGGTCTAGATTCGATCCGTAACTGTAAAATAAACATAAGGTACGGGTCTAGATCCTACCCATTGAGAGTCCGGGTTTTACCTGACCTGATCATGACCCAGTTTATGTTGATTTTTGACCCATATTTTTTGACCCGAAATTTCTGGGCATAATTTTTTTGAAAGGTAGGCCATATTTTGTTGAACCTGAATTTTTATTACCCAAATCTATTAAACATAAATATTCAAATCTATTAAAAAGATAAGTTTTATGATCTAAGCCCATTAAAATTCTATTTTTTTATAGTCCATATTCATTAAAACAATAAACTCAAATATTATATCAACAAAACATCTCTAATAAAAACAACCAAGCAAAAAAATAAAAACAATCACGTGGATGCTAGCTCTTTTTCATCTATTATTTCGGTTGCATATATTTCTTCCTCCATAATGCCCACTAGTAAAAACACAATCAAGTTAAAAAAAAAAAAAAAAAAAAAAAAATCAGTAGAAACCATTATTCAAAAAAACAATCAAGTCAACTAGTATACCACAATATACAATTCCATATCAAACACCATATAAATATACAATTCCACAATATACAATTTCTGGATATGCAAACTAACACACACCTAACCTCAAATAAATATTCAGATGCCAATTTTAAAGTTATAGTCTCGAAAACAAAAAATTAAATAAAAAATAAGTTCATTTCCTTAGTAAAATGTCACAATAACTCAATCGCTTTCTTCTCCTGAGAAATTTATGAGCAAACAAACACATGTGGAATCACCACAATAAATTATAAATGAAAAGATTAAGAGAAATTAAAAACAAGTTATAAAAAAACACATGTAATCAAATTAACAATAATCATATTCAATAATCATATTTAATAATCAATAACTGAAAAATAACCCATAAAACAACAAACCCAGAAACAAAATCAAATGAAAATAAGTTTAAGACCTAGATAAAACCCCTAAATTAATTAACACAAATAAAGACAAGAACTACTTAGAATCAAGTCCTGGATGTTGAACGTGCTTTTTCTGTCGTTGTAAAAATACGGTTCAAAAGATATTTATAAGAGTGCATAGGCATGTGCTTAAAAGTTTCAAAAACTAGTATAACTACAAGCAAGGGTCATCCACAGGGATCTTAGGGTAGCAATGATCAAATTAAAAGGGTAAAATACTAGTAGTACGAAAAAGTAAATGTTCAATGGTTTGTTTTGAAATTTAACAACTAATATGGCAAACTAAATTATAAACTAATTAATCTAAACTAGACTAGCAATTAACAAGAAAAGTGATGTGATAAAATATGATGTGATTAGGGAATCAATGCCATTAAACACAAATATTGGGTGAACCAATTAACAATTTAAGAACCTATTCAATCACTTAAGGCTAATCTACCTTTGTGTGTGATTCAAAGAATCACTCAATTCTCAACTACAACTCAACTATGGGTGTGTAGCTTGATTGTAGAGAGAATTGTCATTAAGCATAGATAGAATTAGATAGCTGAGATGTATTGGATTGGTGTGTGAAGAGGCCGTTTTGTACTCGACAAAAAGATATATTTCATGTAAGAAAACAAAGTAGTTTACCACTTGCAACCACACTTAAAATATGAAATTAGTAAAACGGTAAGCAAGAGATTCATCCACAAGGAAATAGAATTGATAGTTGGATTATTTAACTAATCTATGTGCGTAAATGTAAATCATAGATTGGTTTGATGATGGTTGGCTTTGAAAACCAACAAACATACATGAGATAGCAATATAACAAGATAACAAAAGAACAACAAAATAGATGGTAAGAAAAATAGAATGCTCAACTATCTAGATAAGAGATGTGGATTCAATCAATTAATGAGAAACTAAGGAATTGATGGAGTTGCAAATGAATATTGGGCAATGTTTATTAAGCTTCTTTAATAAACCAATCTCACATTTACGGACTGATTGTAGTCTTAAGTGTGATTTGGCCATATAATGGTGGGATTAGACCTGATACCGGTTTCG
Source organism: Acer saccharum (assembly GCA_030490815.1). NCBI lineage: Eukaryota > Viridiplantae > Streptophyta > Magnoliopsida > Sapindales > Sapindaceae > Acer > Acer saccharum. Next base: position 3,203,444 of record CM059874.1, on the reverse strand, counting down.
GTTCCGATTTGGAATCGGTGGTTCTAGTTCTGGGTCTAAGGGAATTGGAATCGGAACCTGCCTTAGGAGGTACTGGGTCTAAGCCAAACTGATTTGGTCTTCTACGTTTCTAGGGTTTTCCTGCCGGTGAGCTAGGTGTAGTCGGACCACTCTGCCTACCTTTGGTTTTGACAACCTTTGGATCTTTTCTAATATGGCTTCGTGGACCAGAATTACTATGATTTTTTTTTTTTTGGCCTTATTTCTAATTTCGTCGTTCAACCCTTGCAAAGTATTTTGCAAAATAAGGAATTCTTTTTTCAGCAAATTGAATCCTTCTTCAGTTTGGCTTCCGTTGTGACAGAGATAGTTGAACTCTGCACTCAATGAAGTGAACTGGGAAATATCGATTTTCTTCGAAAACTCATCATCTAGGTGAAACTGGATAAGAACATCACGTGCAGCTAACTTCGTCCACCTCTTAAATATCATGGAATTGGGAATCTTTTTAAGGTGCTCCACTTTCATAACATAAAACATATGACAACAATGAATTCCTTTACCTTTGAACAAATTGTAGTCACATGAAATTAAAGGCAGATTTTTCTTTTTAGAATCCCAAACACCATCTTCATCGACTTCCTGAAAGCCAAGCCTGTCCAAATGGTAAACAATTTTCCTTTTCTTATCCGAAAATTGATATCTGGATAGATAGTATACGCAACAGTTCTCCTCCTCCTCTGACGCAATGTGTGTATATTTTGATTCATGCATAATCTATTCAGCAACGTCAAGATAAATTTGATAAGTGTATAAGGAAGATCCATGCTCTTTCAATGGCTTCAGGTGGCTTAAAATGACCAAACTCTTACTCTTAGAAACATATTCATTACCAAAGAAATTGTTTCTTAACCGCATAAGGGCCCTACCAATTTAAGAGATGAATTCAAACAATTTCTCACAGCTGCAAGCATAATCTTTCATGTAATTGTTCATACCATTGCATTTTTGAGTTGTGCGAATGCCTGCAAAAAAAATGGCCCTTAAAATATGCTTCCACCCACCTATGCTTATTCTCATACATCTTACTCATCCAATCATTTTCTTCAAGACCATGCTGCTCCAATATCTCATTCCAAAGTTCCTCGAATTCGTCCTCTGTTAGTTGATTATACAATAAGTATCGAAATGGTGATTTATTCTCCTCCTTGTGAAGGTGAGTGGATGCATTCTTGGATATGTGTCATCCACATATTTTGTCGTGAGTTAGGAAATATCACTTCGATGGCTTGTCGTATTGCTTCGTCTCTGTCGGTCAGTATAGAAATGGGATGTTTGTGGCCCATGGATTCCATGAGAGTATTAAGGACCCATATGTACAATTGCACAGTCCCATCCGACAACAGTGCAACTCCAAATACACAAGTCACACGGTGGTTGTTTACACTAACAGATAGGACCAAAGGCTTGGCATAGACATTTGTCTTGTAATTGCTGAAAATAAGAACATCTTTGAGGCACTAGTATTCGAATAGGGAATGTGAGTCCCTCCAAAATATATTAGCCAGCCTATCTTTCTCATCTGTGCTGAACTTGCAGTAGAAATTGGTTTCAAAATATGTCTTTGACTGTAGATACATAAGTGCGGCATGTGAATCACTTTCAAAAGCTTCATCCCATCTCTTCGCATCAATCCGGTTGTACATGTCCTACTATGTGAATCCAATTTTGGAGTAACCCCCTTTCTGGCTAACCATGAATTCATATGTCAAACAAGGTCTTATGCAGCACTTTCCTATGGCATCAATTTGGGATAAGTCTTTAGCGTCAATGTTTCTGTGAGTCAGACCCAAGCAACCTCACGAAACGTTGCTAGTTTGTGGCAATGATTTTCCACGAATGCCTTTACGTTGTACTTGTTAGTATCACGGTCTACACTAAAAGAGAAATGAGCTTTGCAACCCACTCTTATTTGCAGCCGTGGCCTACGTTTTGAATTTGTATTGTACATGTACTTCTTATCTCGAAAACCTTCCTTCTCACAGACCCATACTCTATTGGTTATTCTACCTTCACTGTCATGGATTTTGTTGGACAATCTTACACCAAACCCAACTGCCTTAGAATAACCATGATAAAAAGCCCCTACGTCTTCCACCGAACAAAATTTCATTGCAATGACATCTTTGTATCTCAAACCTCAAGTTTCTTTTAAAGTTCCATCCCAAGACAAATAAGGCACAAAATCAACAATAGAAGAGTCTGTATTTGGGGACACTTCAAATTTATTCAATCCATCATTAGTGTCAACTGAAATTCCCCCTCCAGGTGTTTCCATTACTACACAAATAAAAACATATAAAAAAACGATCAACATATGATTATCACAACATGTAAACCAATAATTACAATACGTACGTTACGATTATTTTATAATTACAGTAATTACAGTAATTATAGTAAAGTAAAATTGATCCTAGGATTATGTCTGACTGGATAATTCTAATAGTGTCGAATGTATTTGTATATAATGGTTATGTTTTCTATGTGTTTTCCATTAAAGTATAGTAATCGCAATAACCGGTTTTTATCAAAGTAACGTGATGTTATTTCCCATTTACACCTAAAAACTATAGAATGACGAATACAACAGACATTAAAACACCATTGATACGACGAATCACTAACAACACATACCATTAAGTATAGATACAAAAAATAAAAACAAAATCTAGAAAATATCGTATCATACATGAAGGAACGTGCAACCAAGTAATCTGAACAATAGTGGCAGAGACGCACTTGATGAAGCAGCAAAGAATGGGTTGGAGTTGAAGATTTTTATGCGAAGAATGAGACACGATTCTAGTCTGAAGAGAGCGACATCTGATAGAAGAAATATATATGAAGTGGGTTGTGTGACTTGTTTAGATTCTGGATATATGAAGAACTGAAGAACTTAAAGGTTGGAAGAAAAATATAGAGGAAGAACAAAAGAAAAACGGTAAGAAATTAAGATGTTTATGGCTGGAAGATAAATTTATAGGAAGAAAAGAAGAACAACGATAACTATAGTGAGGAATGATGAACAAACGGTCAAGTTATTTGGTGAGTGAGAAGTGACTTGCTTAGTAGGTCATTTTAGGATTCCTATGCATGCATTAAGAGAATAAGTAATGACCATTGGATGTTTGTCTAAAAGCAATCAATGGTTGAGATTAGAATGGTGTGGATTATTTTTTAAACTTGTATGGTGTAATATTACAGTAAAGAATGGGCCATATATATATATATATATATGTACTGCTTGAGCAGTTTTACGTTAAATAACTGCTCATGCTTGGGCTTGGTATATAGGCTTGGGCTTGGTATACAGACTTGGGCTTGGCCATATATAGCCTGTGCTCTTGGCCGACTTGGGTGTGTGAATGGGTTTCCTAGCCCAAACCTAATTATACTGACTGTTCCAAATACAATATGATTTTTTTTTGTGTTAAAATCAGAATTCATTTCCACTTTCTTACCTTTCATATATTTACTTTGTGGGTATGGGCAAATGAAAATGATGAAGCTTTAATGTTTGGCGGACACATTTCAATTGAACATTTAAGCTTCAATTAAATAATTAATAAAAAAATTATTATTTAAATAAATATTTTTTTTAAATAATAAAATAAAAATACAAATATTTAAACTACAAAAATAAAAATATAAAAATGGTTACCAAAACCGTGAAAGGGTTATAAGATAAAATTTAAAAAATCGTAAAATAGTTATCAAAGTCGTAAAAATGATTACTGGAGTTGTAAAGATGGTTAACAAAGCCAAGAAAATGGTTACAAGTCAAAATTTTAAAAATCGTAACCACTTTTACGGCTCCGACAACCACTTTTACAGTTTTTTTAACTGTTTTTATATTTTATTTTTGTAGTTTAAATATTTTTATTTTTATTTTTATTTTATTATTTTAAATAATTTTTTTTATTTAAATATTTAATAAAAATATTTTTTATTAATTATATAATTGAAGCTTTAATGATTAGCTGACATGTGTTTAATGATTAGCTGACATGTGTCCGCCAAACATTAAAGCTTCATCATTTTCGTTTGCACATACAGGGATGTACAACAGCAAAAATAAATAAATTTATAGAGCTTTGTAGTTGCTTTTTTACCAAAAACAAAATGCTTTTGAAATAGTTTTTGTTTGTTTAAAAAATAAATAAATAAAAATTGTTTTGTTGTATTTGATTAAAAGGATATGGAGTCTCTGAAAATTGTTGGATTAAAATCCAATAAACATATATTAACATAGAAATGTAATTACTCTTGATTGAATTAAATAAATAAATAAAATTTCTCTTTATACATTAATTATAACCGATGGGCCATATTATCCAATCAAATGTAAACAGGCCCATCCGGAAGAGGTCTAGCATGATTTGGCGTAACGTACAAAAACGCTGTCGTTTGCTGTCGTTTCAAAATAAAAAAGAAAGAAACAAAAACGAAGCGTTTTGCTTCAAACAGTCATTCTCAGTTTTCAATGGCAATTCGAACTTTGAAGCGGTTTGAGGTCAAATGCAATTGCAAGGTATCTCATTTTATTCAACATTCGGTCTCATTTTATTTTGTATATTTAACTTTCTTTAGTTGTCGGTGAAGACTTTGTTGGTTTGTTACAGATTATCTGCTTTAATTTTGCAGAGCTGATTGACTAGATTTTTGAAAGCGAGGTTTATTTTTTAATTTTTTTTTTATTAATTTGTGTGGTATTCAAGATTGTTGTTTGATAATTTACTGGTATGTATTTATCAAGAGTTGCAAACAGTTTCTGATGAATTAAAAGTTTGATCTTTGCTAGATATTATATATTACATTCAATTATTGAATAATTTACCAAAAAGATACATTCAATTAGACACCACTGTTAACTTTTTCACAGTAAATGGTACCAAAACCAAATCATACAATTTGTTAAATTTTTCTTTCTCAGTTGTTGAGAGAAGAAATCTGTTATAGAAAATGACTGACGACATTTCATTATTGTATGATTCTCTTCTTCTGCTAAATTGTTGCTGATGCTTCTGATCAAGTTGATCATTGATCTGATGTCTTTGATCAACTCAATCATGATCTTTATGACTTTGAGTAATGCGACTATCTCGATTCATAATCATATTTTAAGATTCTATCTGAATTGAAAGCAAGAAGCTTTATATTGAAGGAAAATGCCTCTTGATGGAAAGTTTGATCTTTCTTCTTTCACTTTATGGAAATTAAACTGCCTTCAAGGAAAAATTAAGCTAATTAATGTGATTATCTTTATGACTTTGAGTAATGTGATTATCTTGATTCATGATCTTTCTTCTTTCACTTTATGGAAATTAAACTGCCTTCAAGGAAAAAGTGACGTAATTAATTTCAGTTCTCATAATTTCTCAAGAGGAGGGCGGCTACTTTTCTGTTTGTATTATTGTTAATTTCTCCTTCAGGTCACCTTCATAGAGAGACAAATACCATGAGAAGTTTAATTGTGTGTCAATGGCTGCAAAAAAAGTTTCAATGGTTCCACTCATTTTAATCTCATATCATGTGTCAATGGTTCCACTCATATTATGTCACCTTCAAAATCAATGAGAGACAAAATACCACGTGCACTGTCAACAGCCTCTTTTTCACTGAATTTTCTTCGAAAGAAAACTGTGTTTCAGCCAGATAACCATGGAAGAAAACACATTACAGCCTAAAATTCTTAATTCCGGTTCAACTTTTTCGTACTTCCAATTTCAAAACACCAAAAAAATATAAAAAAAATTCTGCATACTTCTCTTATTTGATTTTTCTCTGTTGAAAGCCAAATTCCTTAATTCACAAATCATCTTTTTGCAGAGTTTTCCCTGTTGAAAGCTAAAATTCTTCGTACTCTTATCTGTTTCAACTTTCTGCAGATTTTCTCAACTTCATCTTCCATTTATTTATTTTTTTCATTTGTATATGCGTCTGTTGAGTTGCTGATAAAGAAGTTGGGTTCATCTGATCTGCTTAGTTTTGCAAGCCAAGAGCAAATCCATGCTGATCTCAAGAAGTGGGAGAACACCTCGAGGAAGAGTTCTGCTGTGCTTGAAGATGCAGAGGAGAAGCAGATAACCAACTGGTCTGTGAATAAGTGGCTTTTTGATCTTCAAAATTTGGCTTATGATGTAGAAGACTTATTGGACGAGTTTGCAACTGCGGCCTTGGAGAGGAAGCTGACACATCAACCTGCAGAAGCCAGCACAAGTAAGGTACGAAAGTTCATTCCTACTTGTTGCTCCAATTTGAATCCACGGTCTATTGAGTTCAATGTCAAGATGGCATCTGAAATGAAAAAGATCACTGAGAGATTCCAAGAGATAACAGCTCAGAAAAACAACCTGGATTTGAGAGAGAGTTCGGAAGCAAAGTCTAACAAAGTCAGAGATCAAAGACGACATACGACCTCTTTGCCTGAATCTCACGTGTATGGTAGGGAGAAAGATCAAGAAGCAATAATTGAATTGCTGTTGAAGGATGAAGGTAATGAAGATGGAGTCTCTGTTATTCCTATTTTAGGGATGGGAGGATTGGGCAAGACAACGCTCGCTAGAAATGTTTACAACGATGCCAGAGTCAAAAATCACTTTGATCTCCAGGTGTGGGCTTGTGTTTCTGATGATTTTGACATTACCAGGATAACCAAAGCAATTTTGCAGTCAATTGGTTCTGTAATTGGTGACTTTAGTGAACTCAAAAATCTTCAAGTTGAATTGAAGGAAAAACTTCTCAGGAAGAATTTTTTAATAGTTCTGGATGATATCTGGAACAGGGATTATATTGAGTGGATGGAACTTCTCCGGCCGTTCAAATCTAGTTCTTCAAGAGGTAAAATTATTGTCACAACTCGCATAAAGGATATATCATCAATGGTTGGCACTCTTCCAACTTATCAATTGACAGCGTTGTCATATGATGATTGTTTGTCTTTATTTACTCATCATGCGTTGAGAAGAAACAATTTTGATGAGCATAAAGACTTGAAGGAAATTGGCGAGAAAATAGCCAATAGATGCAAAGGATTGCCCTTAGCAGCAAAAGCACTTGGTGGCCTTTTATACGGTAATGTCAACTGCAATTTTTGGAAACGTGTGGTGAATAGCAAATTATGGAACTTGCCAAATGAGAGAAGTGAAATGATTATTCCAGCTCTTAAATTGAGCTATCAGTATCTCCCTCCACATTTGAAACTGTGTTTTATTTATTGTTCGTTACTGCCAAATGATTATGAATTTCAAAAGGAGGAGATAATATTGTTGTGGATGGCTCAAGGTTTCTTGCAACAAGAAAGTAGTGAAATGCAAATGGAGGATTTAGGTGAAGAATATTTTCAAGAACTACAATCAAGATCCTTTTTTCAGCAATTAAGTAATGACACCACAAGGTATGTTATGCATGACCTTGTCAATGATCTCGCTCGATGGGTTGCTGGAGAAATGTTTTTTATTTGAGTGGAAAAACGATTGAGGGAAACAAGCGAACACATGATTTCCAAAATCTTCGCCATTTATCTTATGTTGGTGGTAGATATGATGGAATTAAAAAGTTTGAGGCCTTCTATGGTGTCAATGATCTCTATAATTTAATTTACAATGGTGGTTTACGTGATGACGTTAAAATATTGGATGCTTTCAATGATTCCAAACATTTGCGACTTTTTTATAATTACTGCTGCCATCTTACGGAACTTGTTACTTAACTTGGATATTATTCATATGATGCCAAAACTTCAACGCTTGAGGGCATTATCTTTGAATGGATATTCCATTAGAAAGCTACCAAATGCAATTGGTGATTTAAAAATACAGGCTCCCAGTTAAAAGAGCTGAAATTCTTGAAGCAACTGCGAGGGACACTCAGAATTTCAGGATTGCAAAATATAAGTGCTGTTGAGGATGCCAAGGAGGCTGAATTATATGGTAAGAGGAACCTTACTGTATTATATTTGGGATGGAGTAGCTGTGATGCAAGGAATGCAGATATCGAAAAGCAAGTGCTTGACATGCTACGACCTGGTGAAGAGCTTCAAGAGCTTTCCATTAGTGGCTATGACGGTATGACATTTCCTACTTGGTTAGGTCAAATATCATTTTCAAATTTAGTGCTTCTACGTTTTGAAAATTGTAGCAACTGTATTTCCTTGCCATCAATTGGGCAGCTACCATTGCTAAAGGAACTTTATATCTAAAAAATGGCTGGTATAAAGCGTGTGGGCCCTGAGTTTTATGGAAACCATTGTTCAAGGCCTTTTCCATTGCTCGAGATTCTTTGTTTTCAGGACATGCCAGAATGGGAAGATTGGAAATCTCATGAAGAGTTGCCTCATTTGCGAGAACTTACTCTTCTAGATTGTCCGAAACTACGAGAAAGGTTGCCAGAACATCTTCATTAAAAAAGCTTGTCATTCAAAGATGTGAGCAATTGGTGGTGTCGGCTCTAAGTCTTCCCACATGTTGTCGGGTTAAAATTAGAGGATGTAAACGGGTGGAGCGGAGAAGTACAGTCGGCCTTAGCAGTTTATCTGATATTTCTAGTCACGTGTTTCTAATTGAACGATTTATGCAAACTTCATCGGATGTTGAAGAGGTGGAGCTGGTTCTTTATAAAGAGCCAACATCTTTCTGGCGAAGTGGAATCATATCGTGGAAAGATGCATTCAAATTTTTTACCAACACGTCAGATGAATACTACCACCAACTTCGTTCCGTCTATTTTTTAGAGAGAGCTACAGCAGCCACAAGAATTGCCATACAGACATCAATATCTGACATTATGGAATTGTGTGTGCCTTGCGAAGCTACCACAAGCGTTGCACAACCTCAGTTTCCTTACAAAGTTATGTATTGCTGAATGTCCAAAATTGGTTTGCTTTCAGGAGGCTGCTCTACCTTCTCATTTGAGAAGCATTGAAGTTTTATCGTGTAATGCTCTGAAATCCCTTCCCAGGACATGCATGGGCAGTACATCTCTTGAAAATTTGTCTATTGAATATTGCAAATCTTTGATGTACATTGCAAGAAACCGGTTACCTTCAAATCTAAAACGATTGGGGATCGGTGGTTGCGATAATTTACAAGGCTTGATGCAAGAAGAGAACAATAACTTACCTGCTACACTTGAGGTCATCGGCATCCACAACTGTCCAAAGCTGGAGTCAATAGCAGAAAGGTTTGAAAATCACACAGCTCTTAAAACAATTAATATCTCCGATTGTGAAAGCCTTAAATCTTTACCGACAGGAGGAGATCTGCCTTACACGAACTTGACAAGCCTTCATATCAGAAACTATGACAAATTAGAGGCCCTGCCCAACTGCATGCACCAACTCAACCATCTGCAACAAATTACGATATGGGGTTATTCAAGTCTCGTTTCCTTTCCAGATGGAGGGTTTCCTTCCACGAACTTGACAACCCTTGAGATAACAAACTGTAAGACACTAGAGGCCCTGCCTAACTGTAAGAGATGACACTAGTTCATCTTCTGCTCACTTAGCTCACAGTGGAAATGATAGCTGCAATCTAGTAAGAAGTGCTGCAGCTTATCATTCTGGACTTGCAGTATGTAACAGTGAGCATCTCAGGATTGGAAAACGATCAGTTGGATTCAAAGTCAGTTAGGCAGGTTGTTAGGAAATCTGATGTGGCACAATTAGTTATTATAGGATGCTGATGTGGCACAGTTAGTTACACAATCACATTCGTGTGAATACTAGAAGTTGGTTAGAGAACGATTATTTAGTAAGAATTTCTAAGTTGCTTGTAATATAAATATATGTTCTCTGTTGAGAAATGTACAACTGAAATCATTCCAATGAATACAGAGCCTTGAGAATGGCTTCTTCAAAATATCTTTCTCTGTGACCTTTTGTCAAGCACCTTGTGCAATCCTTCTTTTCTTCTTGTTTTCTTACTTGTTTAACACTAACCACATGCAAAATCTCACCTCTGTTCGAAGATTAACAATAGAAAATTGTCTAAGCATCAAATCTTTCCCAGAGAATGGCTTTCCCACCAACCTCACATCACTTGAAATTGCAAATCTCGAAATCTTTGATCCGCTGTTCAGGTGGGGGCTGCACAGACTCACCTATCTTAGAGAGCTCTACATGGAAGGATGTCCTGATGTGGTATCCTTTCCACTAGATGAGAGAGGAATCATGCTTCCGACCTCTCTAACCTCGCTGAGTATTAAAGATTTTTCAAATCTGGCATGCCTATCTGCTATCATTCTAAGCCTCAATTCCATGGAAAAACTACATCTCGTAAAATGTCCTAAGCTCAAATACTTTCCGGAGAAGGGCCTGCCTCTTCTTTCGGAATTATACATCGATTGTTGTCCTCTGCTAGAACAAAAGTGCAAAGAGGATAGAGGACAGTATTGGTCCATGATCTCCCACATACCTGCAATCTGGATAAATAATGATTGGCTGTAATGGACTTGTGGAGAAGAAGATGATGGAAATCTGTATGATTTCATAAACCTTCAGGTATGTCAATTTAAAATTGAAAAAGCAACCAGTGTTATGATTATTCTACTTTGAATCAGCCCGAATTGAATCTCATTTTCTGTGTATCCAAACAGCAACTCCGATCGTTAATTACCAAGAAGAGAACATCAACTCCCTTGCCAAGTCCATCTACAAAGGTAAATTTCTCTATATGTTTATTTTTCACAATCATTGAAGACTTTGTACTGATGTACATTTCTCTGTAGAAAAAGAAGAATGTTAATTAGTTTAGTGCAGTTTTTGTTTATTTTAGGAATTAATTGGCTAAAAATTCAATACCAAGAGGGCGTGACTCGTGAGTCGTGACATTTTCTAAGAAGTTTTAGTGGTCAATTCTTATATTATAATTTCACAGTATAACAAAATGTTTTGAGTTTTGGTCTTTTTCTGTTCTCTTTGTTTTGTTAGTCTAATTCATTGAGCAATTTGTTTCAAAATTTTGAGGCACAGCTACTATAACAGTTTATGTTATTACTTTTCCGAAGATTCTGCCAATTCTCTCCGGTTTGGTTATTAAATTTTCAGAATAAGTTAAACCGGTGTAGGAAATTGTTGGCAACGGAGAAATTCACAAATGGCCAGAGCCTCTGACAGCCACAATTCCATATCCTATTTCATCTTCATATAATTTTATTTATAATATTTTATATTTCCATGATTGTGATAAAAATTGCCGTCGTTGGATTGGAGCCAATGTGTGAATATGTAAAAGATGAATAGAGTGTGGACTAATTTGTAAGTCCCTTCTTTCTCCTCGTGCAGGTAAGTGAAACTACTTCGTTACACTCATTGACCGAAGACAAACATTTCCTTTGAAGCAGCCTCATGTTTTCCTTTCATTAGGACCTGCAGAAACTCAACCATCTTAAACGGATTTCTATATTTCAGTGTCCAAGTCTCGTATCTTTTCCAAGAGGAGGGTTGCCTTTGACAAATCTTAAGAAAGATTTATGTGGAAAACTAATGGATCTGCCCAACAATATGCACCAACTGAACCATCTTCAACGGATTGAAATATTGGATTGCTCAAGCCTCATTTCTTTTCAAGCGGGAGGGTTTTCTTCCACAAATTTGACAGAGCTTTTAATACGAAACTAGAGTCTCTGCCCAACAATTTGCACCAACTCAACTTGTGCATTTCTCTCATGCTCTTTTCTTTTTCTTTTTCTTTTTTTCTCTTTTTGAATCTTTTGTTCTTGAAAATGAGCAAACTGAAAATGGCAATTAAATTCGCTCTGTTAGCAGTTTTCTGTATTATTGCAAAAAGCTGAAATTAGTAATAATGCTTTGTGTTTGGTTGTCAAGAAAAAGAAGTAAGAAATAACAGATAAAAAAATGAAAAGACAAAAACAGAGCAAATGGGAAATAAGGGAAACCATTTGCTCTATTATTTTGTGGACGAGACTGATGAAAACAGGTAAAGATCATTTTTTCAACAATCAAGCAACAATACCTCATAGTATGTTATGCACAGTTGGTTGCAGGAGAAATATTCTTTTTTACACTGGAGCAAGACTGCAAGAGCTGTAAAGCAATTGAAATGGCAAAACAAGCAATGATCTTATAGTTCTACAATGATTATTGTGATTATTGTGAATGATCTTATAGTGTGTTTTTGGAGAAAATCGAATGTATGCAAAAGAACATGATGTTACAGGAAATGCTTGAAGAAATGGATCGAAGTTTATGGTACAAGTGCGTCCAATATCAGTTTCTTCAACAAATTACAAAGAATCCATTTTATCCTTGAGAAGATATAGCTTTTGGTGCACTCAAAGTTCAGTCTGTTCAAATTGAAAATCAACTTGCTGATATCATGACAAAGGCTCTCACATCATCTCGTTTTGAGTATTTTCGTTCCAAGCTGAACTTAGAGATATCTCCCACGTTTAGTGTGCGGGGGAGTTAGAGATAATAGTACAATCTGCTCAGCCAAAGATCAAGCGTGCCATTCAAGCTCAAAGGTGTCAGCACCAAGTTAGCAAACTGGAATCGAATTCAGCTAATCAGTTTTCAGTCTCAGCTCACTTAGTTGCTCATGCTACTATGCTCGTCTTTCCGGTAAGTGGAACCTGAAGATGATCACAGATCATGATGACCAGACTGTGATCATCAATGGCAGCTCAATAAATACTTTGGCGGTAAAACTCTTTTCTGATGTAACAGAATTGCCAGCTTGCAACTTGACCAACCATATAAAATACAGTTTCTCTTTCTCTCTGTAATTAAGTTGCATTCTACTGAAAAATACTCTTCTCCTAGAGCTCCATTATGGAGGTTACCGGTTTTTGCTTGTTTTTAGTTTAGTCATTTTATCGAACAGTTTATTACTTCTATCAAACACCTGTTCCTTCACAGTATTCCAATCGAAAAACAATGCAAAACGAACATTTTCTAACACAACCAAGAATGACAACATCCACTGGAATTACTTCACTAGCTCCGGCTGATCATTCAGCTCATACATCTCTGTATTCACCAACTATTTCTTCTACAAAAGATTCTGTTGAAATAAACAGCCATTCACAAGCTCCTTCTAATGAACTTGAATCTGTGCCCTCTCAAGATCCTGTTATGCCTTTAATTAACAGTAAACTATCAATATTCTATGGTGACTAGAGCCAAGAATGTCATTTATAAGCCAAAAGTCTGGCTTGCTGAGTTAGAAGATTCATAACTACAATCAGTACATGCTGCTCTTGTTAATTCTAATTGGTTGAAAAATATGAAGGAGGAATTTGATGTTTCACAAAGAAACCATACTTGGAGTTTAGTTAAACCCACCTGGAAGGAAGATTATTGGGTGTAAGAGGTTCAAAGTCGAAAGCAATTCAGATTTGTCACTTTCAAAGTACAATGCAAGGTTAATGGCCAAATTTTTCCATCAAGTTGTTGGCTTCGTTTTCGATGAAACCTTCTGCCCTGTTGTGAAGCCATCAGCCACTGTTAAGACACTCATTTCAATTGCTGTAACAATGTCTTCCTCAATGCTGAGATGTAGGAGGATGTTTAGATGACTCATCCTCTTAATTTTGAGCATGAGAATTCACAACTTGTTTGTAAATCACATAAGAACTTGTATGGTTTAAATGAGGCAGCTATTACCTGGTTTAATAAGTTCAGGCAATCATAGATTCAACTACAGTTTTCAGAATCAAAAGCTAGCAGACAGTTCACTTTTTTTACAGGTTCACACAAATGGCAGCACAGAATCCATCCCATTCTATCTGGATGATATTATAGTTACAAGTGACAATAAAGAAGTAATAATTTAATCAGCTTGTGTGTCAATTGCATTACAACCTTAAAAGATCTAAAGACAATTGTACAATATATTCTGGTAATTGAAGTTCAGAATACAAGAGAGGGCATGTATACATATTTCTCAGCATAAATATATCTTGAATTTGCTAAAAAAAAGAGGCAGGTATATGTTGACAGCTAGACCTTTTCCTTCACACATGGTCAATAGAGCTAGTAGAACTCTGACCATATGTAATAATCCTATCGATAAGGTCTTTAAGAGTATATAAGTATTTTAGGAGCACTACAGTATGTTACAATCACAAGACCTGATATTGCATATTCAATGAACATTGGAAGAGGTAATTTGCCAATACATGCAAACACCTCTTAGATGAGCATTGGAAGGCAGTAAAAATGATCTTGAGATATCTCAAAGGGACAACAACAATTGGTTTGCATCTTACAAGATCAAAAACCTCAGCAGATGTAGGATATTGTGTTTTCCTTGGACTGAATTTAATTTACTTGGATTGCAAAGAAGAAAGATACAATATCTATCTAGATCCTCTGTAAAAGCTGAATACAAGAGCTTGGCGGTTATAGTAGCTGTAGCTGATATAAGTTATAACTTGGTTGCAATCTATACTACAAGTGACTCGAACTGGACCATCAACAACACAATTTGGTGTGATGATCTTACACTACAGCTATGGCTAGTAATTCAGTACTTCATGCAAGGACCAAACACATTGAGTTAGATTTATATATTAATTGATCATTTGTTCGAGAAAATATTTTGCAGAAGGCTATCTTTTATTGTAAATCATATACCTTCACTTGATCAAATAACTGACATCTTCGCCAAGCCACTGGCTACACCTAGATTTCAATATTCAAGAGACAAACTCACAGTGATGGATACCTCGCTGAGTTTGATAGGAAATGTTAGAGATAATGATTGGAAGCTAATAAAAGTTGATAATCAATCAAAGTCACTGCAAGTTAATAAATCAAAGGCAACATATGATGGTCACAGGCCGACAACAGGCCTCCAAGAGGAGCATGCACTCATGGATTTATAATCTTGAAAGCTAGAGAAGCAGACCCTTCTCTGGAAATGATTTGAGCTTAGAAAATTGCAAGAGGCATAGTTTTTCCAAGAAATTGAGGTTTTGAAAGACAGATGAAAGGCATTCAGATTTGGAAAATCTATAATCTGCAGGAAGCATGGTTCCTGTTTCCTCTAGTGGAAAGGACAACTTTACATTTTCATCAAACACTTTGTTCATTCTTTGAATCGGTTATCATTTCAATGTTTAGATCATAAATCCAAATCGATTATTATATAAACATGATACAAACCTATCGATTGAAATTTTGTAGTAGGACAATAATCATAAATAACCAAAATTTACATAAATGAACATTCAACCAATAATAAGTACATCATCAATCAGATTGTCAACATACCAAAACCAAAAAACCTAGTGGAGTCCAAGGACTGAACAAACAGCTTGTATGAAAGTGAGTACAAGGATGATAACAGCTGCAATGACAGAGATGGATGCCCATGGAGTGTTGAAATACTTTTGCTTCAAATTTGCCTTCCACTTGTGGCATGGAGATTTGCAATAGTTCCGTAGATCGTTAACGAGACCCAAATAGTAGAAATTACTATGATTTACTGTAGCATCTTTGCTAAGTTCCCCAAAAAGTGTTGACACCCCTTCACTATCCAAAATCAGATTATCAATAACTCCCATATGAATTAACAATTCAACATCTTTTGAACTGCTTAAAAGGCGATTGAGGATCACATTGTAGTCATTCATATAATTAGTATCGGAAGGCAATGCATCACAATGTAGTCCCTCGTAGATCTGAAGATTTCTTAATAAATGTATTGTCATATTACCTATTGTTAACTTTGGAATATCCAGAGTCCCCTTATTAAATGTTATGTCAAGCAAATTCTTGGATCCTACCACCTTAAACTTGACACCAGCCTGATGAAGTTTTGTTACATTGGGTACAGCTTCAGAATCAGGTTGCCTTTCAGCGACATCATGTTTTGGTGGCTGAAGACAAAGTCTTAGCAGATCAACAAAATGTTTCGCTTTAGAGAAGTACGAATCTATCAAAGTTTCGTTTATCGAAAGAGCTTGACATATATTGAAATATTCGAAGAAAACACGAATAAATTGACTCAAGGAATACCCATTGTACCTCTTAGGCAATGCAGGTTTTGCTAAGTTAAACAAGTCCTGCAGAACAAAAATTGGAAGCTGATTTTCTAGGAGCACAATGTCAAGCACTATATCCTTTATCTTTCCAGGTTTTGTAAATATACGGTCAAGACTCTGAAATTCAGGAATACTTCTAAGAAACATCTCTATAAGAAAAACGGCATCCAATAAAATAATTTCCACAAATTCTTCACTTCCAAATCTGATGGTTTCTGCATAACAATTACGCAAATCTGTTTCCTTATCCTTTATAAACTTAAGAAAATCCTTGGTACTTACACAGGTTCGCTGCAGAAACTGTTGCAAATATCTTAATTTGTGCTCTTGCATAGGTTTTAATTCTTCCCTACCATGGTGGAGTGGGCCAATTGAGACCATCTTTGGAGTATAAAGAGTTTCGTTTAACATCCTAATTTTTGGAGGAACTTGATAAATGCAGCAATCTTTAGACAAGGGAGGTAAGGTTTGAAACTTACCTATCAAAGATTCTGCTTGCTCATCAAAATCAATACACACATGATCCTTGCTTTTATCCATCCTGTTCCTTGCTTTCTGGTTGCTGCACTACATAATATATAAAAGAACAATCAAAACCATCACTACAACACAAATAGATGAGAAACATTTCATGATTGAAGAAGGATATAAGGAACTTACATTGCTCTGTTCTCTATTAAGATTGTGTTAATTTAGCTTCCGATTTTGTTTTTCCCTTCTTCTTCTTCTTTTTTCTCTCTTAAATGGCCGTCGAATTTAAAATCTGAAGAGACTGTTAAATGTAGCTTGTGAATTTTTTTTTTTCTTCTTTTTGCCTTCTTTCCAAGAAAAATCAGTGAAATATTGGACCATGGACTTCACGCGATGTTTTGTCTGTCTTTGAGGGTGGCATAAAGGACAAAAGCAGAAGAGAAAAGCAACACTCCACTGTTGACTGATAAATGTGAAGTGGATGGCTCTTTGGATAATAATTTTTAATAAGGGACGCATTTGAAGTTGACAGACATGGAACCAAAGGAAGGTGGCACGAAGGACCTAAGGAAGGAGAAATGCAAACCTAGTCTCCATCATTGACTTATAAATATGAAATAATAGACGCGTTTGAAGTTGACAAACATAAGTCTCATTTATTTATTTTACCATTACATTTCAATTTAATGGCTGCAAATTATTTTAGTGTAATTTTAGATTTATAGTATAGTTACCGTCGTTTTTTTTGTTTTCATAATTTAATTTAAATATTCCAATACCTATTATATTTCTATTTATATGCATGTGTTATAAATTTAAGAATCTGTTCAATTCATATTTTAGAACTAATTAATTACTTTTTAAAAATAAATAAATAGTTTTAGAAATAATTTCACATAAGTTCTACCTTTTTGGTGTAGGGTAATCTTTTTAAATGTCTATCACTCAGTGCTCTTGTTGAAAAGCAACCCTAGTCTCCATCATTAATTGATAAATGTGAAGTAATAGACACGTTTGAAGGTCCATCACGTGGTGCTCTTGTTAAAAAGCAAGCCTAGTCTCCATCATTGACCGATAAATGTGAAGTAATATACACGTTTGAAGTTGACAGACATCAATCTCATTTATTTATTTTACCATTAAATTTCAATCCAATGCCTCCAAATTATTTGAGTGTAATTTTAGATATACAGTATAGTTACTTGTTACCGTGACTACCATCCTTGTTTTTTTTTTTTTTTTTTTTTTCATAATTTAATTTATTCCATTACCTATTATATTTCTATTTATATGCATGTGTTATAAATTTAAGAATCTGTTCAATTCATATTTTAGAACTAATTAATTACTTTTTAAAAATAAATAAATATTTTTAGAAACAATTTCACATAAGTTCTACCTTTTTGGTGTAGGGTAATCTTTTTAAATGTCTATCACTCAGTGCTCTTGTTGAAAAGCAACCCTAGTCTCCATCATTAATTGATAAATGTGAAGTAATAGACACGTTTGAAGGTCCATCACGTGGTGCTCTTGTTGAAAAGCAAGCCTAGTCTCCATCATTGACCGATAAATGTGAAGTAATATACACGTTTGAAGTTGACAGACATCAATCTCATTTATTTATTTTACCATTAAATTTCAATCCAATGCCTCCAAATTATTTGAGTGTAATTTTAGATATACATTATAGTTACTTGTTACCGTGACTACCGTCCTTGTTTTTTTTTTTCATAATTTAATTTATTCCATTACCTATTATATTTCTATTTATATGCATGTGTTATAAATTTAAGAATCTGTTCAATTCATATTTTAGAACTAGTTAATTACTTTTTAAAAATAAATAAATATTTTTAGAAACAATTTCACATAAGCTCTATCTTTTTGGTGAAGGGCAATCTTTTTAAATGTCTATCACTCAATGCTCTTGTTGAAAAGCAACCCTAGTCTCCATCATTAATTGATAAATGTGAAGTAATAGACGCGTTTGAAGGTCCATCACGTGGTGCTCTTGTTGAAAAGCAAGCCTAGTCTCCATCATTGACTGATAAATGCGAAGTAATATACACGTTTGAAGTTGACAGACATCAATCTCATTTATTTATTTTACCATTAAATTTCAATCCAATGCCTCCAAATTATTTGAGTGTACAATTTTAGATATATAGTATAGTTACTTTGTTACCGTGACTACCGTCCTTGTTTTTTTTTTTTTTTTTTTTTTTTCATAATTTAATTTATTCCATTACCTATTATATTTCTATTTATATGCATGTGTTACAAATTTAAGAATCTGTTCAATTCATATTTTAGAACTAATTAATTACTTTTTAAAAATAAATAAATATTTTTAGAAACAATTTCGCATAAATTCTACCTTTTTGGTGTAGGGTAATCTTTTTAAATGTCTATCACTCAGTGCTCTTGTTAAAAAGCAACCCTAGTCTCCATTAGGGCTGTCAAAATGACCCGTGACCTGTGAACCCGACACGAACCCGAGGTTGATAATCGGGTTCGGGTTGACCTTAAACGGGTTCGGGTCATAAACGGGTCAACCCGTTTGACCCGTATATATATACGAGTCGTGTCGGGTTTTACTTAACGGGTTAGCGGGTGACCCGTTTAACCCGTTTATGATATGATAAATTTTTAATTATATATGGTTGTAATTGCAATTGTACATAAGTTATATATAATAAAACCCTAAATTTCTAAACCTAGCAGCCGACATTCTCAATCTCTCAGTCTCTCACACAATTCACTTTCTGCCTCTCTCACACAAATTGCATTATCACACTCTACCTTTACCTCTCGCAACTCTTTCTGCCTCTCTCACGCAAAATCACCATTCGTCGTCTCTATCTCTCAACTTCATCTCTCTTTTTTTTCATGGTAATATCTTAGAAATCATTATCATAAAAATAACAAAACCACAAAAATATCTCATCATGATGATACCAGATCCAAATAAAAACCTTAAAGATCCATCCAACCTGAATATGAACTAATACAAAACGAAATATTTAAAACCCGAGCTTGATAAAAAACCAGCGATTCTTACCAGTCTTGAAACTCTCCTCTCCCAACTTCATCTCTCCTATCTCTGTTGTTTTCGTTTCACCCAATAAATTTATCTGCTATTTATTCATGATTTTTTTTTTTTTGAAAGAATGATTAATTATTGTGAAGTTCTTGTTTCTGTGATGGGAAAATGAAATTGGTCTTGACTTACTTGATTTCTGTCTATATCCACTCTTCGATTTCTCATACTGAGCTGAAACATTTGAAGAAGACGATTTCCCCTTTTGTTGTTTTTGTTGAAAACATTGAAGTGGATGAATTATAAACAGTAATTAAAAAAAAAAAAAAAAACATCTATTTAATTTTATTAAATGTTTCGCGGGTCAACCCGTATAACCCGTTTTACTAATCGGGTTCGTGTCGTGTTATAAGGATCTGACCCGTTTACATAAACGGATCGTGTCGGGTTAAGGTTAAACGTGTTGACCCGTTTAAATAAACGGGTCGTGTTGACCTGTTGACCCATTTTGACAGCCCTAGTCTCCATCATTAATTGATAAATGTGAAGTAATAGACGCGTTTGAAGGTCCATCACGCGGTGCTCTTGTTGAAAAGCAAGCCTAGTCTCCATCACTGACTAATAAATGTGAAGTAATATACACGTTTGAAGTTGACAGACATCAATCTCATTTATTTATTTTACCATTAAATTTCAATCCAATGCCTCCAAATTATTTGAGTGTAATTTTAGACATATAGTATAGTTACTTGTTACCGTCCTCTTTTTTTTTTTTTTTTTTTTTTTTTTTTTTTTTTTTTTTTTTTTTTTCATAATTTAATTTATTCCATTACCTATTATATTTCTATTTATATGCATGTGTTATAAATTTAAGAATCTGTTCAATTTATATTTTAGAACTAATTAATTACTTTTATAAAAATAAATAAAGATTTTTAGAAACAATTTCACATAAATCCTACTTTTATTTCGTTTTGGATAGCCTTTTTTAAATGTCTTTTCCATTTTCATCACTTTGGTTCATATTTCTTACATTTTAGTCTCTTCTTTTTCTTTTTTTTTTTTCAAAATCCGTCACTTTATTCTTTCCATTATTCAAAGACAATGAATTCAAGGGTATTTTAGTCTTAATTCATATAAGATCCACAAATATACTAACACGTTGAAAAAATAATTAAAAAAATGTGATGTGTAAAACTAAAAAAAATTGCATAGATGTCCAGGCGTCCAGCCGATAAAAAACATTAAAATAATTGTGTGAGAAATAAAATTAAAATAATATATTTTTTAAAAGAAATAAAAAATTAATGTTTAAAAAAATAATAATAATATATTTAGAACACGGTGAGGAAGATGAATAATTTTTAATAAAAACTGTAATTAATATTGTGTAAGTATGAGCAGTAATTACATAGCAACAATGGTACGACAATGTTCAAAGGTAATAAAGAGTAATAACAATAAATGATGTTCATTGTAATGTTCAATTTTTTTTTTATATTTTTTTTAAATATGACATTTATAGTAACTGTACAATTTAGTATGATAGCAAAATCTCTACGGTACAAAAAAAAAAATAAAATAAAATAAAATAAAATGGAGACCCACGCTTTTCTTTTAAGTTTTAACCCATCTCAAGTTTTAATGGAAAAAAAAAAGTGTTTATGTTCAAAATATTATTCAGACAGAAACACACATTATGGTTGTTAATAATGCAGAAAATTTAGAGAATATCCTGGAATTATTTATATATTAATTAATGCTCTCAAAATTCATGATACAAAATTTAATGGACCGTGTTTATATTGATATAAACAAAATAGAATAACCCATTTTGCCACAACGCTACCCAAAATTCACTAACAAAAAATCAGATAAGAAACTTCGAATTGGGCAATTATCATGATTCAAGATAATTAGGACACTGTCAGGTTAAATGAATACTCTTAAATCGAACCGTATTGGATGGTAATTAATTAATTATCATGATCCTCTCAATGTTCATAATGTTTTAAATTTGGGTGAAATCCATTTTAATCCCTCTAGTTTGATCTATTACACAAACTGGTCATCTGGTTTTCAGTATTATCTTGTTTAGTCCTTCTATTAACATTTCCGTCAAAAAAGTTGGTTCTGACAGGGTCAGAGGGTCAAATGACCCTGCTGCCCTTGATTAAAAAATAAAGCAATAAAAATTAAAAATTAAAAATTAAAAATTAAAAATTAAAAATTAAATTCAAACAAATAATATGAAATTAAAAATTAAATTAATGGTATTCCAATCAAACAAACAACATATGGATTAAATTAATGGTATTCCAATCAAACAAACAACATATGGATTAAATTATTAATCAAATAAACAACATGTGGATCTCCACTCAATCAAACCCAGATCTTTAATGTTCCATCATCATCAACAAAAACTCAAACACCACCAAAAACTCAGACTCATTCAACCCATCAGCCCATCTCCAATAAATCTCATTCATCTTTAGCCACCACACGGCCACGTGCCTCCACCACGCGCCACCAACGGCCACCTCCGGTCACCACACGTGATTGCCGCCAACCATACCATCATAACCAGAAAACGCTGGCCGTCAACTTTCCCTTCATCACCGACCTCAAGTTCTAACTCTATCACCGAAGATCTAGCCTACAAATCATCATCATCGACCATCACCAAATCATCTATTCATCTTCATCGATCATATCTGCCCACAACTACTACCACACTAAAATCAAACTAAAATGAAGAACTATTCATCTTCATCATCTGCCCACAACCATAACCACACCCAAAATCAAACTAAAATGAAGAAATGGGGTCGATCAAAATCCCTCCAAAATCAAGACTGGGTTCGATCAAAACCCCTCCAAAATCAAGGCTGGGTTCGATCATCACTTCATCATCTTCACGGCTTCACCCAACTCCCTACCATTTCCCATACACCACCACAACTACCACCCCACTAGAACCCAAACCTCACCAATGCCAAAAAAATCATACCCATGTCTGTCAAAAAAAAGATTCAAACCGAAATCCCCAATTGGAAACCCTAATCGAAACCCTGAAAGAAAATTCAAACCAAAGTCCCCAATTCAAACCATCGAAAACCACCAATTGAAAACCCTAAATCGAAATCAACCGCCGCTGAAACTACTTCTACGATGTGCCTGCGACGTTCGCCGGTGTCCGTTCGCAGATGAAATCTACTCTCTCCGAGCTGTTTGTGTTCTTCTCTGGCACCGATCGTTTCTCTTCCTCTCTTCCTTTTTCTCTTCTATTTCTTCCACTCTTCGTTCCAGTCCACCGCCCTCACACTGTCGTCGACCATTGCACTGTCGCTAGAACCAATTGCCGCCGCTCCCGCTGAACTTCCTCACCGATCTTCCCTTCCCTCCCCTCTTTCTTTTCTCTCTCTTTCTTCTCCATCGTAAAAATATTGAGAAGTTTTTTTTTTTATATTGTTTTAATTAATTTTTTTTAATTTGATTTTTTAAAAATTTTAATTGTTTTTAATTGAAATTATTAATTTTAACCTTGCTTTTACCATTTTACCCTTAATGATCTGACGGAACCCTAACGAAATTGGACGGTAGGGACTGAAATTCGGATTTTTATTAACTAGAGGGACCTGTCTAGATAAAATTGAAAACCGGGGGACCAGTTTGTGTAATAGGTCAAACTAGAGGGACTAAAATGGATTTCTACAATTGAAAAGCCAAACTTAATGAAACACGCACACGTACCAAACCTAGGCTTTACTGTTAACCCACCTACAATTAAATTAGGGGAATGCTATTTACCTTTCCCATTTGCCTTTCCCATTTACCTTTCCCATTCATTGTTTGACATGTGTACACTTTTTCATTTAATAAAAAGCTCTAACTTTTTTCTACAAAGCTTATTTACATATTTATCCCTTATTAATGAAATGATAAAAACAACCATCAAGGGTAAATATGTAAACAAGCTTTGTAGCAAAAAGTGAGTGCTTTTTATTAAATGAAAAAGTGTACACGTGTCAAACAATGAGTGAGAAAGGTAAATAGGAAAGGTAGATAGCATTCCCCATTAAATTAATATAAAATTTCATGTAACTTCTCGTCAGTTTCACAAGCGAGTAGATAGGGACCTGTGCACTTTCTTTCTCGGAACCCGAACTTCAATTTCATCGATCATTATAAGCCTAATATTATATATACCCTTCTTTCTCTTCCACCGGAACCACCAACTCAACAACAATGGCCAGGGTTAAGCACAACCGATCTCCTTTCTTTAAGGATTCTTTCTTCGTTCTTAATATTTTGTTTTTTTTGTTTTTGAGAATCGCGTCCTTGTTTTTCTTATCCCCTGATCCTATAATGTCGGATCCTATAACGTCGGATCCTATAATGTCGGAAGACTCGGAAGACTCGGAAGACTCGGAAGACTCGGAATCATGTCTATTTACCCCACAAATCAATAAGAAGAAAGTTCTGGATGATGTCTGGATCACGGATCCAACTTATCAATTGACAGCGTTGTCATATGATGGGTGTGACGACGAAGACGATGACAACAATGGTGTTGGTGGAGACAAAAATAAGAATAAAGGCGGCGTCAGTGGTGATGGTGTGGGTAATGGAGATGGTGGGGATAAAGCTGAAGACGGCGATGGGGAAGAAAAGGGAATGAACAAGGATTGTACGGGTCAACTTGGGTTTAGTTACAGATGCACGTATCATGCTGGATATGAGAATGGGTACCCGGTTGAACAGTTGCATGCGCTCATAATGTTCTTTCTGTTCTGTTCCGAGTACAAGATAATCTCTATAAATTATTGTTCTATCACCATACTTATTGGATGTGCGATCGTGACCTATTTAGGGTTGCACATTTTCCCCTGGATCCCCATTTCCCAGCTTCCCCATCTCCATTTGGGGAAATTTTTTTGGAGGAAAATGGGGAAATGGGCCCCCATCCCCATTTCCCCATTTTCTCCATTAATATAGTGAAATGGGGATGGAGATGGGGGACCTCCCCCAATCCCCATTTCTCCATTTCCCCTAAAATATTATAAAAATAATTATATATATATATTTATATATATTTTGTAATGTATTTTTTTTGACATTATTTTGTAATGTATATATATATATATATATATATATATATATATATATTTGATATTATTTTGTAATGTATTTTATTTTGCATTTGTAATGGATTTTTTTTTTTTTTTTTGTTAGTTTAATTTGTAATTTTCAACCAAATGGAGAAATGAGGGAATGGGGTAAATGGGAAAACGGGAAAACGGGAAAAATGGGGAAATGGGGATGGTGATGGTGATGTGGGGACCTCCCCTCAAAACCCCCCCATCCCTATTTTCCCCAAATGGGGAAATGAGGGGATGGGGAAGGGTTTGAGAAGTGGGGATGGGGATGGGGGGACCTATATCCATCCCCATTTCCCCAATGTGCAACCCTAGCCCTATTCTTTTTGGGTAGTTGATTTACTTGATTACTGCTTTGTTTAAGCTTTGCTTAATTGCTGTAAGTGTTCATTCGAACATTGGCTTATAAATAGCTGGAATGTAATTATAACGAGGTCCATGTTGAATTATATAAAATAATCTTTCTTCTATTCTTCTCTCAATTCTTCTATTTCTGTTCTTGATGCTTTAGATACACATCATTTAAGTATGGTGATAATGCATCATTTCTTCTTCTTTTTCCATTTTTTGAAAAACAAGAAGCATTCAACGAAAAAGCTAATAAAACTGTGAATATTGTAAGGCTGTTACTCTTGATCATGTCACCTTCAAATAAGAGGGACCAAAACCAAAATTAATAATGCAGAAAATTTTGAGAATATCCCCATAATTACATATTAATGCTCCCATAAATTCTGGAAATTCAGCCCATGATTCAAAGAGTCAGTAGAGTCTATTTTACTGGGGGAATTTGATTTGGTGTCAAACGACAACAATATAATTATATTGTGTTTTTACAGAAACCAAATCCTCAAATGAATAGAAACCGCGTGAAGTTTAGTTGAATCATTAGTGATGTATAATATAATGCATATCTTTACTTTTTGAAAAGCATGAATCATTGAACTAAAAAAGCTAACAAAAACGGTGAATATACTTTTCTCATTTAATTGCGATTAGTTTTCCTTTGCTTCTTCATAACACCCAAAAAAATCATTCATCTAAAAATTTAACAAAAAAATTGAAATATCACTGCATAATTATTACACGAACAGCTTACTAGCTCTTTGCAAATTGTCAAAGAAACAATAAGAAGATTGATCCAAAATCTTTTTCAGAGGAAATAGATTATTTGTTTTCTCCATTATTTTAACAATTTCTATGGAGACTCAATTGAAAAAAGTAATAAAAAAATTTAACAAAAATTACTTTGTAAAATATATATACTATATATGGTTTCTTTGACTCCTCTGATTTATGCATCTTCAAATAAAATGGAGGCACAACTCTTTGCATTATTTTCTATTTTTGTAGACATTGATTATCAAATTATTTAATTTGTAAATAATGCAAAAAGCATTCAAGAAATTTCAGGTGTATTTGGTACCGTTTTTAATGTTGCGTTTTTTTAAGCAAATTTTTAGAATCAAACTATATATATATATTTGAAATATTACACTTTTACATATAAAGTGGAATTGGTGGAAAGTGTCACATTATTGAACTGATGTGGTGACAAAGTCACTGCTTTTAATAAGTTAAGTTTAAAAGGTACCTATTATGATGAACTACCAAAATTGCCCTTACTTTACATATTCTCTTTCTTACTTTGAAGTTTTCTGAGTTTTATTCTTTCATATTTCTCTATAACAGACCTCCAATGGAGGTTGAACATCATAACATTATCAATACATCTTCATTAGATAATTAGTTTTGTGGCGCTACGCAGACGCATTTGGGGTTCAAGCTCGCGGGGGGTAGGGGGCAGCGCCCCTGGAGATTTTTTTAGTTTTGGTTTATGAAAAGGCTCGGGCAATGTATGAAAAGGTTCGAACACTTCATTAAAAGGCTCGGGTAGTGTATGAAAAGGTTCAACAGAAGTTCTAAAAGACTCAACATAAAGAATAAAAAAGGCTCGAACTGTGTATCAAAAAAGCTCGATAACAGTTCAAAAAGGCTCGATTACTGTACAAAAAGGCTCGATTACTGTAAAAAAAAGCTCGATTACAATACAAAAAGGCTCGATTACTGTACAAAAAGGTTCAAAAAGGCTCGATAACAATTCAAAAAGGCTCGAACTATGTATCAAAAATGCTAGATAACAGTTCAAAAAGGCTCGATAACAGCTCGGATCTAATGTAAAAAGGCTCGAAAATGCACGAAAAGGTTCAAAAAGGTTTTCTCTCAACGTTTGAAAAAGACATAAAGTGACAAAAATGGGTATTTTTGTCTGGTCACATAAATAGGTGTCTTTTAAACTTAAATTAGTAATGTGGTGCCTGTTTTACAAAAAGCGTCCCAAATAGTGACAATTTTTTTTTAAACCCTTTACATAAATCGGGGTTTTTTGTGGAAGGGGGAGGACTCGAACTCACAACCTCATGGTGTAGGCGTGAGGGGTTTTACCACTGGATCAACCTCATCTCTCGTCCAAAACTAAATATTATTAATTAAAAATTTTGATTTCATTTTATAATGACTTGAACATTCATCCACATTTTCCTCTTAATCCAAGCCAAAATGAAACTTTTCCCTTTCTTATTTCACATTTTGGAAAGCAAAAGGCATTGGAGAAAAATGTAAAGTAATTTCTTATTTCTCATCATTTTTAAACAATAGTATGTCAATATTGATTATTGGAGGGCTACTTTACGAGAGAAAACCAAAAGTAACCATCTAAAACATTAAACTTTTGTTTATAACCACTTTTGAAATTATAATTGTTAATAACCACTTTTTTGAGAAATTACCTCAATACCCACATATATAAACACTAAAACCAAAAACATGAGCAGTAGAGATTAACAATTAAAGAGAGAAAAGGAGAAAAGAGAGAAAGGAGAAAAGAGAGATTGTTGCCAAGAGAGAAGAGAGAAAGAAGCAGTGTTGCAGAGAGAGAAGAGGGCGTCGTCGTCGTTGTCACCGGAGCAGCTAGAAGAGAAGAGGTCGCCGTCACAGCTTGGAGACAAACCCACCATTCTCTTCTCACTTGACATTTTTTATTGTGATTTCATGTTAGAACAAGTTTAAGGAATAATAAATATTGAAATGTATCAATTTTGGGGGTTGATTGAGTTGAGGTCTGGTATTTTGGATGATTTGAGACTGGATATTGGAGTTTGGTTTGAAAAAAAAAAACTTGAAAGCGTGAAATCTTTGACAAACTTGAAATGTTTTGCGAAAACTTGAAATCATGCTTTAAATCTCTAACATAAACTTGAAATCTTCTAAATCTCGAACCAGTGAAATTTGAAATCTTCTAGAAAAAACTTGATTGAAGTCTTACCCAGAAACTTGAAATCTTACCCACAAACTTGTCAACATTTCAAGTTTTTACATAAGATTTCAAGTTTTCGAACCAGTGAACTTGAAATCTTCTGGAAAAAACTTGAAACTTTATTTAATTCGATTCTTTACAAAAACACACAAAAGTGATGCAATAACGCTAAACTCACGTTAAGGTCACTATTTGCAACTCAATTAATGAACAAATTAAAGATATTTACACACCAAATACCGATTTAGAGCAAATCGAAATTTTTGTTTCAATTTTTCACTTCTTTAAATCTTTGACGCGATTTTGAAATC
Organism: Acer saccharum; assembly: GCA_030490815.1. Lineage (NCBI taxonomy): Eukaryota > Viridiplantae > Streptophyta > Magnoliopsida > Sapindales > Sapindaceae > Acer > Acer saccharum. The sequence continues at coordinate 3,175,091 of CM059874.1, read as the reverse complement.
AAACCATCCTCAAGTTAGTCGATTTGCAGGAATAACAATGGTTCGACCATATTGGTGTTCGATTTGCTGGAAGAGGAACAACGATCGGAAATCGTTGATGAAGAATGAACAAAGAAGAAGGAAGAAGACGATGAACAGTGAAGAAAAGGGTGAGAAACAGAAAAAATAAACAAAACAATATACAAATATTAATTTGGGGGCATCTTGGTAATTTATGGACACCCAATGAAATTTTTTTCAAAACATGGCTATTAACAATTAAAGTTATGCATGTGGTTAAAAAAGAATTTCCCATAATTAGAGTGGCTATTTTTGACAATTTTCACCTACTTTTATATATAATTATACAAACAATCATCAGTGATTTATGGGCTCGTTACTCAAAGAACACGAATGCAAGGCCCAAACCTGATTCCACCACGATCCAATATCCTTCTTTTATCCTTTTTTTTTTCCCTTTTAAAACCGAGATTAACCACTACAAACACATCCAAATATAAATTAAGAGTGGTGCTATTGGCACACCCCCAACTGATCTATTTATGCCCTATTTGTTTAAATTTTGATTTAATTAAATAAAGTTAAATGTGGTTTCAAACGTGGTTTTTTTATAGGCAAAACCTCTCCTTCAACATTTATTTGATCAGAATTTGATAGTGGGCGTGATTCTAGGAGAGATTTCCTCTCTTTTGAACCAACCGTTACTCACTTCCTGTAACTGAAACTTTGATTTGGTTTCAAATGGCCAAGTCTTGCTGATACAAGCCTTGGGTAGACCTGATGTACATGGGCCTGGATTGGTTCTAGCATGAGGGTTTGGGCCTTTTAACGTTGGCCCAAAGACTCTTTTTGGCTACCCCAAGGTCTAGACGTCAAGTACGATTTGGTGTCCAAAAACGCTGTCGTTTCAAGGAAAAAACAAAAAACAAAAAACAAAAACAAAAACTGTGCGTTAACAGTCATCTCCATCTCTCAACCTCTCACTCTCAGCCTTCAATGGCGATTCGAACTTCGAAGCGTTTTGAGCTCAAATGCAATTGCAAGGTATTCGTGTAGAGACGAGTGTTAATTTTTAATGGTGATTCTATTTTATGCTCAAGTTTTTTTGTATATTTAAGTGTCTTTATTTGTTGGTTTTGTTTTCGTGAAGATTTTGTTGGTTTGTTGCATATTATCCGCTTTACCTTTATAGAGCTGAGTGAATTTTTAGTGATTGACTAGATTTCTTAAAGTGAGGTTTATTTTTAATTTTTTTTTAATTAATTTGGGTGGTATTTAAGATTGTTGTTTGATAATTTACTTGTATGTATTTATCAAGAGTTGCAATCAGTTTCTGTTGAATCAAAAGTTTCAATCTTGCTTGATATTATTACATTCAATTATTGAATAATTTACCAACAATATACATTGAATTAGACACTGACCCAACACCATTGTTAACTTTTTCACAGTAAATGATACCATTCCATACAATTTGTGAACTTTTTCTTTCTCAGTTGTTGAGAGACCAAATCCGTTATAGAAAATGAAATTACTATTTCAGAAGTTCTTGCTAGTGGTTAGGTCCATCATAGAAATAAATAATTAGGTCAAGTAGCAATTGCATAGTTATGGTGGGATCCTTTTCCGAATACTCGCCTGCCATGGTGTGAATATAAAAGATGAATAGAGTGTGGACTAATTTGTAAGTCCTTTCTTTCTCCTCGTGCAGGTAGGTGAAACTACTTTGTTACAATCACTGACTGAGAGACAAACATTTCCTATGAAGCAGCCTCATGAGTTCGTTAGGACTGCTGATGGAGTCTGGAAAATGTGGTGATTATTGTTGGCACAAATTGAATCCAGGTAATCCTTATGTGCAATTAGGACTAGCTGAATATTAGAATTGTATCAATTTAAATACTTTAAGTATTCAAAGCATGGGTTGGTTTGAATTTCATGAAATAAGCTTATTTTTATGTATTGTGTTGAAACCTGATATGACTACAATTGAGTGAATTCTTTGTGAACTTTAATCATATTTTAAAAAAAAACCAAAGTGAAGTCTTAATACCATAACTGAAAAGTTAGTAACTAAAGTTTGCCACATAACACTTCACCTTGTTTGCTACTAACGTTTCGAGCTTCAAATCTCCCGCCCGGAACCCGCTCCATGTGGTATTTGAATGTATAATCATTTGATGCATCTACTTATTTATTTATTGATTCAAGATTGCTGTTTGATATTTTACTTGTATGCATTTATCAAGAGTTGCGATCAGCTTATGATGAATTAAAAGTGTCATCTTGCTAGATTTTAGTGATTCCAAATTTCCAATCCAACAGGACACATTCAATTATACAATTTATACACTGACCCAACACAATACAATTTGTTAACTTTTGATATTATTAAATTTGTATGGTCCTTTTGTTGTATCTTATTAAAAGAATTGGGCTTATTTGAAAATTGTGTCGGATTCCAATCCAATAAACATTAGTGGTAGTGTGGTACCTTATGGGAGTCTGGAGACATTTTATGCTTTTCTTAATTACTCTTCAATAGAGGGTTAATTAAAGAAACAATGTCACCACTTTGGCCGTCTTCTTTATTGATTTCAGCTGCCTCACCTACTTCTCTGTCACTAATTAATAATTTGACAACAACCAACTTCTGTTTCATTACTTTTTTTTCTAAGAAGTTCATTATTAATTAGAAACAGAGAAGTAGATGAGACAGCTGAAATCAATAAAGTTTCATCTTTTGTTAAATACATGTATGAAGAATTGGTCACTAAATACATGTATTAGGGACACCTACTTGATGTTGTTTGGATTGTCAAGTATAACAATTGAAGCATGCTACAAGTTTGCTGCTACAGTGATGGATACCTGGCTGAGTTTGATGGGGAATATTGTTAGAGATGATGATTAATTGGAAGCTAATACAAGTTGATCATCAATCAAAATCACTACTAGGTGATAAATCAAAGGCAACATATGATGGTTCACCGGTCTACAGCCGGCCTCCTCCGATACCACTGTATCGGGCTCCAATGCTCCATCCCCCAACCTAGGGAGGTAGGCAGATGCTCCAATGCTCCAATGCTACAATGCTACAACAGGCCTCTCTAACCTTCCTGAGTATTACAGATTTTCCAAATCTGTAATGCCTTTCCTCCATCATTCTAAGCCTCAATTCCTTGGAAAAAATACATCTTGTAAAATGTCCTAAACTCCAATATTTTCCAGAGAAGGGCCTGCCACTCTCGCTTTTGGAATTATATATCTAGGATTGTCCGATCCTCTTCCATTCTAGAACAAAAGTGCATAGAGGAAAGAAGACAATATTGGACTAATTCGTGAGTTGTTTTCTACTTGGCAGGTAATGGAACTATTTGGTTAAACAAGGAGGTGAACTATTTGGCTATGTAGAGTGCATTTCTAAATAGAGTGACTTTTGGAATCAACACAATATGTTGTTGTCACATGATAACTCAGTCTTGTTTACTTGGTTTTTCATTGAATACTAATTTTAACAGAAATTTGATTCTAATTTTAACTTAGTATTCCTTCTCACTAAATGTTTGACATTAATATTTTCATTTAACAACGCTGTAAATTCCCTCATCACCACACAATATGTTCTTGTCATATTCCCCCAACACTTTAAATTCCCATTAGGTTATCAGTTTAAACCTACACAGCTACACTGTATATTTCAAAAAAAACTTCAGATGATTTACTATTGGTACAATTTTACTTTAATAAAATTAATATCCCGGACCATGCTGCGCCTAGCTGCTTTGTAACTTCTGCTTATTTGACCTTATTAGCTTGATGAGGCTTTGATGGTGTGATGACATTCCTAAACCAAAGAATTACATAAAGAAACCAATTACACAAAACAGTTAGGAAATATTACATAGCAAACTTTATATATAAAAAAATACATAAGGGAATCAAAGAATTGAACTAAAAATTAATAATGATAATAATAAAAGCCACAAAACTTACCCTGCAGCACTTCAACATGTAGTCTGGTCCAGCACAAATAGGCATTCGCACTAAAAACACAAGCTACTCAACATACATCATTTCAACTTCTTGTTGGTTTCTTGGACAGGAAATGATGGAAGTGAATTCAAGCATTCACGATAATTTTCATCATTAACAAGTAAGTCTATGACCATGGAAACTATGGATGCATCTGGAATCAAATTTCTCTTCGCCATTTTGTGAAGAAGTTCAAACACTTTTGATTTTTCATTGTTTTGGATGAAACCGCGAATAAGCGTATCAAATGTTACTACATTTGGGATACAACCCTTTTCCTCCATATCCAATAACAAACCGTTTGCCTTTTCTAGTTTTCCTTCTTTACAAAGCCCATTGATCATGATGGTGTACGTTACTACATTTGGCAATAGGAATTTTTCTGTCAATTTATGGAATAGCTCCCAAGCCATTTCAATCCTTCTAGATTTACACAATCCATCGATGAGGCAACCGACAATTCTAATGGTGAGTTCAAACTTGGAATTTTCTAAAGCATGAAAGAATGCCAATGCGTCTATAACACAATCATTCTTGCAAAGCCCATCAATAAAAGTAGTAAATATACCTGAATCAGGTGCAACATCATTAACTTGCATCTCGTCTAACAATTTTCGTGCATCACCAACTCTACCCACATTAAAAAAGCCAATTAGCAAAGTGTTGTAATTAACAGCATCTGGTCTAATTCCCTTGGAAATCATTTCTCTATAAAGATTCATGGCTTCGTCTATTTTTTTTTTCTTACAATACCCATCGATCAAAATATTATAGCTAACAACACTAGGCATAAACCCCTTGCCATAGAAACAAACAATTTCTCTGCTTCATGTATCCTACCCACCAAACAATAACCATCAATAAGTATGGTATAAGTGTAGGTGTTGGGTTGAACACCTCTCTGAATCATCAATTGATACAACTTATTTGCTTCATATATCTTTCCATTCTTGCAAAGCTCATCTAGGAGCACGTTAAGTGTCACTGTAGTGGGCTGCACACCTTGATTCAACATCTCTATAAAAAGGCTCTTAGCCTCTTCCCAATCGCCAACACAACACAAACCGTGAATAAGAGAGGTATAAATGACTGCATCCGCATGGATTCCATTGCCCTTCATTTCTGAAAACAATACTTTAGCTTTATCTGTAAACCCGTCTTTGCAAAGACCGTCAATGATACTACCATACCAAACAACATTAGGCTTACAAGTAAGGCTATATTTACTGTTCCCATTAACCACTTGTTCATGTAACTGGAGGGCAACAATCGTATTATCACTTCTGCACAGCCCGTGAATCAAAGTTGAAAATGTGACCACATCAGGCCTACAACCGAAGGCAATCATTTTCTTAAGAAGCCCGGTTGCTTCCATAATTCTACCCTCCATACAAAGACCTTTACTTAGACATGTAAAAGTCGCATCATCTGGGTTAAAACCTCTCCTCAAAAGTACACCAAATACCACAAAACCATCACAAACCCTACTCATCTTGCAACAACAATTAATCAAAATGTTTAAAGTGATAAAATTAGGCAGCAACCCAACAGAATTCATTCTAGTGTGGAGAGAAATAACATCAGCATAATGCTTATTCTTCACCAGAGCAGTAAACAAAATATTGAAAGAGGACATGGGAGGAGTGGGTTGCATACGAATCATGTAATCAAAGAAGTAAAAAGCTTCATGGAGGTCAATTTTACCTGATTTGCATTTCCCATGAAGGAATTCATGAAGTCGACCTCGGTGTTCCTCGGCCATGAGTGAGTCTTTTGATTTAGAATCTGGGTGTGAAGTGGTAAAAAGCTTGGACAGAGATGAGACTCCATTTTTGAGAATCGAACCTCTTGAGTGAGAGATTGAAGAAAGTAGAGTAACTTTGAAAGCTGTCATTTTCAAAACCCTTGGAGAGAGAGTGTTTCTCGAAAAATTTAGTTGTTGGAGTGCAGACTGCAAACTGCTTGCTGTGAATCAGAGTAAATGTAAATGGGCTTAGACGGGTTGGAGTTATTAAATCGGGTATGGACAAAATGGGCCCAATAAATTAATCGGGTATGGCCATTCTATTTTTGTAGTGGGTGTTGATGCGCTCCTACAGTAATTGAAAATAGTTTTGATCGAATCCATTTGCATAGTTGAATTGCAAAAATGGTTAAATATGTGAAAGAGATTGTGATTGAAATTGTTAAATGGTTTTCCATAAATCTCAAATATGTGAAAGGAAACACGAGATGGTTTTAACCATTTGGTAGAGGCATTTTAGCCTGTTTTTGTTTTTATTTTTCTAAAATAATTTCAAATTCGTGTTCAGTAATCGTTTTTTATTTTGTTTTTAAAATACAAAACATAATGAAAACCAGAACCAGTGTTAAAATTGAAAATTTTGAAAAACAATTTTTAGATGTTTTTCATGTTTTTCATGTTTTCCATTTTGTCTTTCACTTTGTTTTTTTATAATAAAAAAAACTAACCTTTTTTTTTTCTTTTTTTCCTTCTTCTTCGAACAATTCTTTGTCACTGTTCTTCTTCTTCATTATCATCTTCTTCTTCTTGTCATGGATCTTCTTCTACTTCTTCTACTTCTTCTTCTCACGGATCTTCTTCTTCTTCTTCTTCTTTTTCTTCTTCTCACGGATCTTCTTATCATAGATCTTCTTCCTTCTTCTCACATATGTTCTTCTTCAACCCTCAGATCTTTTGGAGGAGCAGATCGATGCCACAAATCTGCTCCTCTGTTTTTTTTTTTTATTATTATTTTTTTATTATTAAGTTTTTTATATTTATATTTAATATAAAAAAAATTGATATTAAGTTTTTTATATTTTGTCCTCTCTGTCGTCAAAAGCTTCCCCAAAGTTGATCCTTCTCAGGTGACTACCGGTATATATTTCCAGAATGATTTGGGATTGGATAGCTTGGACAATTCAAGCTAGAAATTCCCAGCAAGGAAGCTGATAAGATTGATTCATGTATTTTTGTTTTGAGTACATCTCTAATCATCCAATGGCTAGTTAACTTGAGCAAATTGGGTTTCTTTCTTTGAATTTCTTTTGAAAAAAAAAAAAAAAAAAAATTTGTTCTGCCCCTCTTTTCAGTTGAGTTGTTGGTATCTATATGGATTTGATCCCTATTATGGAAATGAAAAACTGATATTTATTTTATAAAAATTAATATTTACTAATTATGAGATTAATGTTGAATCCTTTGCTTGATACTCATTTGTGATAAATTATTGACATATTACTGAACCAAATTATTCTATAATTATAAGTTATAATATAAAAAATAAAAATAAAAAATACAAATTTGATATTAAAAATTAGTGGGTTGAGCATAAATCAACCTATGCCAATGGTACACTGAAGTATTTATTGTAATAGTACAATTTTACTTTAACCATATACTCCCACATAGTTAAAGGTGACTAATGAGTGTGGGTAAAAAAGACTAATTTGACACATAGGAAAAATATGAAGACCAATTTAGTTATTTTAGTAAAAGTCCTGAACTATTTGAAATTTAAAAAAAAAAAAGTCTAGAACTTAATTGGTTATTGACAATTTAGTTAGTTTAGTAAAAGTCGCAAACTATGTGTCGACTGTTAATAATTATGCAAACTATGTGTCTACTGTTAATAATTATAGTTTCAGGTTTTTTTTTTTTTTTTTTTTTTTTTTTTTTTTTTTTTTTTTTTTTTTTTTTTAATTGTGAAAAACTTGTTTTTTACCTACTTTTACTTTTTTACTCCGGTGTCCTTGATATTTCCAAAATACATCAAAAAGGTTTACTATTGCCTACCAGAGCAGTACATTTCAATAACTATTGCACAAGCTATTTTTGTTGCCCAAATCTGACCCACAAAATGCTATCTTATGGAGATATTATAATATCTAAAAGTTGATAAAAAATGATATCACAAAATAACATCAACGTATAAAAATACTCAAAGTCTTCATGGTTGGGAGGTGGAACCTATCTAGGAGCAAACATCAGACACATATCTTGGTGGAGCCACATGAACTTCTTGAGATGCAATGCTGGTGCCTTCCTTCATGTGTTTCAAACCTGTAGAAAAACCAAAACTAGCTATGAATACCATTGAGTAAGACTCTTGGAACTCTGCAAGGTAAACCCGCTTTCCAGGCCAGATCATAACCCCGCAGAAGCGCCTGCCTTGCAAGCTTATAGGCTTCCAAGTTAGAACCTTTTTTACCAAATAAAACAGAGGAAATACCAAAACTCTCCAGAATTCTGATGCTGTCGCTAATGACATTTGTAGGGAAAAATACCGTAGTACACGCAGAGGAAGCGAGACTAAAAATAGATTTAGTGACTTTTAAAATTTTTCTCTTTTATGAACCTTAAACCCTTTAATCAATTAAACATATATATTATCTAACAAAAGAATAATACCTTTTGTCGCGTGATCCGATTGACTTGCGTCGATGGTAATCCGCAAGATCTTCAATCCTAGCACGAACGTGGATCACCTAGGAGCGTGGTCTCCCTTTTCTTTTAATTGCAAACCTGTGAATGGACAAACAAACTTTTTTTTTCTTTGTTAGTCACAAAAACAATCAAAAGAATACTAAGATTATTCCGGTCACTTTTGAGTTCTCAATCTAATGATCGAAACTCGCGTGAACCTAGATCGATGTTGTATACACAAGCTTATTAATGAATAAGCAAATAGTATACCATCAAAGAATAATCTATCACTCTTTTATGTTTTTAGTAGAATAAAAATAATCTCTCTATGAATTGAGAAGAAGAAGAAAATAGAATCAATCACACAAGCATTAGGTTGGCCGAAATCTATAAGAGTGAATATATAGGTTGCCAAATTTTCTTCTCTTCTTTCTCTTAGGGTGGCCGAAAATCATGACCTAAAAGGGACTAGGGTTGCCGCAATACTCAAGCCAAAAGGAGTTTGTATTGCACCCTAATTCCTATTTAGTTTAAGACTTCAAACCCTAATTTAATTCATAAATCTTTTATTCCTTTTATTTGACTAAATAAAAAAGACTTCTTATTTGATTAAATAAATAAAATTAATTATTTATTTTCTTTTCAAATAAGTCTTTTACTAATAGTATTACTCTAGGAAATATATTTCCTATTCAGAAAAGATTTGTTTCTTAATTAAACAATTAATTAATAAATTAATAAATTAATAAATTCTTATTTAATTAAAACAATGAAACAAAATAATATATTAGGTTAAAAACCTTCTTGCCGCCCCACTTAAACAAATGGGCTATATATTATTTTCTTATTTCATTTAATCCATTGGACTTTAAATAAAAAGCTCATATGTGAACCAGACCCATTCTTACTAAAAGAAACAAGCTCACATGTCATTCATTAATATATTAATATAATTGAGCAGCCCATTACATAAATAATGTGCAAATTATATTCTTAATATATTAAATGCAATTCTAGATGGACCCTTAAATTGGTCCGGTAGAAGATATCAAGTGATCCATGCAAGTCCGTGTAGATTGGGGATCTTGGCAGGCCATCTAAATTTAAGCTTCAATAGACATAACCTAATCACAATCAACAAATGATTCACTTAGGTCCGATCCATTAATTTTAACTCATTCCACTAAAGAGCTAAAATTGAACTCTTAAATAAAGATAGAAAAGGAAGATGCTCCTCATTCATACCCTAGACAATCATATTGGAGACAGTGTATCCTCGTGATTAATATCAGTAATCGCCAAGAGTTCATAGACCGTCTATAACTCTCCAAGTTACCATATTTACTCATATGACCACGTTTTGAACTTGGATATTTTGACTTGTCCAGAAGCCATGTTTTCAATAGACACTATCGAAAACTCAACGTTGAGATTTAATATCCAATTACCTCAAAACATCCATATGATGATATTATACTCTCATTTAATAAATGGAGCCACTATGTCCATATCTATAAATGAAGTCCTCTATCGATTAACAAATGAATATCACCAAACTATCGAGGATAGACTATGCGATATAATCGTACTCATTGATAACTCAAATGATATCACTTGCAACCATAAGTCCATCATTTATCTCAGGATTAAGATAGACTCTCCGATTGTCCTGATAATGAAAAGACTATTATCTATTGACGGTTATAGATAAAGTATTTCATTGTGATCCAGTTCAATGCACCCAGTGCACTAGATCCTTTTGCTCGAAGACACTCCGATGATTTTAGACTCATCATATCTCATTTGATCACACTCAAATGCTAGCAAAAGAATTCTGCAACTTTAACAAGATAAAGGTGCCCAACCTTAAACTTAAGTTGTGAACATTATTCAAGACTAACTAAAGAATTGTGTCTACCACATACATATCCAGATGTACGAACAATTCTTCTTTTCTCATAGTCTTTAGACCTTATGATTATTTACTTTGACAATTATAATATTAAACTATAAATGCTATACGATTTGTTAAAACCAGAAATCACTTTATTAATATGAAAAAGATTGTTAATTACAATATTACACTCTTGCTATTGAGCATAATCCTAACAATCTCCCACTTGCGCTATAGCAAATGTGTCATATCTCTCATGCCCATGTTCTCTAGATGCCCATCGAAACTCTTCTAAGGTAGAGCCTTTGTGAAGGGATCCGCTAGATTTTCTGCTGACGCGATTTTGGTAATCATCACGTCACCTCTTTGAACAATCTCCCTTAAAAGATGATACTTTCTTTCAATGTGTTTACCTCTCTTGTGACTTCTTGGTTCTTTCGAATTAGCCACTGCTCCACTGTTGTCACAGTAGATAGTGATCTGCTTATTCGCACTAGGAACCACTTCCAAGTCAATCAAGAATTGGCGGAGCCAAACAGCCTCTTTAGCAGCCTCGCATGCAGCAACATACTCAGCTTCCATGGTGGAATCAGCAATACAAGATTGCTTGATACTCCTCCATATAACTGCTCATCCTCCAATAGTAAACACAGCCCCTGATGTGGATTTTCTGGAGTCAGAATCTGATTGGAAATCAGAATCTGTATACCCAACGGGAACCAAATCCCCTCCAGAGTATACAAGCATATTATCTCTCGTTCTCTTGAGATACTTGAAAATATGCTTGACTGCCGTCCAGTGATCAGGACCAGGTTTCGATTGAAACCTGCTAACTATGCCAACAACAAAACAAATATCTGGTCTAGTACAGAGCATTGCATACATGAGACTTCCAACTGCCGAGGCATATGGAACTCTACTCATGAATTGCTCTTCATGCTCATTCTTAGGAACTTGTTCCTTAGAAAGCTTGATTCCATGTCTGAAAGGTAACATACCTTTCTTGGAATCCTGCATGGAAAACCTAGACAAGATCTTGTCTATGTATGAAGCTTGGGATAATGCAATCGTTCTATTCTTTCTATCCCTTATTACTTGGATACCTAGAATAAAACTTGCTTCTCCTAAGTCCTTCATATCAAATTGTTTTGCTAACCATTCTTTTACTAATGTCAATACACCTACATCGTTTCCAATGAGTAGTATATCATCAACATAAAGAATCAGGAAAACCAACTTGTCGCCTTTAATCCTTTTGTATACACAAGGTTCGTCAGGATTCTGAATAAATCCAAAACCTTTGACAGCTTGATCAAACCTTATGTTCCAGGATCTGGATGCTTGCTTTAATCCATATATGGATTTCTGCAACTTGCATACCTTATCCATTTGGCCCTTTTCAATGAATCCCTCTGGTTGCATCATGTAGATGCTTTCGTCAAGACTTCCATTTAGGAAAGCTGTCTTGACGTCCATTTGCCAAATCTCTAGATCTAAAGATGCTGCAATGGATAAGAGTATCCTAATGGATTTAAGCATGGCCACAGGAGAGAAGGTTTCCTCGTAATCGATACCTTCTTTCTGTGTATACCCTTTAGCTACCAATCTAGCTTTAAAGGTTTCCACCTTTCCATCCATACCTCTTTTCCTCTTGTATACCCACTTGCACCCAATGGGTTTTATCCCTTTAGGCAAGTCTACAAGGGACCAGACTTTGTTATCGAACATAGATTCAATCTCGGATTGCATTGCCTTTTGCCAATGGCGACTATCAACATCCTCCATAGCTTCCTTGTACGTATAGGGATCATCGTCGTCCGGGAGATTCTCCACTGATTCTCCACTGATTCTCCCAGACCGATGTATCTTTCGGGTTGTGTTCTAACCCTCCCACTACGACGAGGAATGGTAGGTTGTTGATCTTGTGTTGGATCGGAACTTACAATTGGGTTAGGTTGTGTAACCTCTCGTGGAATTGTATCTCCTGACATCTCATTCAGGACAATTCTACTTCTAGGCACAAAATCATTCATATAGTCATTTTTCAGAAATTTAGCATTTGTCGAAACAAATACTTTAAGATCTGAAGGACTATAGAAATAATATCCTTTAGTTTCTTTTGGATACCCTACAAATATACATGTTTCTGAACGGGACTCCATCTTTTCTGTCTTTCCTTTTAACACATGCGCAGGACAACCAAATATCCTTAAGTGTTGTAAACTAGGCTTACGCCTAGTCCACAACTCATGCGGTGTTTTAGGAACAGACTTAGATAGTACATCGTTTAGAATGTATATAGCAGTTTGTAAAGCATATCCCCAAAAAGAAATAGGAAGCGTTGAATAACTCAACATAGACCTAACCATATCCAAAAGAGTTCTATTTCTCCTTTCTGCTACCCCATTCTGTTGAGGTGTACCTGGTGCAGAAAACTGAGAAACTATCCCATTATCAATAAGATATTGCTGAAACTCACCAGATAGATATTCTCCACCACGATCAGATCTCAAGATTTTTATGTGTTTCTCAAGCTGATTTTCCACTTCAGCTTTGAATGCTTTGAACATGTCAAAAGCGTCCGACTTATGTCGCATGAGATACACATAACCAAATCTCGAGTAATCATCTGTGAAGGTGATGAAGTACTCATATCCACCTCTAGCTTGAATGCTCATAGGTCCACATACATCAGTGTGTATCAATCCTAAACATTCAGTGGCTCTTGCACCTTTGGCAGAAAACGTCCTTTTGGTCATTTTACCTTCCAAACAAGATTCACAAGTTAGTAGATCATCAACCTTTAAGTCACTCAAAGGTCCGTCACATACCAATCTTTTAATCCTATTAAGGTTAATATGACCTAAGCGTAAATGCCAAAGGTAGGTTTCATCTGTTGATAATTTTACTCTTTTATGATTAGGTTCCGTTAATTTTTTGTCTAACGAGTGAGAGATATTTCTATGCAAAAAGTATAGACCGTTTTCCAATGTACCTTGGCAAATAATTTTGTCATTCTTACTAATAATAAAAACTTTATTAAAAGTAACCGAATATCCAAATTTATTCAAACAAGAAACTGAAATTAAATTCCTCTTGAATTGAGGTACATAATAAACGTCTATCAAATCTAAATGCCTTCTAGAATCCAAATAAACTCTAATATCTCCCACTGCACTTGCAGACACTAACGTTCCATTGCCCAAACGCAAATTGATTTCATTCTTACTCAGCTTTCTCCTTTCTTGGAACCCTTGCAAGGAATAACAAACATGATTAGTGGCTCCTGAGTCTATGATCCAAGAATCTGTAGAATCAGCCAAAAAACATGTTTCAAGATAATTCACATTACCTTCTTCCTTCTTATTCTGGGACTTTGGGCAATTTCTCTTCCAATGTCCCTTTTTCACCACAAAGGAAGCATTTCCCTTTGATCTTGGTTACTTTCTTGGTCTCCTTCTTGGTAGGCCCAAGTTGCTTTTTCTTCTGTTGTTTCTTGACCTTTTGACGGGCCTTAACAGTAGTAACTTTACCAACCATATGAATCTCTTGACCTTTGCCTTTCACAAGGATCTTTTCAGCACTTTGAACATCTTGCATCAGGCCTTGTAAGGTGTATTCCTTTTTGTTCAAAGTGTAGTCCAATTTGAACTGATCAAAGGAATCTGACAATGAATTGACAACCATATCAATCTTTGTCTCACCATCTATCTCAGCGCCATGCAGTTCAGCAATGTTGAGATGTGCTATGACTTTCATCATGTGATCTTTCACAGCCTGTCCAGGTTTCATCCTAAGATTCATAAAAGCAGTCACTGCCTCTCTCTTAGTTGTCCTAGACTTCATAGCAAACATCTCCTCTAGAGACATCATTATATCAGCAGCGGACTCCATTCCTTCATGCTGCTGTTGCAACACGTCGGAGATAGTGGCCATAATGTAACATTTTGCCATATCATCTGAAGTCTTCTACTGCTCATACTCATCTCTATACATTATGCTAGATTCATTATTAGGAGCAGGTGGTTTAGGAGTAGTTAGAACAAACTTATGTTTTTCACTTTGCAGCAACAACCCAATTTTCCTTTTCCATGTGACATAATTATCTCCAGTTAAAGTGTTGTCTTTCAGGATGTTTATAAGTGATGGGGTCATGATTTCTGAATAAAACAAAACATATATAAGTAAATAATCATGATAAAGCACTTTAAAATATTTATCTTGAATTAAATAAATAACTCAATCATAAAATTCAACGGTGATCTAACACCCATAAATGTTACGCCTCCTTTGGGAGTTCGCACCATTTACTAGTTAGACTAGGTCCCACCTAATTGTTAACATAACAACCAGTGTTTTCAATTTTAGCCTTGCAATTTTATTGACAAGAACTCTTGGGAGGATATCAATAAAATTACATTGAGTGTGTTACCAAGATATCGACCCTCAATTTTCTCTCACGAAAATCCCTCCTTGGGGAGTAGATCTCGTTTGAGTCCATTGTCTAGTCTATCCTTGTAAGGAAGTATATTGCTAAATTCCATTCATGGACGCCCCTTGGGGGGATTACCAATAAATAATAAAGCTCAACTAACCTTGGAGGCCATAGGTGTTACAAAAACACCTTCTCCCACTCAATTATTTAAGGCGTGTGATTAAATCCCATAGAATGATTTACCAAGTTATCTAGATGCCAATTTAGATACCTAAATCATTCAATGCATGTTCATACCAAAAGAGATATATGAGTGGCACTCCTATTCTATATGTCATGTTATCATACAATAACAAATATTGTAATATTTAAGCATAAATTAAATAGCAACAATTTTGGCCCATCCTAGAAAAACAAGTAAATTACAATTGTTTAGGAATACAAGATCTTCAAGTGGCCCATCAACCATACGCTCATCCTTCGGCCCAACCCCATGGGCGTGCACAACCCACAACCCCACAAAGGGGCTGCTGTGCGCAGCCCATGAAGACTCCCAGGGCTGCCGTGCGCAGCCCACCAAGTTTGGGCTTACCATGCGCAGCCCAATCCACTCCTAGGGTGCGTACGGTGCTCGTTCTTGGTTCCGGTTGCTTCCTTTTTCTTCGTGTCTTCGAATCTTCAACACCTAAATATATTACGGCAGTATAAAATAATAAATACTGCAGTATTAATTTTTTTTTTTTATTCACTGCAGTATATTTACAAAATAAAAACTGCACGCTAAAAAATTAAAATAAAAAAACTGCAGTAGTATTAAAAAAATACTGCACCTATATTAAAAAAAAAAAAAAAAAAAACCTAGCAACTACCAAGAAGGAATTATGGCGATGATAGACCATCCTTCTTGTTACAATTCCATAACAAAAATACATTGAAAATCTAGGACCAAAATCGAGCAATACCAATCCACATAAAACATATATAAACCCATACATCACATGTAATTATATATGCGAATACCTAGAGTGCCATCTCTTTCTAAACATGCATAATCACAATAAAAAGAAATCGATCCACGTATATATACGTTAATTAATTAAAAGGGTTCAACCTGGCTCTGATACCAATTGTAGGGAAAAATACCGTAGTACACGCAGCGGAAGCGAGACTAAAAATAGATTTAGTGACTTTTAAAATTTTTCCCTTTTATGAACCTTAAACCCTTTAATCAATTAAACATATATATTATCTAACAAAAGAATAATACCTTTTGTCGCGTGATCCAATTGACTTGCGTCGATGGTAATCCGCAAGATCTTCAATCCTAGCACGAACGTGGATCACCTAGGAGCGTGGTCTCCCTTTTCTTTTAATTGCAAACCTGTGAATGGACAAACAAACTTTTTTTTTTCTTTGTTAGTCACAAAAACAATCAAAAGAATACTAAGATTATTCCGGTCACTTTTGAGTTCTCAATCTAATGATCGAAACTCGCGTGAACCTAGATCGATGTTGTATACACAAGCTTATTAATGAATAAGCAAATAGTATACCATCAAAGAATAATCTATCACTCTTTTATGTTTTTAGTAGAATAAAAATAATCTCTCTATGAATTGAGAAGAAGAAGAAAATAGAATCAATCACACAAGCATTAGGTTGGCCGAAATCTATAAGAGTGAATATATAGGTTGCCAAATTTTCTTCTCTTCTTTCTCTTAGGGTGGCCGAAAATCATGACCTAAAAGGGACTAGGGTTGCCGCAATACTCAAGCCAAAAGGAGTTTGTATTGCACCCTAATTCCTATTTAGTTTAAGACTTCAAACCCTAATTTAATTCATAAATCTTTTATTCCTTTTATTTGACTAAATAAAAAAGACTTCTTATTTGATTAAATAAATAAAATTAATTATTTATTTTCTTTTCAAATAAGTCTTTTACTTTTAGTAAACTACTACCAATAGTATTACTCTAGGAAATATATTTCCTATTCAGAAAAGATTTGTTTCTTAATTAAACAATTAATTAATAAATTAATTAATTCTTATTTAATTAAAACAATGAAACAAAACAATATATTAGGTTAAAAACCTTCTTGCCGCCCCACTTAAACAAATGGGCTATATATTATTTTCTTATTTCATTTAATCTATTGGACTTTAAATAAAAAGCCCACATGTGAACCAGACCCATTCTTACTAAAAGAAACAAGCCCACATGTCATTCATTAATATATTAATATAATTGAGCAGCCCATTACATAAATAATGTGCAAATTATATTCTTAATATATTAAATGCAATTCTAGATGGACCCTTAAATTGGTCCGGTAGAAGATATCAAGTGATCCATGCAAATCCGTGTGGATTGGGGATCTTGGTGGGCCATCTAAATTTAAGCTTCAATAGACATAACCTAATCACAATCAACAAATGATTCACTTAGGTCCGATCCATTAATTTTAACTCATTCCACTAAAGAGTTAAAATTGAACTCTTAAATAAAGATAGAAAAGGAAGATGCTCCTCATTCATACCCTAGACAATCATATTGGAGATAGTGTATCCTCGTGATTAATATCAGTAATCGCCAAGAGTTCATAGACCGCCTATAACTCTCCAAGTTACCATATTTACTCATATGACCACGTTTTGAACTTGGATATTTTGACTTGTCCAGAAGCCATGTTTTCAATAGACACTATCGAAAACTCAACGTTGAGATTTAATATCCAATTACCTCAAAACATCCATATGATGATATTATACTCTCATTTAATAAATGGAGCCACTATGTCCATATCTATAAATGAAGTCCTCTATCGATTAACAAATGAATATCACCAAACTATCGAGGATAGACTATGCGATATAATCGTACTCATTGATAACTCAAATGATATCACTTGCAACCATAAGTCCATCATTTATCTCAGGATTAAGATAGACTCTCCGATTGTCCTGATAATGAAAAGACTATTATCTATTGACGGTTATAGATAAAGTATTTCATTGTGATCCAGTTCAATGCACCCAGTGCACTAGATCCTTTTGCTCGAAGACACTCCGATGATTTTAGACTCATCATATCTCATTTGATCCCACTCAAATGCTAGCAAAAGAATTCTGCAACTTTAACAAGATAAATGTGCCCAACCTTAACTTAAGTTGTGAACATTATTCAAGACTAACTAAAGAATTGTGTCTACCATATACATATCCAGATGTACGAACAATTCTTCTTTTCTCATAGTCTTTAGACCTTATGATTATTTACTTTGACAATTATAATATTAAACTATAAATGCTATACGATTTGTAAAACCAGAAATCACTTTATTAATATGAAAAAGATTGTTAATTACAATATTACACTCTTACTATTGAGCATAATCCTAACAATTCCCTCCATTAAAGTTCAAATGACTTCTGTCATTGATCATAGTTACTAACTTGCTCACATCTGATTCTATACAGCAAAGGGAGAAGCCTAAGACATTTACCAACAGCCAACCCCCTGAGAATAGCAATAGAATTTGCTATTAAGAACTCTATACCCGAATTCAAGAACAAACTATAGGAAAACAAGGAAAGCCCATTATGGTTTCAAATCACAATACCAATACCAGTTCTTTGAGTTCTCATATTCGAAATACCCTTACAATTGATCTTGAGGGAACCAAGATGAAGGCGGCAGAACAGAACACCCAACAGTAGAAGGAATAGTGGCATTACTTCTGATAAAACTACTTAGAAAATTCATACCCCAATCAACTGTGAATTTGGAATCCACCATTTTAGAATTGAAGAGAAGGGAATTTCTCAAATAACAAGTTCTCCACAGAATGACACAAAGCAGCCCAAAACCTTCTTTACACAACATTCTGTAATAAGCAAAAATAAAATCCATAAAGGTAGTGAAAGAACCTGTGAAGACCGGATGATGATCCTCCCAATCCTTGCGAACATGGCTAAGCTTTCTGTAGTTCCAAAGGGCGTGCAGAGTTGACTCGTCTTCAGAGTTGCACCTAGGATACCTCCCTACCAACTTAATACCTCTTTTAGCTAGATTCACCCTGGTAGGGATCCATTCATGCCAGGCTTTCCAAATAAAAATTTTAATTTTTAAAGGAATAGACAATTTCTAGAGATTCTTCCACTAGAGGGAGATAGTACTGAAACTGGAAAAAGAAGCACCCTGAATGCTATCTAAATTCTGGCCAATTTTGTATCCGCTACTAACCGAGTAGTTACCTGAAACCTCATAATGCCAAATCAAAATATCATTAGCATCATCCGTATTAAAATAAAGCTTTATACGGTTGGCATCCCAATCACCAGAGCTAGAGAGAAGACTGTCAACTGAGGCCTCCCTTCCCAAAACAGGCTGAGAAGTGATCTTAAAAATAGGAGGTCTAGGGATCCAATTGTCTTTGTGGATGGAGGTGGTGGACCCATTTCCTATCCTCCATCTAGAACCGCCCTTAAGGGTATTCCTTCCCCAACATAAGCTATGCCAAACGAAGGAACCAGTAGCATTATAGGGAGCTTCCATGCAAGAAGAGTTTTTAAAATAGCAACCCTTTAGAGTTCTAGCAGCAAGTGAGTCAGGTTGCTTAATAATCCTCCACCCTTGCTTAGCCAATAAGGACCTGTTGAAGTTTTCAAGATTACGAAAGCCAAGACCCCCATTTTCCTTATCAGAACAGAGCCTATTCCAGGAACACCAATGAATCTTGCGCTTAACCAAAGTGTCTCCCCACCAAAATCTGGCGCACAGCCTCTGAATTTCCTTAAGCAAACCTTTAGGGAGTTTGAAAATCCCCATAGTATAGGCTGGGAGGGACTGAATGACAGCCTTAATCAGGACATCTTTGCCACCTATTGAAAGCGATTTTTCTCCCCAACCCATAAGCTTGTTCCAAACCCTATCCACTAACACAGCAAAAATAGCCATCTTTTTCCTACCAGTAAAGCAAGGAAGGCCAAGGTACTTCTCATGGCATTCTACCAACTTCACTCCCACCAAAGCAGCTAGTCTCTCGCCTTCCGCAGCAGAAAAAGAAGGGCTAACACACATGGCCGACTTGTCGTAATTAATAACTTGGCCAGAGGGTTTTTCGTACATCCCAAGCACATTCTGAATGGTAAGGCAATTATTGACATTAGCTTTGGAAAAGACCAAGCTATCATCCACGAAGAACAGATGGGAAATTGCTGGCCCATTTCTGCTGCACTTAAACCCCTCAAAGTCACCATTTTCCTGAGCACTCTTTATCAAACACAAGAGCCCCTCGGTGAAAATAATGAAGAGGTACGACGACATCGGGTCACCTTTCCGAAGACCCCGAGTAGGAGTTATATCACCACAAACCTCCCCGTTGAGCATGAAAGAATAATTAACCGACGAAATACATCTTTTAATCAAATTCACCCAACACACAGGAAAACCTAATCTGAGCATCACCTTACACACAAAATCCCACTCAACTCTGTCAAAGGCTTTTGACATGTCTAGCTTTAATGCCATAGAACCTTTCTTCCTCCTCTTATGCTTTATCCTATGAATACATTCAAAGCCTACTATAGTGTTATCAGAAATAAGCCGGCCAGGAACGAAAGCACATTGCTCTTCCGAGATAATCCCACTCAAGATATTCCTGAATCTATTAGAGATGGCCTTAGCAATGATTTTGTAAAGCACATTGCAAAGGCTAATTGGCCTAAAATCTGAGACATATTCAGGGGATTGGGTTTTGGGAATAAGCTAGATAATAGTGCTGTTGAGATTACCAATCGGACTGTCTTCATTCAAAACTTTCAAATAACACTGAGTAATATCGTGGCCAATTTTACCCCAAAATTTCTGATAGAAACTAGCCGACATACCGTCTGCCCCATTCGCTTTCAATTAACATAATGCGGTTGAATGCTATATTTTACCTCATCCTAGTAATAAAACTATAAAAGTAATAAAAAAAATGTGCTTTTGTGCCTTTGCTTTGTAGCCTACTATAGAGAAAAGGAATATCATGACATAAGGGATGGCAAAATAAGGGTCCAGACCGAACCGAAACCAGACCCGTAAAAAATTAAAGGGTCTTATGCAGCACTTTCCTATGGCATCAATTTGGGATAAGTCTTTAGCGTCAATGTTTCTGTGAGTCGGACCCAAGCAACCTCACGAAACGTTGCTAGTTTGTGGCAATGATTTTCCACGAATGCCTTTACGTTGTACTTGTTAGTATCACAGTCTACACTAAAAGAGAAACGAGCTTTGCAACCCACTCTTATTTGCAGCCGTGGCCTACGTTTTGAATTTGTATTGCACATGTACTTCTTATCTCGAAAACCTTCCTTCTCACAAACCCATACTCTATTGGTTATTCTACCTTCACTGTCATGGATTTTGTTGGACAATCTTACACCAAACCCAACTGCCTTAGAATAACCATGATAAAAAGCCCCTACGTCTTCCACCGAACAAAATTTCATTGCAATGACATCTTTGTATCTCAAACCTCAAGTTTCTTTTAAAGTTCCACCCCAAGACAAATAAGGCACAAAATCAACAATAGAAGAGTTCGTATTTGGGGACACTTCAAATTTATTCAATCCATCATTGGTGTCAACTGAAATTCCCCCTCCAAGTGTTTCCATTACTACACAAATAAAAACATATAAAAAAACGATCGACATATGATTATCACAACATGTAAACCAATAATTACAATACGTACGTTACGATTATTTTATAATTACAGTAAAGTAAAATTGATCCTAGGATTATGTCTGACTGGATAATTCTAATAGTGTTGAATGTATTTGTATATAATGGTTATGTTTTCTATGTGTTTTCCATTAAAGTATAGTAATCGCAATAACTGGTTTTTATCAAAGTAACGTGATGTTATTTCCCATTTACACCTAAAAACTATAGAATAACGAATACAACAAACATTAAAACACCATTGATACGACGAATCACTAACAACACATACCATTAAGTATAGATACAAAAAATAAAAACAAAATCTGGAAAATATCGTATCATACATGAAGAAACGTGTAGCCAAGTAATCTGAACAATAGTGGCAGAGACGCACTTGATGAAGCAGCAAAGAATGGGTTGGAGTTGAAGATTTTTATGTGAAGAATGAGACACGATTCTAGTCTGAAGAGAGCGACATCTGATAGAAGAAATATATATGAAGTGGGTTGTGTGACTTGTTTAGATTCTGGATATATGAAGAACTGAAGAACTTAAAGGTTGGAAGAAAAATATAGAGGAAGAACAAAAGAAAAACGGTAAGAAATTAAGATGTTTATGGCTGGAAGATAAATTTATAGGAAGAAAAGAAAACAACGATAACTATAGTGAGGAATGATGAACAAACGGTCAAGTTATTTGGTGAGTGAGAAGTGACTTGCTTAGTAGGTCATTTTAGGATTCCTATGCATGCATTAAGAGAATAAGTCATGACCATTGGATGTTTGTCTAAAAGCAATCAATGGTTGAGATTAGAATTGTGTGGATTATTTTTTAAACTTGTATGGTGTAATATTGCAGTAAAGAATGGGCCATATATATATATATGTACTGCTTGAGCAGTTTTACATTAAATAACTGCTCATGCTTGGGCTTGGTATATAGGCTTGGGCTTGGTATACAGACTTGGGCTTGGCCATATATAGCCTGTGCTCTTGGCCGACTTGGGTGTGTGAATGGGTTTCCTAGCCCAAACCTAATTATACTGATTGTTCCAAATACAATATGAAATTTTTTTTTTTTTTTTTTAAATCAGAATTCATTTCCACTTTCTTACCTTTCGTATATTTACTTTGTGGGTATGGGCAAATGAAAATGATGAAGCTTTAATGTTTGGCGGACACATTTCAATTGAACATTTAAGCTTCAATTAAATAATTAATAAAAAAATTATGATTTAAATAAATATTTTTTTTAAATAATAAAATAAAAATACAAATATTTAAACTACAAAAATAAAATATAAAAATGGTTACCAAAACCGTGAAAGGGTTATAAGATAAAATTTAAAAAATCGTAAAATAGTTATCAAAGCCGTAAAAATGATTACTGGAGTTGTAAAGATGGTTAACAAAGCCAAGAAAATGGTTACAAGTCAAATTTTAAAAATCGTAACCACTTTTACGGCTCCAACAACCACTTTTACAGTTTTTTTTAACTGTTTTTATATTTTATTTTTGTAGTTTAAATATTTTTATTTTTATTTTATTATTTTAAATAATTTTTCTTTATTTAAATATTTAATAAAAATATTTTTTATTAATTATATAATTGAAGCTTTAATGATTAGCTGACATGTGTCCGCCAAACATTAAAGCTTCATCATTTTCGTTTGCACATACAGGGATGTACAACAGCAAAAATAAATAAATTTATAGAGCTTTGTAGTTGCTTTTTTACCAAAAACAAAATGCTTATGAAATAGTTTTTGTTTGTTTAAAAAATAAATAAATAAAAATTGTTTTGTTGTATTTGATTAAAAGGATATGGAGTCTCTGAAAATTGTTGGATTAAAATCCAATAAACATATATTAACATAGAAATATAATTACTCTTGATTGAATTAAATAAATAAATAAAATTTCTCTTTATACATTAATTATAATCGATGGGCCATATTATCCAATCAAATGTAAAGAGGCCCATCCGGAAGAGGTCTAGCATGATTTGGCGTAACGTACAAAAACGCTGTCGTTTGCTGTCGTTTCAAAATAAAAAAGAAAGAAACAAAAACGAAGCGTTTTGCTTCAAACAGTGATTCTCAGTTTTCAATGGCAATTCGAACTTTGAAGCGGTTTGAGGTCAAATGCAATTGCAAGGTATCTCATTTTATTCAACATTCGGTCTCATTTTATTTTGTATATTTAACTTTCTTTAGTTGTCGGTGAAGACTTTGTTGGTTTGTTACAGATTATCTGCTTTAATTTTGCAGAGCTGATTGACTAGATTTTTGAAAGCGAGGTTTATTTTTTAATTTTTTTTTTTTTATTAATTTGTGTGGTATTCAAGATTGTTGTTTGATAATTTACTGGTATGTATTTATCAAGAGTTGCAAACAGTTTCTGATGAATTAAAAGTTTGATCTTTGCTAGATATTATATATTACATTCAATTATTGAATAATTTACCAAAAAGATACATTCAATTAGACACCATTGTTAACTTTTTCACAGTAAATGGTACCAAAACCAAATCATACAATTTGTTAAATTTTTCTTTCTCAGTTGTTGAGAGAAGAAATCTGTTATAGAAAATGACTGACGACATTTCATAATTGTATTTGATTCTCTGCTTCTGTTAAATTGATGCTGATGCTTCTGATCAAGTTGATCATTGATCTGATATCTTTGATCAACTCAATCACGATCTTTATGACTTTGAGTAATGTGATTATCTTGATTCATGATCTTTCTTCTTTCACTTTATGGAAATTAAACTGCCTTAAAGGAAAAGTGACGTAATTAATTTCAGTTCTCATAATTTCTCAAGAGGAGTGTGTCACTATTGGAGGGCGGCTACATTTCTGTTTCTGTTATTGTTATTTGCTCTTTCAGGTCACCTTCAAATACCATGTGAAGTTTGATTGTGTGTCAATGGCTGCAAAAAAGTTTCAATTGTGTGTCAATGGTTCCACTCATATTAATTATGTCACCTTCAAGTTCAATGAGAGGCAAAATACCACGTGCACCGTCAACAGCCTCATTTTCACTGAATTTTCTTCGAAAGAAAACTGTGTTTCAGCCAGATAACCATGGAAGAAAAAACATTACATCCTAAAATTCTTAATTCCGGTTCAACTTTTTGCGTACTTCCAATTTCAAACACCAAAAAAATATTTAAAAAGTTCTGCATAATTCTCTTATTTGATTTTTCTCTGTTGAAAGCCAAATTCCTTAATTCACAAATCATTTTTTTGCAGAGTTTTCCTGTTGAAATCTAAATTTCTTCGTACTCTTATCTGTTTCAACTTTCTGCAGATTTTCTCAACTTCATTTTTCATTTATTTATTTTTCATTTGGAAAGAAAGTACGTCTATTCTTGGCGAGGCTGTTGTATATGCGTCTGTTGAGTTGCTGATAAAGTAGTTGGGTTCATCTGATCTGCTGAGTTTTGCAAGACAAGAGCCAATCCATGCTGATCTCAAGAAGTGGGAGAACACCTTGAGGAAGATTTCTGCTGTGCTTGAAGATGCAGAGGAGAAGCAGTGATGCAGCAAGCAAAGACGATACGGCAAACAAAGGTTTGGATTTCATGGAGTGGAGGAATCGACTCAAAGACGAAGGGTGTGGAAAGAAGGAAGCAAAGACTCGGAATGGTTTTAACTGTCAGAATGGGCAAATTTCGGGGGGCTTTTCAGAGGGCAAACGAACTTCAAATCAACATTATAATATGTTTCCGGAAAGCCCAAGACGAGCTCTACAAATGTTATGAGGACTCCGTCCTCTGTAACAGATCACAACAGGCCCAAATTCGGCCATTTAGATTATTGCGCGAAGACTTGAGCTGGACGAGAGCTGGACGAGATGATCCGGGCTGAACTTCGTGGATCTCTACAGAGGGCATATGGGATCGGATCGTCTATTATAATATGTTTCCGGAAAGCCCAAGATGAGCCCTACAAATGTTATGAAGACTCCATCTTTTATAACGGGCTCCAGCATGTCCGAATTTGGCTGTTAAGTTTCGTGCGCGGCAAGACAATTTTTGCTTTAATTATTATTTCCAATTATCGTCATGATTTGATACGTTTATTTTATTTCCTTTTAGTTTATATGTAATTAGGTTATTAATTATTTCCCTTTTAGATAGGTTTTTAATGTTTTAAAATTCTTTTGATTTTAGGAGATTTGATATCTTTTCCATTTAGGATTCTTTTCCGTTTGTTTAGGATTTTCTTGTTAGTCAAGTTTTGCAATTCTATTTAAGTAGATTGTATTAGGGTTTGAAAGGGAGCTTTGATTAATAAAAAATATAGAGAATGTTTCTCAACTATTCATTTACAACATCCTTCGTGCGCGAAGTTGATTATTGTATTTGAAGCCTAATATTCCGGTATTCGTGCGCGAATCAACGGAACGTTAGTAGGTTGTTTTCAATTTGTTTCTTGTAGGTTTTTCTCGACAGAGCTTCCGCTACATCAAGCAGATAACCAACCGGTCTGTGAATAAGTGGCTTTTTGATCTTCAAAATTTGGCTTATGATGTAGAAGACTTGGTTTTCAAAAAAAAAAAAAAAAGATGTAGAAGACTTATTGGACAAGTTTACAACCGCGGCCTTGGAGAGGAAGCCGACACATCAACCTACAGAAGCTAGCACAAGTAAGGTACGAAAGTTCATTCCTACTTGTTGCTCCAATTTGAATCCACGATCTATTAAGTTCAAACTCAAGATAGCATCTGAAATGAAAAAGATCAATGAGAGATTCCAAGAGATAACAGCTCAGAAAAACAACCTGGATTTGAGAGCGAATTCAGAAGCAAAGTCTAACAAAGTCAGAGATCAAAGACGACATACGACCTCTTTGCCTGACTCTCAGCAATAATTGAATTGCTGTTGAAGGATGAAGGTAATGAAGATAGAGTCTCTGTTATTCCTATTTTAGGGATGGGAGGATTGGGCAAGACAACGCTCGCTAGAAATGTTTGTTATTTTTAAATCAACAATCTGGTAATAACCTGTAAAAACGGAAAGTAAAACACCACAACCAACACGTTAGAAAACCGGTTAGGGAGAACCGAGGCCCGTGTTTCACACGGTGTCCTTAAGACGATTTCGCCGTATATAACACCGTATGTGTATAGCGATCGTCTCCCAGGATACAACGGTTTCACAGTGGAAGTACGAAGCACAACCACTCTCAGCGAACTCAAACCGAGCTCAAACTTACCAAGAAAACAGAGAAGAGAAGAAAGTATTCGGCTGCTATAAGACTGTATTTTTCGGAACAAATAATATGAGCAGACTACCTAGGGTTTTATAGATAATAATGAACCACTAGGGTTTCGGGATTAATGTGGAAATTCCTTGGTTAATACGTTTTTTTTTATTTTAATAAGGAAATCCAATTAATTAGAGAATAATTTCCATTTAAAGAGATTTATTTCTAATTAAAATCGATTCTTTATTCTTAGTGATCAAGTAAGAAATCAGAATCCAAACAATTAATTCTTTCCTTATAAAAAACGTTGACTTAGGGAAGTGGCAAAAAGTCAACTCGACTCTCACGGTCCAATCGGAGCGGCATTCGTGCCCACATACGAGTCGTGCATTCGAAGGTTCAAGGTCCATGATTTGCACCCCCCCCCACCCTGCACGCGCGAGAGAGAGCCTCTATGCCACACATTGTTGATACCTCATGTCACACATTCACTTATATACTACACATAAGTGACTTCCCTAAGCAATGTGGGATTCACTTTGATCCCTACACAATGGGTTCACTTTGAGACTCAATTTCTCATTCACCCATTAACCATTTTGTGAATTTGAGTATACCATTCCGAAGCTCTCACGAAGGAGAATTCGAATCCACTTTAATCTTCCATTTTCATGGAATCTATCATACTCAAATTGTGCTCTCAAATTAGGAGTTCATCACAAAATTTCCAACAATCCCCCATATGAATGAAATTGACCTAGGAGACACAAAAGATGATGTTTGGTAAGTTCAAACGGTCGAAACCTGCATAAGATAGGTAGGTGTTACCCTTTGAACCTTCCCTTGTAAAGGTATGTTTACTTTACTGGCTGATCAGTAGATGTGATGTCCTTGAACTGTTCTGCCGTTTTGTGTAAACGATCACATACCTCACATAGGTATCTTCCAGACCCGATTTGGTTCTCATTGTTATGTTCGTTTTGGCCATGAACATACGCCTGGTTCTGTGAGAGTCTCTGGAGAATATAGCCCTTCACTATTCTCTTTTAGAAGCGGCCCCACTTCTCTCTCACATAGGTGATTTCTTAATTAAGATTAACCCGTATTACTCTGCTCGGATTTCCATAACTTGGAATTTCGACGCATAAGAATCATTAAAAACATAGTTTAGCCTTTTCCCTACGGGCATCACTGTTTCATCATAGGAATGGACTTGAGGGTAACCCCCACAGTGATCCAACTCAGTCTTACAACTTGGTTGTCCCATTGAACCTAGATCTTGGGATCTCCAGTGAACTAGGTTGGGTTTCCATTGTATTGACCTTTTATTTCATGGGCTTTAGTCCCATTCCTCTTGATGATGTCTCAACTAATTCTCTATTTAACCCTTTGGTTAGCGGATCCGTAATGTTATCTTTTGACCTTACATAGTCAATAGTGATAACCCCAGTTGAGATTAGTTGTCTAATGGTATTATGTCTTCGACGTATATGTCTAGACTTCCCATTATACATGTTGCTCTGTGCCCTTCCTATTACTGATTGACTATCACAATGGATGCAAATCGCCGGCACAGGCTTTGGCCATCTTGGAATATCCTCTAAGAATTGGCGTAGCCATTCAACCTCTTCACCACATTTATCTAATGCTATAAACTCAGATTCCATGGTGGATCTGGCTATACAAATTTGTTTGGAGGATTTCCAGGATACTGCCGCACCTCCTAGTGTGAACACATACCCACTAGTGGATTTTGAATCTTTCATATCAGATATCCAGTTTGCATCGGTGTATCCTTCTAGGACAGCAGGATATCTGGTATAATGCAATCCATGATTATGAGTGAATCGTAAGTACTTCAATACTCTTACTATTCCTTTCCAGTGATCGTTCCTGGATTACTCGTGTATCTGCTTAATTTGCTGACTGCATTAGCTATGTCTGGTCTTGTACAATTTGTTAAGTACATCAGACTTCCTATCACTCGAGAATATTCTAGTTGAGAGACGCTCTCACCCTTATTCTTGGATAGGTGTAGATTTGTATCTACTGGTGTTCTGGAAATTCCAGAATCATTTTTTGTTGAATTTCTCAATAATCATGTCAATATAGTGTGATTGACTTAGTATGAGTCCGTTAGATGTCTTTGAGATTTTCATTCCCAACATTACATCAGCCGGTCCCATATCTTTCATATCAAATCTTGACTTCAACATATCCTTGGTAGATTTGATCATCTTATCATCACTACCAACAATGAACATGTCATCAACGTAAAGGCACACAATGACATATCCATCTTCTGTGTCCTTGACATAAACATATTTGTCACATTCGTTGATTTTAAATCCACTTGACATCATAGCATTGTCAAATTTCTCATGCCATTGTTTTGGTGCTTGCTTTAAACCATATAAAGACTTCACCAATTTACAGACTTTCTTTCCTTGTCCTGGAGTAGAAAAACCCTCAGGTTGTTCCATATAAATTTCTTCATCTAAGTCTCCATTTAAGAAAGCTGTTTTCACATCCATTTGATGTACTTCAAGATTTCGCAGAGCTGCGAATGCAAGTATCATCCTAATGGAGGTTATTCTCGTCACTGGAGAATATGTATCAAAATAGTCTAGGCCTTCTCGTTGATTATAACCTTTAATTACAAGTCTGGCCTTATATTTATCAATTGATCCATCTGCTTTCATCTTTCTTTTGAAAATCCATTTGGATCCTAGCGGTTTACATCCCGGAGGAAGATCCACTAATTCCCAAGTATGATTTTGAAGGATGGAATCAATTTCGCTCTTAATAGCCTCTTTCCACAAGAGTCCTTCTGAAGAGCTTACTGCTTCTTTGAAAGTTCGAGGTTCACCTTCTAGCAAATAGGTCATAAAATCTGGACCAAAAGATGTTTCCGTCCTTGCTCTTTTGCTACGTCTAGGTTCATCCTCAACTTCATTTTCTTGTTCTTGGTCCTCACAACTATTAGCATGTGTTCGTTTTGTCGAACTTGCTTCATCATTGGATTTACATGGAAATACATGTTCAAAGAACGTTGCATTTCTAGATTCCATTATCGTGTTTTTGTGTATATCTGGTATGTCAGATTTATAGACCAAGAACCGATGAACACTACTGTTTTGTGCATATCCAATGAAAATGCAGTCAACAGTTTTCGAACCTATTTTCACCTTCTTAGGTAAAGGTACGCCTACTTTGGCAAGACACCCCCACATTCGTAAGAATTTATAGGAAGGCTTCCTTCCTTTCCATAGCTCATATGGGGTCTTGTCTTTTTTCTTTCGGGGTACCTTATTTAAAAGGTAATTGCTAGACATTATAGCTTCACCCCACATGTTCTGAGGTAATCCAGAACTTATCAGCATTACATTCATCATTTCAAGGAATGATTTTTCCGTTCAGCAACTCTGTTTTGCTGAGGGAAATACGGTGCAGTGGTCTGATGTATGATTCCATGTTGTGCACATAATTCACCAAACGATGCTTCATACTCACCACCTCAGACGATTCTCAGCGATATCAGTCACCATGAAGGTTTCACTTAAGGTTATCCGTTCAGCATAAATCTTATGCATAATCACTTGAATCTTAGAGTTGACTCATAAATGTCTTAGAGTCCACCATCTTGTAATCAAGAAACCGACTCACAACAAACCTTTTGGATCCAACATCCTCAGTCTTGTATTTCTGGTCTAACGACTCTCACAATTCTTTTGGCTATTTTTTTTCTTTGTAAAGTATACGCTATACAATGAATCTAACAGCCCGTTCAGTATGTATTTTCAGCACAGAAAATCCGAAAGGTTCCATGCATCAAAAGCATTCATATCTGAACATCTCGCTCTTAACCACTATTGGGTTTAAGAGCATCTTTAGTCAAGAATCTAACTAGATTCAGCGTGGTTAATTAGAATAGCATCTTCTACTTTCACCACTCAAGGTTCGCATGACTCACATACTGACTCATCACCAGATCTCCCATGTTTCTCACGAATGAGTTGATGGCCAAAGTCGATGTTGCCACACTTGGCCCCAAAATAAACACATCTCTCGCAAGCACTGAATTAACAACTGAAGTTTCTAGTTCGACAGTTGGATTAGCAGTAGGAGTTTCAAGTGGAACACTTGTGTTCATGTTTGATTTATCCACCACAATATCAGGAGGAAATCAACTGAATTAATTTTGAAATTAATTCTCATTAAAATAGGCAAGATTAAAGTCAAATCGGTTATGTTTTGAATTCAAAATTTAACATTTCTATTAATCCGGAATTAATAGAAATAAATCATCTTTAAATTGACAATTACAATTTTGAAGTTCAAAAATTGATTTTGACACTAATCACCATTTTACACATCCAACTCGTTACCACGGTTGGCCTTATGAGCCTCACGAGTTAAGAATCTCATAAGATTCAAGATTTAACATCTTTTGTTGCCATCTCTTGAAATTTAGACCATTGAATTTCTATGGTTTCTCCATATGGTTCATAAGAACCAAAATCAGAGATACAAACGAATTCACCATCGTGGTATTCATTTGACCCACAAAAGGGTTCACCATCAGGTCGGTCAACTAACCCACAATTGGGTTGACCACCGGAGTCTATTGAGCCACGCTCGGGTTCACAGTTGAAACCACATCAACTATTTTAGAACCACTAACATATCAGTGAGATATATACAACGATATATCAAAATAGTATGTTAATATATATCAATTATAATATATAAACATACTGAAATATAAATAAGCAGTATATATACTGATATTTACATAATCATAACTGATATATCAAACAAAGATATATCACACACCGACGTAGTATTGTTTATCAAATAATTGACATCGAACAATACAAAATATGAGGCACTGGTAATTTTTTATATATCAACCAGAACGTATACATCAATATGTCAAATATTGATTTATAGGTATAAAACACTAGTTTAGTATTTTAGATATAACACATATATCTATAAACCGGTGCTGTTCTTGGTGTAATCAATGTACCAAAGTAAACCTTATATTAGTTTCACAATGATAGTACACCAAACATAGAATTAATAACCGGAACATATCACATACAAACAACCAGTATATTTAACAATATATCAAGCAAAGGTTGTAAACCCACTGATATATACTCGTATATATATAACCTGGTTTGTATCAGATGGTATAACCAATATATAACAATTATAATATAATTATAATTGCACTAATATCAAATATTTCGAGTTAGTATATCAACACTGATATATAAATTAATTTTGTTTGTATCAAGCACTGGTTTGGTATATAAAACACAAACCCACGTAATTTATAACACTGATATCTCAAATATAGTGTATGAACAAGTGCTGCACTTGGATTATATAACAATATAATCATTTATTCCACTTGATATCTAACAGTGATATCAAACAATAATACTTTCAGAATCACGAAAATATTATATACATGTTATATGACAGTACCGATATCAATCAGTTAATATCAAGTCTGTGAATCAACATTAGATTCCAGATTTCACACTTGAAATCATAGTGACGCAAAAGGATTCCAGTTTTTCCAGAGAAGAAAACACAATCAGTGTCATATAGACCCAATTGTCCAAGCGAAATCACAATTGATCTCTAAATCAGTGTCTGAAGGTAGACCCGATTTTTGAATGGTAAACCAGTAAATGGTTCGAAATTAGTGTCTGAAAATAGACCTAATTTCCACTGTCAAAACCGAATTAAAACGTGATGTTTGAATAAGCACATTGTGTTAAAGCAATCCGTTTTAAGGTCTAGAAACCAGAAAGTTTGAAGTAGAGGAAAATCTTTTAAAAGGAATAGGTTAGAAATCGTCTTAAGATTGTTATTTTTAAATCAACAATCTGGTAATAACCTGTAGAAACGGAAAGTAAAACACCACAACCAACACGTTAGAAAACCGGTTAGGGAGAACCGAGGCCCGTGTTTCACACGGTGTCCTTAAGACGATTTCGCCGTATATAACACCGTATGTGTATAGCGATCGTCTCCCAGGATACAACGGTTTCACAGTGGAAGTACGAAGCACAACCACTCTCAGCGAACTCAAACCGAGCTCAAACTTACCAAGAAAACAGAGAAGAGAAGAAAGTATTCGGCTGCTGTAAGACTGTATTTTTCGGAACAAATAATATGAGCAGACTACCTAGGGTTTTATAGATAATAATGAACCACTAGGGTTTCGGGATTAATGTGGAAATTCCTTGGTTAATACGTTTTTTTGATTTTAATAAGGAAATCCAATTAATTAGAGAATAATTTCCATTTAAAGAGATTTATTTCTAATTAAAATCGATTCTTTATTCTTAGTGATCAAGTAAGAAATCAGAATCCAAACAATTAATTCTTTCCTTATAAAAAACGTTGACTTAGGGAAGTGGCAAAAAGTCAACTCGACTCTCACGGTCCAATCGGAGCGGCATTCGTGCCCACAACGATGCCAGAGTCAAAAATCACTTTGATCTCCAAGCGTGGGCTTGTGTTTCTGATGATTTTGACATTACTAGGATAACCAAAGCAATTTTTCAGTCAATTGGTTCTGTAATTGGTGACTTTATTAAACTCAACAATCTTCAAGTTGAATTGAAGGAAAAACTTCTCAGGAAGAATTTTTTAATAGTTCTGGATGATATCTGGAACAGGGATTATATTGAGTGGATGGAACTTCTCCGGCCGTTCAAATCTAGTTCTTCAAGAGGTAAAATTATTGTCACAACTCGCATAAAGGATATATCATCAATGGTTGGCACTCTTCCAACTTATCAATTGACAGCGTTGTCATATGATGATTGTTTGTCTTTATTTACTCATCATGCGTTGAGAAGAAACAATTTTGATGAGCATAAAGACTTGAAGGAAATTGGCAAGAAAATAGCCAATAGATGCCAAGGATTGCCCTTAGCAGCAAAAGCACTTGGTGGCCTTTTATACGGTAATGTCAACTGCAATTTTTGGAAACGTGTGTTGAATAGCAAATTATGGAGCTTGCCAAATGAGGGAAGTGAAATGATTATTCCAGCTCTTAAATTGAGCTATCAGTATCTCCCTCCACATTTGAAACGGTGTTTTGTTTATTGTTTGTTACTGCCAAATGATTATGAATTTCAAAAGGAGGAGATAATATTGTTGTGGATGGCTCAAAGGTTTCTTGCAACTAGAAAGTAGTGAAATGCAAATGGAGGATTTAGGTGAAGAATATTTCCAAGAACTACAATCAAGATCCTTTTTTCAGCAATTAAGTAATGACACCTCAAGGTATGTTATGCATGACCTTGTTAATGATCTTGCTCGATGGGTGGCAGGAGAAATGTTTTTTATTAGAGTGGATAAAACAGTTGAGGGAAACAGAAGTGAACACATGATTTCCAAAATCTTCGCCATTTATCTTATGTTGGTGGTAGATATGATGGAATTAAAAAGTTTGAGGCCTTCTATGGTGTCAAGGATCTCTGTAATTTAACTTACAATGGTGGTTTACGTGATGACGTTAAAATATTGGATGCTTTCAATGATTCCAAACATTTGCGGACTTTTTTACAATTACAGCTGCCATCTTATGGAACTTGTTACTTAACTCGGGATATTATTCATAATTTCATATGATGCCAAAACTTCTACGCTTGCTGGCCTTATCTTTGAATGGATATTCCATTAGAAAGCTACCAAATGCAATTGGTGATTTGAAAAATCTATGGTACCTTGACCTTTGTTACACTGAAATTCATGTTTTTCCAGAGTCAATTTACAGATACTCAAATTGATAGGTTGTCACAGTCTAAAAAAATTGTGTACAGACATGGGGAACCTCATCAATTTGCGTTATCTTAATGTTTCTTCTATTAAGCGAAAAGGTTCTGCTAAGCTAGGTGTTGCTAAGCTAGAAGGAATGCCTTTGAGGTTTGGTGAATTAACTGGTTTCCGAACACTATCGGATTTTGTTGTGGGTAAAAATACAGGCTCCCAGTTAAAAGAGCTGAAGTTCTTGAAGCAACTGTGAGGGACACTCAGAATTTCAGTGTTGCAAAATATAAGTGATGTTGAGGATGCCAAGGAGGCTGAATTATATGGTAAGAGGAACCTTACTGTATTACATTTGGGATGTGAGGTTGAGGATGCCAAGGAATGCAGACATTGAAAAGCAAGTGCTTGACATGCTACGACCTGGTGAAGAGCTTCAAGAGCTTTCCATTAGTGGCTATGACGGTTTGACATTTCCTACTTGGTTAGGCCAAATGTCATTTTCAAATTTAGTGCTCCTACGTTTTGAAAATTGTAGCAACTGTATTTCCTTGCCATCAGTTGGGCAGCTACCATTGCTAAAGGAACTTTATATCTCAAAAATGGCTGGTATAAAGAGTGTGGGCCCTGAGTTTTATGGAAACCATTGTTCAAGGCCTTTTCCATTGCCGGAGATTCTTTGTTTTCAGGACATGCCTGAATGGGAAGATTGGAAATCTCATGGATTTAATCATGAAGTTGAAGGGTTGCCTCACTTGCGTGAACTTACACTTCTAGATTTTCTGAAACTGCGAGAAAGGTTGCCAGAACATCTTACTTCATTAAAAAGGCTTGTCATTCAAAGATGTGAGCAATTGGTGGTGTCAGCTCTAAGTCTTCCCATATGCTGTTGGGTTAAAATTAGAGGATGCAAACAGGTGGAGCGGAGAAGTACAGTCGGCCTTAGCGAGTTATCTGATATTTCTAGTCACATGTTTCTAATTGAACGATTTATGCAAACTTCATCAGATGTTGAAGAGGTGGAGTTGGTTCTTTATAAAGAGCCCACATCTTTCTGGCGAAGTGGAATCATATTATGGAAAGATGCATTAAAATTTTTTACCAACACGTCAGATGAATACTACCACCAACTTCGTTCTGTCTATTTTTTAGAGAAAGAGCTTCAATATCTGACATTATGGAATTGTGTGTGCCTTGCGTAGCTACCACAAGCGTTGCACAACCTCAGTTTCCTTACAAAGTTATGTATTGCATGCTGAATGTCCAAAATTGGTTTGCTTTCCGGAGGCTGCTCTACCTTCTCATTTGAGAAGCATTGAAGTTTTTTCGTGTAATGCTCTGAAATCCCTTCCCAGGACATGCATGGGCAGTACATCTCTTGAAAATTTGTCTATTGAATATTGCAAATCTTTGATGTACATTGCAAGAAACCGGTTACCTTCAAATCTAAAACGACTGGGGATCGGTGGTTGTGATAATCTACAAGGCTTGATGCAAGAAGAGAACAATAACTTACCTGCTACACTTGAGGTCATCGGCATCCACAACTGTCCGAAGCTGGAGTCAATAGCAGAAAAGTTTGAAAATCACTCAGCTCTTAAAACAATTAATATCTACGATTGTGAAAGCCTGAAATCTTTACCGACAGGACGAGGTCTGCCTTACACGAACTTGACAAGCCTTCATATCAGAAACTGTGAGAAATTAGAGGCCCTGCCCAACTGCATGCACCAACTCAACCATCTGCAACAAATTATGATATGGGGTTGTTCAAGTCTCGTTTCCTTTCCAGATGGAGGGTTGCCTTCCATGAACTTGACAAGCCTTGAGATAACAAACTGTAAGACACTAGAGGCCCTGCCTAACCACATGCAAAATCTCACCTCTGTTCGAAGATTAACAATAGAAAATTGTCTAAGCATCAAATCTTTCCCAGAGAATGGCTTTCCCACCAACCTCACATCACTTGAAATTGCAAATCTCAAAATCTTTGAGCCGCTGTTCAGGTGGGGGCTGCACAGACTCACCTATCTTAGAGAGCTCTACCTGGAAGGATGTCCTGATGTGGTGTCCTTTCCACTAGATGAGAGAGGAATCATGCTTCCGACCTCTCTAACCTTCCTGAGTATTAAAGATTTTCCAAATCTGGAATGCCTTTCTGCTATCATTCTAAGCCTCAATTCCATGGAAAAACTACATCTCGTAAAATGTCCTAAGCTCAAATACTTTCCGGAGAAGGGCCTGCCTCTTCTTTCGGAATTATATATCGATTGTTGTCCTCTGCTAGAACAAAAGTGCAAAGAGGATAGAGGACAGTATTGGTCCATGATCTCCCACATACCTGCAATCCGGATAAATAATGATTGGCTGTAATGGACTTGTGGAGAAGAAGACGATGGAAATCTGTATGATTTCATAAACCTTCAGGTATGTCAATTTAAAATTGAAAAAGCAACCAGTGTTATGATTATTCTACTTTGAATCAGCCCGAATTGAATCTCATTTTCTGTGTATCCAAACAGCAACTCCGATCGTTAATTACCAAGAAGAGAACATCAACTCCCTTGCCAAGTCCATCTACAAAGGTAAATTTCTCTATATGTTTATTTTTCACAATCATTGAAGAATCTGTACATTTCTCTGTAGATATACCATAACTGTTATTTTGTGGGCAATACTGATGAAATCAGATCAAGAATAATGTTAATTAGTTTAGTGCAGTTTTTGTTTATTTTAGGAATTAATTGGCTAAAAATTCAATACCAAGTGGGCGTGACTCGTGAGTCGTGACATTTTCTAAGAAGTTTTAGCGGTCAATTCTTATATTATAATTTCACAGAATAACAAAATGTTTTGAGTTTTGGTCGTTTTCTGTTCTCTTTGTTTTGTTAGTCTAATTCGTCGAGCAATTTGTTTCAAAATTTTGAGGCACAGCTTGTAATATCACGAAAAATGGGTCAAACTGTTCACAAGTAGTTGACCCTAATTATTATGGATTTGGACTCAATGTAGTTTCTAAAAGATTCGAGATCAAAATGATATTGTTGGAGAGATCTTAATTATGTCAAGAGAAGTAATGAATTGGATTGGACTAAAATCAATTAGTATTTAGGCTTATCTTTATTGTAAATGTTAAGTCCGTAGCTCAAATAAATAGTTAGTTGATCCAAGTCTATGAGACAAGTAATTTGTATCACCTAAGTTTGAGATGAGATATTTAATGTTAAAAAGAAAAGAAATGTGCCAATAATTGGTGAGTGGTGGATTAGGTGGCAAGCTTGGTAGATAAGGAGTGGTCAATAACTCAATATGGGTCATAGGAAGAGCATGTGTAATGTGGTGTAAAGGAAAAGGAAAGATTATTAAAATTTGTGAAAATTGTCAAAACTGACCACTCTAATTATGGGAATTTCTTTTTTAACCACATGTATACTTCTAATTGTTTTTAACCATGTTTTTGAGAAATTACTGGAAAGCTCTCATATAAAAACCTCCCCAAAACACTCTCTCTCCTTTTTTTCTCTCTTTCTCCTTCTCTCTCCTTTTTTTCTCTCTTTCTCCTTCTCTCTCCTCTGCTCACTCTCTCCTGATCATCTCTCTCTTTTCTCCTCTCGGTGCCGTCGTCGTCCACCGCCGGAAGTTGTTGCCGAGCTCGCAAGACCTCCACGAACCAGCGGCTTCACGAACCAGTGACTAGCGACCAGCAACCCTTCACGGCTTCACGACCCAGTGACTTCACTTCCGATGGGCGACCTGCACGAACCACGACCGGCGATGGGTGACAACCAGTCGACGACGTCCGACGGCTCTGTGCTTCGCGATCGCCGACGAATAGATCTGCAAAACAAACAAAAAACTTAAACCTAATTTGAATTTGGGGAAGAAGAAGAGGAAGAAGAAAGAGGGAAAAAATAAAAAAACTTATCCTAATTTCAATTTAGTCCAGATTTCAAGTTTGAATATTTCTATTTTAGGCATGATTTCAAGTTTGAATATTTCCATTTAGGCATGATTTCAAGTTTGTATATTTCAATTTAGTCGTGATTTCAAGTTTGTTTCGAGGTTTAAAAAACACTATTTTCAGGGGTACTCTGGTAATTTATGGTATTACACTGAATTTTTTTTTTAAAAAGTGGTTATTAACAATTAAAAATTCAGAAGTGGTTAAAAACAAAAGTATGATGTTTTGGATGGCTATTTTCGGTTTTCTCTCATTCTTAAAATTTGGAGAATTGAGTAGTGTAAGAGCATCCACAATGGTGGATAAAAAGAGACCCATTTGTAGAGACCCACTTTTATTTGGGTCTAGTGCATCCACAATGGTGAGCAAGTGGATCCAAATAAAGAGACCCAAAAGTGGGCTCCACCCAACTAGACCCAAATTGGGTTCTAAATTTGGAACTCAATTTGGCTTAATGATTGGGTTGGGTTTCCAACACCTCCTAATTATTGGGTTGGACATATATATATTATTTATTTATATAATTTAAATTTAAATATATAATTATTAATTTTAATAATTATATATATAATGAAAAAATATAAATAAATTTAATATATATATATATATATATTTCAATTACTTAAATTTAAATATATAATTATTAATTTCAATAATTATATATATAATGAAAAAATATAAATATATTTAATATATATATATTTCAATTATTTAAATTTAAATATATAATTATTAATTTCAATAATTATATATATAATGAAAAAATATAAATAAATTTAATATATATATATATATATATATATAAATTATTATAATTTAAATATATTATTATTAATTTCAATAATTATATATATAATGAAAAAAATTTAAATAATTTTAATTTTAATTATAAAATTTTATTTCAATGAAATTAATATAATTTGAATGAAAACATTAATTTTTTGAAGGTTTGGAACCGGAACCGGAACCAAACCTTCAAAACCGGAATCGAAACAGAACCTTCAAAGCTGGAACCAAACCTTCAAAATCGGAACCAAAACTGAACTTGCAAAACTGGAACTGGAACCGGTTTTGAAGGTTTGGAATCGGGGAACCGAACCGAAATCGAAACCGAAACTGAAACTGAAATCGGCGCTATGTCTAATCGTATACAATATTTTGTTTTAAATATTTATTTTTATTGTTGATGTAATTCGGTTGTGATAATTTTAAATTAATAAAAATATATATATTTTAAATTAATCATAATTTGTTAAATAATTATTGATAATGTTGATATTTAAAATATATTATATAATTTATTTATTAATATATATATATATATATATATATATATATATATATAATATTTTAAAGAAGAGTAGTGATTGTTTAGAAAAAAGTTAAAAAAGTGGGTCCACTTTTACTTTTCCAATTTAGTCCCATTGTGTGAAAATGAGACCCAAATTAAGTGGATCCAAATGAGTAGATCCATTCTTTAAAAACAAGACCCATTTTTGATGATGTGGCAACAAATGGAACCATTGTACCATTGTGGATGCTCTAAGTCGTTGAACAGAGATGAGACTCCATTTCTGGGAATGGAAGCTCTTGAGTGAGAGATTGAAGAAAGTAGAGTAGCCTTGAAAGCTCTCATTTTCAAAATCCTTGAAGAGAGAGAAAGTTTCTCAGAAATTTTTTGTTGAGACTGCAAGCTGCTTACTGGGTAAATGTAAATGGGCGTAGACGGGTCGGAGTCTTATTAAATTAGGTATGGACATAATGGCCCCAATAAATAAATTAGTTTTTTTTTTTTTTTTTTTTTTTTTTTATTGTGAATAATTATAACTTCATGTTTTTTTTTTTTTAAATAAAAATAAAAAAATAAAATAGGGAATTATCAATTGGCTCCCTACCTTTTTTTTTTTTTTTTTTTTGAAAAATCAGTTTTTTACAGACTTATACTTTTTTTAGCTCCGGTGTCCCTAATATTTCTAAAATACATCAAATAGGTCTGTTTGATCAAAAAAAAAAAAAAAAAAAAAATTTGAAAAGCAAATTTTCTTTCTTTGATCAAAATTTTAACTGTCAACTCTAATAGAAAATGCAAAATATTTGTTTTGCCTCGTAAAATCACCTATGAGATTTTCTTTTTATATTCTAATTTTATATTTTTACACTCCTTTCCTAAATACACTTTGGCATGTTTACTAATCAGGAATCCTATTTAGGAAAGGGAATTAAGTTTCTGATTTCTAAATTTCACTGTTTACTAAATGTTTAGGGAATTAAATTTCATAGACCCCACTCACAAATCAGGAATTAAGTTCCTGATGGAAAGGGAACTTGATTCCTCTCACCCATCTTAGGGGGGTGTATTCAATTAGGATTCTTGAGGACATTTAAAGACATTATAAATCCTGGTGTATTCAATTTGGACATTTAAAGATTTTAAAAGAGTCCATATGAATCCAGTGGTATTCAATTAGGATTTATATGGACTTTTAAAGAATCCTTCCAAATCCAGGTGTATTGAATTAAGACTTTAAAAATGTCTATAAGAATCAAGGTGTATTCAATTAGGACTGGATTTTAAAGGATTTTCTTATGTCATGGATTTTGATGGATTTTGGTGGACTTGATGGTGAGAGATATAAATATCAAATGTCATAACATGTCCGGCCTTCTCCCCAAAGATTTTGGTGGATTTTGCTTTCCTTCTCTCTCTCAAAACAGAAACAAAAAGCACTAATATGTAAAAATTTAAAAAACCGATGCATGTGAGAATAATAAGTTTCCATCCCCAGCATGTTCTGTGAATTAAAAAGGAAAAAAAAAAAAAAAAAAAAAAAAAAAAAAAAAAAAAACTGCACATAATTATATATGTGAGAATATGTTGCAGTCACATAATTATATATAACAAGTACAAAACTCACTACGTGCCAAAACTGCACAAAACAACACCAAATTAATATGTAGAGCCTTCAATCAAACACCAAAATGCTCACTCTTTATTAGCTCTTTTTTTATTTTATTATTTTATTTTTTTTATTTTTTGAAAAACTCTTTATTAGCATTTTATTTTTAAGAAAAATAATACACCAAAATGCAAGCGGTG
Source organism: Acer saccharum (assembly GCA_030490815.1). Classification (NCBI taxonomy): domain Eukaryota; kingdom Viridiplantae; phylum Streptophyta; class Magnoliopsida; order Sapindales; family Sapindaceae; genus Acer; species Acer saccharum. The sequence continues at coordinate 3,133,513 of CM059874.1, read as the reverse complement.
CCTTTATGCAGATAAACCTTAGCCAATTTTGGGTTCAATTCAATCGCTTTGTTTGCATCAACAACAATCTCAGACTATATATATACGCAAATATAGATTGACTGGTGTATCAAATGTTGCTCATTCCAACTTCAAAGGTTTTTTTTTTTATATAATGAACTATAATTAGCTTACTATTGATAAGTCAGAGATAACAAATACATGAAAGCCTTAGACAATTTTGAATTCAATTCAATCGCTTTGTTTGCATCAGCAACAACCTCAGAATATATATATATATATATATATATATATATACAAATATAGATTGACTGGTGTATCAAATTTTGCTCATTCCAATTTCAAAGGTTTTTTTGATAATTAGCTATAATTAGCTATAATTTGTTTACTATTGATAAGTCAGAGATAACAAATCCATGAAAATCCTTGGATGTCTAAACAAATCCATAAAAGTCTGAGATAGATGTCTAAACAAATCCATAAAAGTCTGAGATGGATGTTTAAACAAATCAATGAAAGTCCATATGGATTTATAAAAGTCTGTAGAAATCCATGAAAATCTGTCACTTAAAAAATGTATTTAAATGTCTTCAAGAATCCTAATTAATCCTAATTGAATACACCCCCCTTAGTAATCAAGTTCTCTTTCTGATTGAAAAATGACTTCATGTATTTTTACTAAAATATCCTCCCTATTCTGTTGAAATAAACAGCCATTCACAAGCTCCTTGTAACGAACTTGAAGCTGTACCCTCTCAAGATCCTGTTATGCAGTCTTTGCCTTTTAATTAACAGTAAACAAATGATAAACAATCATTCTATGGTAACCAAAAGTCTGGCTTGCTGAGTTAGAAGATTAAGAACCACACTCAGTATATGCTGCTCTTGCTAATTTTAATTGGTTGAAAGCTAAGGAGAGGAGGAATTTGATGGTTTAAAAAGAAACCGTACATGGAGTTTAGTTTATCCCCACCTGGAAGGAAGATTATTGTGTGTAAGTGGGTGTTCAAAGTCGAAAAAAAATTCAGATGGCGGGTCACCTTTAAAGTATAAGGCAATGTTGGTGGCCAAATGTTTCCATCTAGTTTTTGATAAAACCTTCAACCCGGTTGTGAAGCCATCAGCCACTGTCAGGACACTCATTTCAATTGCAGTGGAGTAGGATGTTTACATAACTCAACCACTATCCTCATTTTGAGCATGAAAATTCACAATTTGTGTGAAGATTACATAAGGACTTGGCAGCCATTACCTGGTTTCATAAGTTCTGCAAACGTTGATTCAACTACAATTTTCAGAATCAAAAGCAGATAGTTCGAATTTATTTATTATTATTATTTTTAAAAGAACTACAACTATTTTTTTTTTTTTCAAATTCTTATTTTTCACTTTATTATCTAACGCTTCATATTCAACAAAATTTAAAAAAAAAAAAAAAAAAAAAAAAATTAGTTTTAGTGCTTCAAAAATTTTGAAATTTTATATACAAGTAAATTTCATTAAGCTTATCATCCACAAAAAAATTCAGATTAAAATTCATTAAGATTGATGGATTTCATGGAGACCCTTACTTTTTGTTAAAATAAGGAATTTCTTATAAGAGAATCATATATATATATATATATATATACAAAACTCATTTTCATATATTTGGACTAATGGCCATTAATTGTGTTTACAATAAGGTGTGAATTGTTTCTAATTTCTGGTAATCAGATATGTGTAAGAAACAATATACTTGATTGTTTTATAGTCATTTGAGTTACTGGCAAAGTATTGTGTTTTGTATGTTATGTTCAGCTGCTGAGAGAGAATCTGAGAAAGAGACAGAATGCTGCTTTCTGCTTTCACGTTTGGTGGCTGAAAGCCTGAAACAAAAAATAGGGTGAAATTCATTTTAGTCCCTCTAGTTTGACCTAATTAACGAACTGACCCCCCGGTTTTGAGTATTATCCCGTTAAGTCCTTCTGTTAATATTTCCGTTAGAAAAGGTGATTCTGACGAGGTCAGAGGGTCAAATGACCCTGCTGCCCCTGATTAAAAAATAAAACAATTAAAAAATTAAAAAATTAAAAAATTAAAAAATTAAAAATTAAATAATAAATATTTTATTCAACTCCAGATCTCCTGTTTATCACCTCCATCGATTAACAAAAATAAAAATAAAAATTAATTTTTAAATTTTTTTTCTGATCTGGTGAACCAAATCAAACCCAGACCGAAACCCAAAATTATTGATTTGTTCATCACCTCCATCTGGTGTTGAATGTGTTACAACACCAACCACATTCAACATCAAATAATAAAAAAAAAGCTTCAATCAATTCTCAATTAACTTTGAAAATAACAAAAACTTGATAATTTTTTCTGAAAAAAAGCTAAAATCCTAATCAAACCCAGAAATCACCAACCCTCTGGTTACAACCTTAAAAAAAAAATCAAACCCAGTGTTGATCGATCACCAAACCCTAGCCACAAACACCACCCCACCAGTGTTGATCGATCCACCACCCTCAAACCAGAAAATCAGAACCCTTAATCCCCAAACGTAGAAAATAAAAACCCACATAGCAAACCCAAAACCCAACTCAACCACATCAACAACCACCATTTCACCAACACATGAACCCAAACACATCCATCTCCAAAACAAAACCCACCACCATTCATGTCAATCACCAATCTCTAACTCTCAAATCCAAAATCAAAAACCCTAACACCAGTTCATCACCATCACCAAACTATATATATATATATATATAGGTTGATAAATTGGTGGGTTTTGAGAGGGACCCAGATGAGAAAAATCGAAGAGATTTGTGGTGTCGCTGGAGTCTTCGAAGAGATAAATTGGTGAGTCTTCGCCGTGGTGTCGCCGGAGTCTTCGCCATCCTCTTCCCGGTTGTAGTTGTCGTCGTCGCTCGGCCAAAACCAGAGCAGAGGAAGCGAAGTCGAAATAGAAACAAGAAAGGGTCGATGGTCAACGCAGAGGAAAAAAAAAAGGTAAAAACATAAAAACCCAATTTTTATGGCTGGTGAAGAAGAGGTGAAGAAGATTTGGAACAAGATCGGGTGAAAGAAGAAGAAGTTAGGGTATGGATTTGAAGAATTGGGTAGTCTTTTTTTGTTAGGATACGGTTTGGTGAAGAAAGAGAGAAGGAATTCGGTGGCGGCTAGGGTTTTGGTGGCGGCGACGGCAATGGTGGTGGTGGTAGGATTTGGGTGTTTGAGTTATGGTGGATTAGGTTAGGGTTTGAGACTTTGAGTGCAGAAGATGAGTGTAGAAGATGAGTCTAGAGAACGGTTTGGACGTTTGGTGAAGAAAGAGAGGAGTAGGCTGGTTGATTGATATTAGGTGGAAAGAGGATTTTATTTTTAAATGTTTATTTTTTAATTCAATTTTTTAATTGTTTATTTTTTTAATTCAATTTTTTAATTGTTTATTTTTTAATTCAATTTTTTAATTGTTTTTAACTGTAATTATAAATTTTAACCTTACTTTTACTATTATACCCTTAATGATCTGACGGAACCCTAACGGAATTGGACGGTAGGGATTGAAATACGAATTTATGGAAACTAAAGGGACCTGTCAAGATAAAGCTGAGAACCGGGGGACCAGTTCGTTAATTAGGTCAAACTAGAAGGACTAAAATGAATTTCACCCCAAAAAATATGAAATTGAAACTCTAATTGAGTTATTATTATTTTATTTTGTAAAGAAACCCTAATTGAGTTATTGTCCGAAGGCCAAAGCTTTTTGGGCCCTTTTCTATTTTTTAATTTCTCAAATAGTTTGGGAGTGGCGATATTTGCATCCTCTAGAATCATATATGCCCCCTAAATTAGTAAAATTTTAAAATTCCAACATTATCCTTATATAATATTATTAAAATGATTAATATAAATATACCTTGTACATCAAATTAATATAATGTTTAATATTTTTAAATATTTTAACAAACATTATAGTTAGTTAAAAAAAAAAATGACTATCTTTTATTAAAATATAAATTATTTATTAATTAAACTTAAATATTGATTATTTAAATTATAAATTTTGACAAACTATTATTAAAAAAAGTTAAGAAGAGAAAACCACGGTTTTTAGTTAAAAAACTAATCTAAGAAAAAAAAAAAAAAAAAAGATGGAGGGACGAGTCTACAGAATATGGAGGTTTTTTTTTTTTTTTTTTTTCTAAGTAACCATTATATAAAAGATATAATACATAAGAAACTGTGACTACAATACTTAAAAATTAAAAAAAAAAAAAAAAAAAAAAAAATTCTATTAACGTGAGTAGGCGTTACTCTTCCATCATTTTTTTTATTGTTGTTGATAATATATATTAATTAAGGACCGGGTATTTTTTTGAAAGCTTTCGCCATTAGTGGGATTCGAGCCGCTAATCTGAGAGTCAGGTGCGTAAGCCCCAAATTTATCTATCTACCAACTGAGTTACACCCCTGTTGACAATGGGATGCACATACAAATAGAGTATACATACCATTTTTCAGGGGTGCAAATATTATCACTCATAGTTGGGCCATTATTAAAGAAAAAAGGTTTGAATCCTCTATTTGACTGAAGCAAAAACTTGGATCGGACCCTTTTTTAAAAAGAAAACATTTATTTCAGCCCTTTGTTTTAAAACTCATTACATCTATTTAGAGACCCAATCATGTAATGGGCCTTGGGCTGCTTTGTTACAATCTCTACCAAGTGAATTACAAGTGACTCAAACTAGACCACCAACAGTTTGGCACGAGTTCAAATTAATAATACATTTAACCTAGGGAAAATTGCACAAACTTACCGTAACGTTTCCCATTATGGCATAATATTCAACTAATGCCTTTAATTGCACAAACAACCCCTCCTTTTAGTCAACTTTAGTTAAAAATAGCCATTGACCATGATTTTTTTTTTGAAAACCCAAAATTTCCCTTTATTTAAAACATTATTTACTTTAAATTATTAGAATATAAAAAATATATACTAAACATAATCCTTTTTAAATAAAAAAAAAATTCAAAAATAATATATTAAAAACAAAACAATTTAAGAAAACGTTATTTTGAGAAAATATAATTTAATAATATATTAAAAACAAAACAAAAAAAAAACGTTATTTTGAGAAAATATAATTTAAAATTATGCAAGTCCAATATGAATAGTGGTAATGTGCTACATATTTTTAAAATTTAAAACATTTTTTTTTATTTAAAAAGGATTATGTTTAGTATATATTTTTTAAAATTTTTGAACCAAAATATAATGCGTAATTTATATTGAGTCAAATTATTTTGTCTTATAGAGATGAATATTGAATAAATTTTCGGTGCTACTGTATTTTATTATGACAAATGATTATATTTTTATTTCAAAATCTTGAAGATTTTATTTATATTTGTGTTTAGAATACTAAACATAATCCTTTTTAAATAAAAAAAAAATTCAAAAATAATATAATAAAAACAAAAAAAATTCAAAAATATGTAACACATTACCACTATTCATATTGAACTTGCATAATTTTAAATTATATTTTCTCAAAGTAACATTTTTTTTGTTTTGTTTTTAATATATTATTAAATTGTATTTTCTCAAAATAACGTTTTCTTAAATTGTTTTGTTTTTAATATATTATTTTTGAATTTTTTTTTTATTTAAAAAAGATTATGTTTAGTATTTATTTTTTATATTATAATAATTTAAAGTAGATAATGTTTTAAATAAAGGGCAATTAAGATTTTTTTGTAATAAAGTGTAGGGGCAATTTTGGGTTTTCAAAAAAAAATCATGGTCAATGGCTATTTTTAACTAAAGTTGACTAAAAGGAGGGGTTGTTTGTGCAATTAAAGGCATTAGTTGAATATTATGCCATAATGAGAAACGTTAGGGTAAGTTTGTGCAATTTTCCCTTTAACCTAAATAACAAACAAAGAAAAAATATATATATATTGTGACAGTTTTAAATGTTCAAATATACATTTAAAAGATAGGTTTTCATTGAATTTTAGATCTCATCTAACAATATAACATTCAGCTTTTCATTTAAAAATATCCAAATTGTAGAGATTACAACAAAGCAGACTAATATTTAATAATTTTCATACTCTAACCATTTAATGCATGCACTTCTTCCGCTATCTCAAATTCTCAATAGCAAAGCGTTAACATTTTTTTAATTTTAGGAAGAAAGCGAGGCAATTAATTAAGCTCACTTTTTTAGTTATTTTTTCATGTGCAAACATTGAGTAAAGAGCCATGACAAACCTAATTAATATAATGTTCACAGGTCTCCCATTCTTTTTTTTTATTATGATAATTAATGGAAAAGAATAACAAAGTTGACTGGCAAGATGTTTAGATTTTCTGCAAGTCTTTCTTTAATTTGTTCAAATATTTTTGCAAGTTGTTTAGTCTCTACAGCTCTTTTATCTTCTTCATGGAATGGATCTGCACATGAAATCAAGTTATTTTGATATTTTTTCCAACTGTTTTTAGACTATATTTAACATATCTACACATGAAATCAATACAGAAAGAAAATAGCATTTCTATTTCTTTATTAATTTTAAATTCTAACACCGATTGGATAAGAGGTCCTCTGGAGATCTGATGAGAGCAATTGGTACAAGCACCACCAAGATTGTAACTCACTGCAGCGGAGGAGTCTCCAAACAATTTTCCATATAATGGACAAATCATGTGAGACTTTGAACTTGTTTATTTATTATTTTTTTGTATCTTGGAGAATTTACATATTTTTATGATCTGAATGGTTTTCATCAAAATTTAAGTACAAAAGGATTTCAATATTTAATAAAAAAAGAAATAGTGGGATATACATGTAATTCAAAATACAAAAACTATTTTTAACAAGGAAAAAGAAGACATGCAAGTTCATTTCTAGTTTCTACATCATATGTGAATGCTAAAACAAACAAATAATAAAACCAAAAGTCAAATTGTCTGAATGCATGGGCCATGAACAATTAAAAATATGAACAATTTGCGACTTGTTTGTATAAAAATTTTTTTGGCTCCCTTGATTCAATTGAACGAGCATGAGACAAAAATAATCATAAACAATATTCTACTTTTCAAACTTTATGAATAATGAAATGTACCAAACTATAAAATATTTAAAGTTAAATTTATGGGAAAATATCATTTTCGTCCCTATGGTTTACCCTATTATCCGTTTTAGTCCTCGTCATTCCAGTATTGGCTCGTTTAGTCCTTCTGTGGCTATTTCCATTAAATTCAGGTCTTCTGACCTGACCAGAGGGCAAAATGATAGTTTTGCCCTTCTAATAAATATTTAAAAATTTTAAAAATCAAATTAATAAATATAATTAAATTAAATAATAAAAATTAAAAACAATTTTAAAATAAAATAAATAAATAAAAATATTAACAAAAAAATAATAAAAACAATTTAAAAAAAATTAAAATGTTTTCCCGTCGAACGAGGAGGAGGCGGATGAGTGCGGCGGATCGTTGACGGAGGAGGTGGAGTCGCCGAAGTCGGTGGTCAGAGACGTGCGGAGGAGGTCAATCCGAAATAGTAAATGATGTGGTCGATTCTAAAGGACTGTGATAAAACTGGAAATGAGAGAGTCAAATGTCTTGATGAAACAGCTCGAATCTTTATTTGATTTCTTCTATTTCTTCATCACTTGATAATTTTGGTCCCCAAAAATGAGTCAACTTTCCATTGATCTACTACAAACAATTTGCACACTAAGTTACTCAAACCCACCAGACCTAAACCTAACAACCTCCACGTTCGCGCAGTTCTTGATCTCACCGCTGGATTCTAGATGTCACCGTGAGCCTCCGGCTGAGAACTCCTGACTCAGCCACGCACGAGCATCATCGCTGCTTGAATTAGGGACTTGGGAGATTCGATTTCTCTCTCTCATCACCACTCACCGGTGTGTCTATGGGTATAGAAAAAAAAATGTTGAATTTGTTGTTGGTATGGTGGCAATGATGGTGGAAGTTCTGGGTTTGGTGGTGTTGGATGGGTTTTGAGGGTTTGGGTTTGATGATTGGAGATGAATGATGGTGTGGTTGTAGGCAGATGATGTTAGTGATGGTCGATGATGATCGTTTTAGGGTTAGGGTTCCGTTTGATGATGATGATGAACTGGGATGAATTTTTTGTGTTTATGGATATGAATTTTGATGAAGTCTGGATTCTGATAATGAATTGGGATGAATGTTTCGAATTTTTTTTTAATTTGGTGGAGATATTTTAATAGGTTTTAAGATGATTTTTTTTTTTTAATGGGGTGTGAGGGAGAGAGATTTTTTTATTTTTTATTTTATTTTTTTCTTTTAAGGAAGAGAAAGAGATTATACTTTTTTATATTTTAATTGTTTTTATTTTATTTAATAATTATTTATTTTATTTTTAAATTGTTATTAATTTTTATTATTTAATTTAATTATATATTTTTAATTTGGTTAAGTGATTAACAATCCATTTACCAATATACCCTCACTTGTTTAACGGAACCCTAATAGAACCTGACGGTAGGGACCAAAAAAACGATTAATAGTGAACGTTTGGACTTGCATGGCCAATACTGGAACGACGAGGACCAAAACGGATAATAGGGTAAACCATAGGGATGAAAACAATATTTTCCCTAAATTTATTGGTGATTTATGTCCTAAAAAAACAAATGCAACATTGGAATCCAATCAAATATATTAATGCGACCCCACCCCCCGCCCCCCACACCCCCCAATAATAAATTTCTTTACAAAATTATATATTTAATATTAGAATAGGGTATTATCAATTTAGTCCTTAATTTTTGGTGGAACATCAATTTTTTAAACGTGTTTGCTTTTTGAGAACTCATGGTCCTTTACTTTTTATAAATCGATCAAATTGGTCCCTCCGACTTTATTTTTGAAGGTCAAACGTGACAAAAAATATAAATTGACCATTTATTTAAATTATTGAATTAGAATGACAATTTTGACCCCCAACCTTTTACAATTTGACAACTTTACCTATTTTGATTGTCTAATAAAGAATTGACATGTGCTCCTAGTCCCTATTTTAAAAAAAATTACTTGAAAAATTAAATAATAAATGATTTTATTAAAAAAATAAATGATAACATAAACATATTACAATTTTATTTTTTAACAAAACAAATTTATCTCACTCCACTGTCCATCACTTAAAAAAATTGAGTGGGACGTGGAGATCAAAACGTAAAAAGATAATAATAATAAACAATAAAACTATTTTTTTTTAAGAACAAAATAAATGAGAAAAATGAAAAAAATAATAATAAAGAAATTGGTTTAAAAAAAAAAAATTGAAGGGTGGAGGTCCAATCTCCATAGATCCAAATTTTGATGGAGATCCTCTGGATCTCCATTGGGAGGCACCTCTAGCTAGTTCGCTACAGGAGACGGTGAGGCCACCACAGTAGCCTCGTCATCGCTGTCTGAGGTCACCGGATGTGGCCTTGTCAGCATTAGAGGTGTTCGTATCCATCATTGTAGGAGATGAGGGCCTCGTCTATTGCGAACAGAGGAGGTGTGCGAAAGAAGGCAGCATGAGACTCTATCAGGATGGCAAAATTATCCACGGATAGAGATATCTATAAAAATCCGCTCCATTTAAAATGGGGATAGATACTATTATTTCGGGGACGGAGCAGGTATGGATACCATCCTAATATCCATTTTATTTTCGGGGGATGGGGATGGATATTGTTTATGGATATCCATCCCCATCTGGATCCATTATAGATTTTAATATTTTTTATTAAGATGTTGGAGAAGATTAAATTGTGAAGTTTTATGTGATTTGATTTTTGGGAAAATTGCACAAATTTACCCTAACGTTTCCCATTATGGCATAATATTCAACTAATGCCTTTAATTGCACAAACAACCCCTCATATAAGTCAACTTTGGTTAAAAATAGCCATTGACCATGATTTTTTTTTAAAGCCCAAAATTACCCTTGCACTTTATTTAAAACATTATCTACTTTAAATTATTATAATATAAAAAATAAATACTAAACATAATCCTTTGTAAATAAAAAAAAATTCAAAAATAATATATTAAAAACAAAACAATTTAAGAAAACGTTATTTTGAGAAAATACAATTTAATAATATATTAAAAACAAAAAAAAAAACGTTATTTTGAGAAAATATAATTTAAAATTATGCAAGTCCAATATGAATAGTGGTAATGTATTACATATTTTTGAATTTTTTTTATTTAAAAAGGATTATGTTTAGTATTCTAAACACAAATATAAATAAAATTATCAAGAGTTTGAAATAAAAATATAATCATTTGTCATAATAAAATACAGTAGCACCGAAAATTTGTTTAATGTTCATCTCTATAAGACAAAATAATTTGACTCAATATAAATTATGCATTATATTTTGGTTCAAAAATTTAAAAAAAATATACTAAACATAATCCTTTTTAAATAAAAAAAAAAGTTTTAAATTTTAAAAATATGTAGCACATTACCACTATTTATATTGGACTTGCATAATTTTAAATTATATTTTCTCAAAATAACGTTTTTTTTTTGTTTTTTTTTAATATATTATTAAATTGTATTTTCTCAAAATAACGTTTTCTTAAATTGCTTTGTTTTTAATATATTATTTTTAAATTTTATTTTATTTAAAAAGGATTATGTTTAGTATTTATTTTTTATATTCTAATAATTTAAAGTAGATAATGTTTAGTATTTATTTTTTATATTCTAATAATTTAAAGTAGATAATGTTTTAAATAAAGGGCAATTAAGATTTTTTTGTAATAAAGTGCAAGGGCAATTTTGGGCTTTAAAAAAAAAATCATGGTCAATGGCTATTTTTAATTGAAGTTGACTAAAAGGAGGGGTTGTTTGTGCAATTAAAGGCATTAGTTGAATATTATGCCATAATGGGAAACGTTAGGGTAAGTTTGTGCAATTTTCCCTTGATTTTTTCGTTTGTTGAATTTATGTTATTTGAACTTTATTGGATGTATTTGTTTCTCCCTTTACATAGGATAAAATGTACCGTTATACATGTTAGTTACAATTTTCTCTTGTAAACTATACAAATTTGCATTTTTTTTTTCATCGGATATGGATATAAACAGTGCGGGGATGGATATCTCTACTTCAATTCGGGAATTATCCAAATTCACCCCGCTCATTTAGAAATGGGGATGAATGCGAATATGGAGAAATATATTTCAAACGATACGGGGATGGCTATTGGGGTATCCATCCCCAATCTGATCCATTGCCATCCCTAGAGTGCTCCATCAGAGGAGGAGGCTTGCGCCTGCTTCTTCGCTGGAGGAGTCTTCATCCACTTCCATCACTGGAGGAGGTGAAGCCTCAATGGACCTCCATCATAAATTGTGATGGAGGATTTGTTCACCTCCATTGACGAAGTCGTCAATGGAGGTGGTCTCCTCGCCATCTTGGTGGTTGTGTTTGACGATGGTCTGGAATGAAGAATGATGGAGATGAACTCTAGTGTGGAATGATGGAGATCCACTCTCCAGACTGGATATACATCTATGATAATATTTTTTCTTTCAATTTTTTGTTTTTCTTAAATTTTTTAAATTTATAATTATTGTATATATAAATATTTAATTGTTTTTTTTGTTGACAGGTGGATCAATTTTTTTCTATTTAATTATTTCCTTTTAATTTTTAATTATATATTAATTTTATTTTGTGATATACAAATTTTTTTGATAAAATTTTCTGATCGGATAAAATTTTGATGTTCGGACATCCGAAAATAATACCGTATCATTTATTGACATTTTTTCCAACTGTTTTTAGACTATATTTAACATATCTACACATGAAATCAATACAGAAAGAAAATAGCATTTCTATTTCTTTATTAATTTTAAATTCTAACACCGATTGGATAAGAGGTCCTCTGGAGATCTGATGAGAGCAATTGGTACAAGCACCACCAAGATTGTAACTCACTGCAGCGGAGGAGTCTCCAAACAATTTTCCATATAATGGACAAATCATGTGAGACTTTGAACTTATTTATTTATTATTTTTTTGTATCTTGGAGAATTTACATATTTTTATGATCTGAATGGTTTTCATCAAAATTTAAGTACAAAAGGATTTCAATATTTAATAAAAAAAGAAATAGTGGGATATACATGTAATTCAAAATACAAAAACTATTTTTAACAAGGAAAAAGAAGACATGCAAGTTCATTTCTAGTTTCTACATCATATGTGAATGCTAAAACAAACAAATAATAAAACCAAAAGTCAAATTGTCTGAATGCATGGGCCATGAACAATTAAAAATATGAACAATTTGCGACTTGTTTGTATAAAATTTTTTTTGGCTCCCTTGATTCAATTGAACGAGCATGAGACAAAAATAATCATAAACAATATTCTACTTTTCAAACTTTATGAATAATGAAATGTACCAATCGGGACTGGCTACCATACGCAGGAAATTGAATAGGTATCATACCATGCATTTCAACAATCAGTTACAACCATTGGATGATGAAAAAGGTTCATCCAACGACTCAAAAATAGGGATACTTTGAAAAATCAATAGAATGGGCAACCTGCTGAACCGGTTTTGACCAAACCCACTAAATTTCCTCTCTCTTCTCTCACTGAAAGCTCTTCTCTGTTCTCTTCTATTCGATCTAAGATTCAATTTTTGTAGGGTTCTTTCTACTGCCTAAATTCAAGTTTAATGTAATGGAGGTAATCTCCATCACAGTTCTGGGTTCACCTCTATCAAAACAAAGCTTCATCTTCAATCTGTGCACAACTGGTTCGCATACAGGCTTCAATCTCTCTCCTTCGCCTACCACGGCTTCGCTGTCTCTCTCGATCCCGCTCAAGCCGAATCCCTCCGCCGATCTGGCACCGTCCTCTGTGTCTACGAAGACACTCAACACACTACTCGGTCTCTCGAGTTTCAGGGTCACAACTCTCACTTCTGACCTTGGCTTCTTGGATTTTTCATTTTTCATTTTTATTTTCTTTTTCTATTGTTGTTTTGTTGATATTCTTGGATGATGATGAGTATCCTTGTGAGATTTGTGTACTGGGTTTTTCATTTTTCATTTTGATTTTTATTTGCTTTGGGTGTATTGTTGATTTTCTTGGATGATGATGAATTTCTTAGAAAGATTTTCTTACTGGGTTATTCATGTTTTTTTTTTTTTGCTTCTACTTCTTCCTTTTTCTCTGTTGCAGTCCTTTCTTCTTTCTTGGTTTCTATCAGAAGCTGTGAAAAATGAAGATGCCAGTACATGCATTTTTTTTTTAATCTTTGATTTTAGTTTGGTTTCTTTTTCATGCTCACAATTGAATGCCATTATATTGGGTACGGTGAAGCTCTTGCCTCTGAAGAGAATGATCTCGTCTGCCCAAGCAAAGATTTCTCTAATCAGGCTCTCATTCCTTCTCCACAAAAGGTTGATTCTTTTTTTTCTTTTTTTTCAGAGTGGTGTGTTTCTGTGTTTTGGGTCTCTCGAAATTGAAGCGAAATTGAAATGGTAAAGGGTTGGGTTTTGTATCTGTGTTTGAGTGGTGTGTGTGTATTGGGTGTTTTGCTGGTGAAGCAAAATTGAAGCAAAAAAGGTTTGGGTTTTGTATTTGTGTTTGAGTGTGTATTTGGGTGGTTGACTAGTGAAGCAAAATTGATTGTGACAATTTGTTGGCGAGAAAATGAGGACTGGATCGATGATGGTGGTGGTAAGATGATCTGAGAAGAAGATGGACCGATGATCATTTGTTTTGTTTTTATTTATTATTATTATATATATTTTTTATGTTTTGTTTTATTTTTTAATTTTTGTGAAATGTAAATTTTGTTTGTTGTAGAATCTACGAAGAAGGTGAGTTTGAATATTGTTGTTCCACAATTTGTTTTTAAAAATTCGTTTTTAATTAAATTTGTTTTTAATTAAAAATGTTTTTAATTAATTTTGTTTTTAATTTCTTCTTCTTATTATTATTAAATTTAAACAGAAATTTAATATTTGAGATTGGATTTTTTAATTAGTCTACATAATTAAAATTAATTAAAATATGTTTATTAAATGTGTATATTATTATTAAAAAATTGTTTTTAAATGTGTATATTATTATTAAAAAATTGCTTTTAAATGTGTATATTATTATTAAAAAAATTGTTTTTATATTTTGTTTTATTTTAATTTATATTTTTAAAATTAAATAAAAATAATAAAAGAGATCTTCACCGTCCATCACAAAGATGGACGGTGGAGATCCATCATTTTTTTTTTCAATTATGATTTTTTATTTTCTTTTTAATTTTCTTTTTCTTAAAGGCGAAGGAGGGTAAAATCGTCTTTTAACCCACTATATCAGCTTTTCAGTTGAAAAAGCTAACAGAAAGGGGTGTTTGAATATTATTTTCATTGCAGGGAGTAGACTGGCAATTTTTCGGAAACCCTGTCCTCACTTTAATAATATGGTGAACAGTAGGGGGGAAAGCGATCTTTTCCCAATAAATTAAATCAGAATAATGAAAAGTAAATTATATTGAAATACTTACTTTGATTTTATTATATAGTAGATCTTCCGGATCTAACAAAATACAAAGTGTCAATTTCATGTAATTTGTTTTCATTATGTGACATATATTAACTCTTCTGGACTATTCATTATTTTTACTAAAATCAACAAAATATTTCAGATATACAACATATACACAATTATTGTCCTTCTATTTATCAACTATATAGCAAGCAAAACTTTTATAATTATTGGAAGGTGTATTTTACATCCTTTCAATTTTCTTGCTTTGTTTTGGTGTTATTCCACTTCTATTGGATTGATTTGAATTTCTTTATAGTGATCACCTTGACATCAATAATTATTTGACTATAACAATACCCACAATCATCACCATGACTATATGTAACATTCACTTCTATGAATGATATTGATCAAACTGGGTTGATGTTAATAGTTTTCTAATCAAAATTAATTGTTTTGTTTGGCCAACTAGTAATATACTCAACTTTTATAAAAAAAAAATAAAAAAAAAATAATATACTCGAGTATATGGTATTAATATTGCCACTTCTAGAGCAAATTAAAAAAATAAAATATCGAAATATATGTTGATACTTCTGGAACAATATATGAGATTTTGAGACAAGTATAGACTTGATATGTTTCACTTGATCATGTCTTTTCATTTACTTAGTGATATCAAATATTTCTTTAAAATAAATATATACTGTTAGGGTTTCCATAACGTAAAAGTTGTACCTTTTGTTAAAGTTGTTTAAATAGGATCCGTACAAGTATTTTTAGGGTTTAAGAGTTATGAAAAAAAAATTAAAAAAAAGAATTAAAAGATCGTAGGTTTTTTTTTTTTTTTTTTTTTTGAAAAGGAATGTGGGGTTTTATTAGATTTATTTTATAGGATATTTCTTTTCTTAAATTGTATATCTATTTTAGTCATTTTGATAAAGAAAAAAATAAAAATAATAAATAATTTAAAAAGTGGGGCATAAATAGATCAGTAGATGGTGTGCCAATAGCACCACTCTTAACAATATTGTATTTGACTTTAATAAATATTTAAACTTAAAAAAAAAAACTCGTTATTATTATTATTATTATTCATTCGGTCTTTTCAAACATACTTGAAAAGAATTTCAATGTTAGGGAGGAAATGGAATAATGTAAGAAAAAAAAAAATTGTATATAAGTAACAAATTTTGAAGAAAACATGAAATAATAATTAAGCCGTAAAAATGTTTACCGAAGCCATAACAGTGGTTACAACTTACAAGTCAAATTCTGGCAATGTTTTTAAAATTTAGAGTTTTAGGATGGAGTGCTTTTAAAAAAGGATTGTTAAAAGAAAAAACAGGCTAATTTTGAAATTAAATGGAGTGTAAGGATTGTTTATTAAGTGTAAGAATATTATTTCAAAGATCATGTAAATAATTTATATGATGACAAATTGGGGAAAAATTCCCAACTCTTGTGGACAAAACAAAATTATAAAGCAAAAATTTGATAAACTTACAAATCTAATTCTAAAAGCAAGATGCTACAAATGAAACGTTATAAGTATTGTTTTTATCTATCTTCAATACATATATATATATCATAGAAAAAATAGAACCTTAAAAAAAGGGGGAGACGAATAGATTAAATATATTATTACTTAAGGGTCAAGGTCAGAAATTCGAGTTGATATACCCTGACCTATTATTAATTAATAACAATATTTTTACAATTGGTTTAAAAAATAAAAATTATTACAATTAATGCAGCTATATATCTCTTTAGAAAAAATATATATATATATTACAATCACTAACTATAAAAAAAATTAAAATATAAGTATATATCTTTTGGTGTGACTATTGACTCTTTTGTGTGTACACAGTGGACTTATAAGTTATAATTGTGTTGTTTATACTTGAATGAAGGTTTGGCAGCAAAATGATGTAACTTCTTTAAAAAAAAAAATAATAATTAAAAATAAATAAATAAATAAATAAATAAAATAATAAAAAAATTCCTTTTGTAAATTCCACGGGTTTTAATTAGATTTTTGACAAATTTTACTTTGTATTGTTGACAGTTTTCAAATCTTGACAGTTAAAGAATGTCAAAAGTTGCTTGACAGTTTTTTCACTGTTCAAACCTTTCTTGACACAGCCTTCCCTGACAGTTTGAAAACTGTCAACAAGGGGGTTTATTGTCAATAAAAATGATTTTTCTTGTAGTGGATGGCATTTCCTTTGAACTAAATATACCAACAAACATTATTGCTTTCCAAATGAAAAGTAGACTCATTTTGTGTTCCCAAAAGAAACATTCTTTTTACTATTTTGTGTGTACACAGGTGGACTTATAATGGTGTTGTGTTTACTTGAATGGTGGTTTGGTAGCTAAAGGATGTAACTCCTTAAAAAAAAAAAAAAAGATACAACTCTTTTATAAATTCCACTGGTTGTAATGTTAGGTTGATTTTTTTGTGTGTAATGATATTTTTCATATTATTTTGTGAAAAATATTGATATATAGGAGTTAAGAAAATTTAGGTGTTTTTTTTTTAATGGATGATCTTACCAATTTTAATTTTATTTTTGTATTGTCACAATTTGGGAAAAAATAGAAACTCTTTAAAATGATAAGTTTTTTTTTTTTTTTTTTTAACCAATCCTTTTTCTTGTTTTATAAATTAATTATTGAAATTTATGTACCAAAATTATTCATTTTGTTATATATATATATATATATATATATGAGGATACATTGTTATTTTTTAAGCTACTTGGAGATGTATTGTTACCCTTAATATATTTGAATGTGTATTAATTTATTGAAATTTAAATTTGAAGAAGTTTTGATGTTTATTATTAATTATTTAAATTTATAATTGATTTTTGAAATTATTATTGGAAAATTTAAATCGATTTATAATTGAAAATTATTAATACCAAATATTTAATTTACAATTTGGGAAAAAATCAAAACTCTTGAAAATAATGAGTAATTGAGTATAACAATTTGGGGTATCCATAATTATTGAATATATTATTGGAATAGATTTATAAGTCTTGTAAAATAAGATCATATAAATACTAGATAGATAGATTAAAACCATACAAATATTAAATTGGTGCGGATATTGTCACTCATTCTAATGCTAATAGTATCATTATTGAAATGAATATATTCATTTTAATATTATTATTTTTATAAACCCTCTTAAATTATTAACATACCCAATTTATATATATATATATATATATATATATATTATATTATTTTTATAATCAAATCCTCTTGTAATGATGGTCCAATTTACTTTTGGAAATGTCTTGAATGTAGGAGTCTTATGAAGGAGATGATGTAGAAAGAGATTGTATAAGGGATCAAGAGATTTTTAATATAGAATACTCTTATATATACAGCTATGTTAAAAAAGAAAAAAGAAAAAAAAAAAACTCATTTATATCTATAGCTATTTAAAAAAAAAAAAAAAAATTTATTTTGTTTATTGAAAAAGTTCAAAATTAGACATAAAAGAAAGACAAAAAAATGAGAGTAAAATAATACTTACATCTGTATGATTAGAGTCTTCTGAATTAGATATCAATACATTTTACCTAGATACCCATATTAAATATCAATTCATTTTATTACAAATCAGTATGGCATGACAAATGCATGCTAAAGATACTATTACTAAATTAGATTTAAATGCACTATTGTCATGTTTGAGCAGTATGACGATATGAGGTTTTAAAATAATATTTGATTGTACATTATTTGGGATATGATTATTTTAGTTATAATGATATGAAGGAAAAAAAAAAAAAAAAAAAAAAAAAAAAAAAGGTTTACAGCTAAAATAATTCTCAAACTTTTTTCATTGAATTTTACATCCATAAAAAAATCAACATCCAAGTTCAAAAGCTAACATGTTTAGACATAAAAACATGTATCTTTTACTTTAATTACCATCAATTATTCACAGGATAAATAAATAAGTATTAGATTCTCATTCCCATGTAAACATTATCTCATATCAAACTGCCCCTTATGGGTTAGGGTCAAAAATTTGAGTTGATATACCCTAACCCTATTACTAATTAATAAGAAAATTATTACAATTGGTTTAAAAAATAAAAATTATTAAAATTAATGCAGCTCTATATCTCTTTAGAAAAAAAAATATTAATACAATGGATAACTATAGAATTTTTAAAATTTTAAATTTTTAGAATCAAGTGTATTTTCAAAAAGGAATGCATAAAGATAAAATTGGATTGCAATGAGAAAATCATTTAAATATATTGTTACAATTACTTAGAAATTAATAAAAATATTATTTGACATATATACAAATCTAATTTTGAATGCAAGAATTAAATACTACTCGTAAAACATTATAAGGAATAGATTAATTCACCTTTAATGCATATATATATATATATATATATATATATATATATATAATAGAAAAATAGAAACTAAAAAAAAAGAGGAGAGGAATAGATTAATTTATATTATTACAATTTATTATGATAAAGTAGTTTCCATCAACACTGAAGTTGTTCCCGGGAAATACTTTGACGTTCACTTCAACGTCAAAGTGGTTTCGATAATGTAAAAGTTGTTCCCTTTATTAAAGTCGAGTGGTTCCCAGAAACAACTACAACGTTGGTTAGAACGTTAAAATTGTTTCCGTCAACGTTGAAATTGTTCTCAACGAGTAGTTGTTCCCGAGAACAGATTTGACGTTCATTGCAACGTTAAAATGGTTTCCATAACGTAAAAGTTGTTCCCAACGAGTAGTTGTTCGCGGGAACAACTTTGACGTCCATTGCAACGTAAAAGTAGTTTCCATAACGTAAAAGTTGTTCCCTTTATTAAAGTCGAGTGGTTCTCGGAAACAACTACAACGTTGGTTAGAACGTTAAAGTGGTTTCCATCAACGTTGAAGTTGTTCCTAACGAGTAGTTGTTCCCGGGAACAACTTTGACGTCCATTGCAACGTTAAAGTAGTTTCCATAACGTAAAAGTTATTCCCAACGAGTAGTTGTTCCCGGGAACAACTTTGACATCCATTGCAACGTTAAAGTAGTTTCCATAACGTAAAAGTTGTTCCCTTAATTAAAGTCAAGTGGTTCCCGAAAACAACTACAACGTTGGTTAGAACGTTAAAGTGGTTTCCGTCAACGTTGAAGTTGTTCCCAACGAACAGTTGTTCCCAGGAACAACTTTGACATCCATTGCAACGTTAAAGTAGTTTCCATAACGTAAAAGTTGTTCCCTTTGTTAAAGTCGAGTGGTTCCCGGAAACAACTACAACGTTGGTTAGAACGTTAAAGTGGTTTCCGTCAACGTTGAAGTTGTTCCCAACGAGTAGTTGTTCCCGGGAACAACTTTGACGTCCATTGCAACGTTAAAGTAGTTTCCATAACGTAAAAGTTGTTCCCAACGAGTAGTTGTTCCCGGGAACAACTTTGACGTCCATTGCAACGTTAAAGTAGTTTCCATAACGTAAAAGTTGTTCCCTTTATTAAAGTCGAGTGGTTCCCGAAAACAACTACAACGTTGGTTAGAACGTTAAAGTGGTTTCCGTCAACGTTGAAGTTATTCCCAACGAGTAGTTGTTCCCAGGAACAACTTTGACGTCCATTGCAACGTTAAAGTAGTTTCCATAACGTAAAAGTTGTTCCCTTTGTTAAAGTCAAGTGGTTCCCGGAAACAACTACAATGTTGGTTAGAACGTTAAAGTGGTTTCCGTCAACGTTGAAGTTGTTCCTAACGAGTAGTTGTTCCCGGGAACAACTTTGACGTCCATTGCAACGTAAAAGTAGTTCCCATAACGTAAAAGTTGTTCCCTTTATTAAAGTCGAGTGGTTCCCGGAAACAACTACAACGTTGGTTAGAACGTTAAAGTGGTTTCCATCAACGTTGAAGTTGTTCCCAACGAGTAGTTGTTCCCGGGAACAACTTTGACGTCCATTGCAACGTTAAAGTAGTTTCCATAACGTAAAAGTTGTTCCCTTTGTTAAAGTCGAGTGGTTCCCGGAAACTACAACGTTGGTTAAAACGTTAAAGTGGTTTCCGTCAACGTTAAAGTTGTTCCCAATGAGTAGTTGTTCCCGGGAACAACTTTGACGTCCATTGCAACGTAAAAGTAGTTTCCATAACGTAAAAGTTGTTCTCTTTATTAAAGTCGAGTGGTTCCCGGAAACAACTACAACGTTGGTTAGAACGTTAAAGTGGTTTCCGTCAACGTTGAAGTTGTTCCTAACGAATAGTTGTTCCCGGGAACAACTTTGACGTCCATTGCAACGTTAAAGTAGTTTCCATGTTCCCTTTATTAAAGTCGAGTGGTTCCCGGAAACAACTACAACGTTGGTTAGAACGTTAAAGTGGTTTCCATTAAAGTTGAAGTTGTTCCTAACGAGTAGTTGTTCCCGGGAACAACTTTGACGTCCATTGCAACGTTAAAGTAGTTTCCATAACGTAAAAGTTGTTCCCTTTGTTAAAGTCGAGTGGTTCCCGGAAACAACTACAACGTTGGTTAGAACGTTAAAGTGGTTTCCGTCAACGTTAAAGTTGTTCCCAACGAGTAGTTGTTCCCGGGAATAACTTTGACGTCCATTGCAACGTTAAAGTAGTTTCCATAACGTAAAAGTTGTTCCTAACGAGTAGTTGTTCCCGGGAACAACTTTGACGTCCATTGCAACGTAAAAGTAGTTTCCAAAACGTAAAAGTTGTTCCCTTTATTAAAGTCGAGTGGTTTCCGGAAACAACTACAACGTTGGTTAGAACGTTAAAGTGGTTTCCGTCAACGTTGAAGTTGTTCCTAACGAATAGTTGTTCCCGGGAACAACTTTGACGTCCATTGCAACGTTAAAGTAGTTTCCATAACGTAAAAGTTGTTCCCTTTGTTAAAGTCGAGTGGTTCCCGGAAACAACTACAACGTTGGTTAGAACGTCAAAGTGGTTTCCATCAACGTTGAAGTTGTTTCAAACGAGTAATTGTTCCTGGGAACGAATTTTACGTTGATTGGAACGTTAAAGTGGTTCCATAACGTAAAAATTGTTCCTAGAAACAATTTCTCTATTTCTTTTTTATTCTTTTCATTATTATTTTTACTTCTCAATTATAAACAATTATATTACTTCTCAATTATAAACAATTATATTACTTCTCAATCAAATATAAACAAGTATATATATATATATATATATATATATATATATATATATAGTATATTCATATTTTTTATACTTAAATTAATATATACATTATCAAATGTATGCAATTTATTAATATGTTTCAAATAATTACTTATTTTCACAATTTTAATTATATTATTTATGATAAATGTTATTCTATTGCATATTAATATCATTTTAATTATATGTTCAAATTTGCAAATTACAAATGTAATAATATTATTTATTAATATTATTCTACAAATATTTACAATTCTACATTTTAATAAAATTAGGAATAATATGTAATTTAATATATTAATACTATATAAAAAAATAAAAAAATAAATAAATAAATAAATAAATAAATAAATAAATAAATAAAAAACATTTGTTGTTGACTTTTTGGGGAGAAACCGGTTGCAACCGGTTGTCCCAAATCCCAAACTCATTGCCATGATACCTAGCACTTTTAGGGGAGGTATACTAGCCAACTCGAATATTTAAATTTTTTTGTTGCTTTAGGTAAGTAATCAATTTTGAAATAATTGATTCAGATAAAATTTTATATTTGGGGGTAAAATCAGATGGTTTAGGGACCATTGCACTAATACCCTGGATTTTAGGTGAAATTTGACCTATATACAAAATATCATTTTATTGCACAAACCTTACTTGGATTTCATCAACCAAAAATTAGAACTAACTGATAACCGGCCTTGACCCCATAAAATGTCTCATTTACCCCTACGTCAACTGAAAATGGCAGATACCCCTACCCCATTCTATAAAATATTTAAAGTTAAATTTATTGGTGATTTCTGTCCTAAAAACGCGAATGCAATATTTGAATCCAACCAAATATATTAATGCGAGCGCCCATTCCCAAAAATAATAATTGTAAAATTTCTTTAAAAATATATATATTTAAGGGCAATGCTTAGGTACTGACCAACCAATGGGTCTTTGCCACATAGCTCATTTATGAAGAATACAAGGAGATAAATGTAAAAAACTTAAAGAAAAAAGCCACGTGGCAACACCTTATTGGTGGGGTCAGCACCTTGGGTACTGACTTGGGTACTGACTGGTCAGTACCCAAGCAATTTCCTATATTTAATATTAGAATAGGGGTATTATTAATTTAGTCCCTAACTTTTGATGGAATATCAATTTTTTTAAACTTGTTTTCTTTTTTAGAACACATGGTCCTTTACTTTTAATAAATAGATCAAATTGTTCCCTCAGACTTTATTTTTGAAAGTCAAACATGACAAAATATAAATTGACCATTTTGCCCTTTATATGAAATTACTGAATTTCATTTTTGAAATATTTAAATTATTGAATTAGAATGACACTTTCAACATCCAACGTTTTACAATTTGACAACTTTACCTATTTAGATCGTCCAATAAAGAATTGACATGTTTCCCTAATCCTTATTTAAAAAAAGTACTTGAAAAATTTATTAAAAAAAATGTTTATTAAAAAAATAAATGATATCATAAACATATATGTTACAAATTTTTATTTTTTTTAAAAAAGAAATTTAATCTCACTATCGTAGACATGACCACAGTTCGGTTCCAACCGTGGAACCGAACCGGAACCTCCCTAAAAGATTGGGAACCGGAACAAGATTGGAAACCGTCTGGTTCACCACATGCAAAAACTAGAGTGGAACCGACGGTTCCACTACACACACACACACACACACACACACACACACACACACATATATATATATATATATATATATATATTTTTTAAGATTTGGAGTCGTTGGAGAGGCCTTAAGGGTCAGTTGCAGCTGACCATTAGGCCTCTCCAACAGCACCATATATATATATTTTTTCTTTTCTTTCTTTTTTATTTCTTTCCCTTTTCTTAGTTTTCTATAAATAAACCCTCCCCCACCCCACCCCAATTCATTTCTCCCCACTCCAAATCTTCAATTCTCACCCAATTCTCTCTAATTCTCTCTCAACTCTCACGTCTCAATTCTCCAATTCTCTCTCAATTACTCAATTTTTTAAATTTATTTTATTGCAATTTACATTTTGTTTTACTCAATTCAAATTCATTTCCAACAATTTTTTCAAATTTATTGAAGTGGAGACGGTTCAAGGGTAAGGGTCCTATGCTGGCTATGTTGGACAATGTCGGTTATGACAACACCGCTTATCATGAGTTCTTGCAACAACAAACCTATCTTGAATACCTAAACTCTCCTAATCCCCCTCTAATAATTTCTGAACCCAATGCCACCCCCAATTTGTAAGCCAATCAGAAAATATTCTCTATCCCCCTCTAGATTTTGTACCACCTACTGAAGAAAACTTAGAGAAGCAACCCAAATCTAATCTCTTCGTACTCCATATGAAAAAATTTACGAAAGCAGATGGAAGCACTGTAGAGACTTGCAATTACTGCAAAAAAAAAAAAAAAAAAAAAAAAAAGAATTCAAGTAGAGTAAATCTGGAGGATATGGCACATTTTGGAAGCATATAACAACGTTTTATGAGTTATATGATGAGTATTTAACTCTTTATTATCAATGTTTAGAAATAGAATTTGATATTACTAGTTGTTGTTCTAAAATTAAAACATTATTTTATGAGTTATATGATGAATATCTTAGAGTTTATGGTCCATCACTGAACACTGATGTTCCACAAACTCAAACTGTATATCATACTCCATCCTCCAGATTAATGGGGCTAGGGTATCAAATGTTATCCCAAAAATAAAAAAATTATGAGGTTCTTCTTCATCAAGCTCGACCTCGTATTCTGAGGTTGATATCTGTTATGAGTTTATGGGAGACAGTGATTTTGATAAATTTGATATCCTACATTAGTGGAGGGAGCATGAAAAGTACTTTCCAATCTTGGCTATTATAGCCAAACAAATTCTTACAACACCAGTTTCTACAATGGTTGTGGAACAAGAGTTTAGCGTCGATGGAAATATTCTTGACGAAAGACGTTCACTTTTGAGTCCGAAATCAATTCAAGTCCAATTTTGTGTTGATGATTGGACCATGGCGCAAAACAGACAACAAGAAATTGATCAAGAAGCACTCTACGATTTCTTCGATGATGACCATACCCCTACCACTGCAATGGATTACAACGATTAGTTACGGTCCCTACTCAAATCACCAAATCAGTAATAAAAGATAAGAGAACTATGTGGCCTTTGATTTCTCTAAACCCGAAGCGGATATGTAGGCAACTTAATTGTGGTAAAAATTAAGTGCAAGGCAAATTTAAATCTTTTAGTTTTTTTAGTTTTTTTTTTTTTTAGTTTTTCATATATTTATTTATTTTAATTTTGGGTTACCCAGTAAATTGCATATATGGAACCGGAACCGGTTTTGAAGGTTTGGAACCGGGGAACCGAAACCGGAACTGAACCGAAATCGAAACCGAAACCGGCGCTATGTCTAATCGTATATAATATTTTGTTTTAAATATTTATTTTTATTGTTGATGTAATTCGGTTGTGATAATTTTAAATTAATAAAAAAAATTATTTTAAATTAATCATAATTTGTTAAATAATTATTGATAATGTTGATATTTAAAATATATTATATAATTTATTTATTAATATATATATATATATATATATATATATAATATTTTAAAGAAGGGTAATGATTGTTTAGAAAAAAGTTAAAAAAGTGGATCCACTTTTACTTTTCCAATTTAGTCCCATTGTGGGAAAATGAAACCCAAATTAAGTGGATCCAAATGAGTAGATCCATTCTTTAAAAACAAGACCCATTTTTGATGATGTGGTAACAAATGGGTCTTGTTTTTAGGTGCAACCATTGTGGATGCTCTAAGTCGTTGAACAGAGATGAGACTCCATTTCTGGTAATGGAAGCTCTTGAGTGAGAGATTGAAGAAAGTAGAGTAGCCTTGAAAGCTCTCATTTTCAAATCCTTGAAGAGAGAGAGTTTCTCAGAAATTTTTTGTTGAGATTGCAAGCTGCTTACTGGGTGAATGTAAATGGGCTTAGACGGGTCGGAGTCTTATTAAATCAGGTATGGACATAATGGCCCCAATTAATTAATTAATTAATTAATTTTTATTGCGAATAATTATAACTTCATGTTTTTTATTTTTTATTTTTTATTTTTTTTTATAAATAAAAATAAAAAAATAAAATAGGGAATTATCAATTGGCTCCCTACCTTTTTTATTTTTTTGAAAAATCAGTTTTTTACAGACTTATACTTTTTTAGCTCCGGTGTCCCTAATATTTCCAAAATACATCAAATAGGTCTGTTTGATCAAAAAAAAAATTGAAAAGCAAATTTTCTTTCTTTGTTCAAAATTTTAACTGTCAACTCTAATAGAAAATGCAAAATGAGATTTTCTTTTTATATTCTAATTTTATATTTTTACACTCCTTTCCTAAATACACTTTGGCATGTTTACTAATCAGGAATCCTATTTAGGAAAGGGAATTAAGTTTCTGATTTCTAAATTTCACTGTTTACTAAATGTTTAGGGAATTAAATTTCATAGACCCCACTCACAAATCAGGAATTAAAGTTCCTGATGGAAAGGGAACTTGATTCCTCTCACCCATCCTAAGAATCAAGTTCTCTTTTCTGATTGAAAAATGACTTCATGATATTTTTACTAAAATATCCTCCATATTCTGTTGAAATAAACAGCCATTCACAAGCTTCTTGTAACGAACTTGAAGCTGTACCCTCTCAAGATCCTGTTATGCAGTCTTTGCCTTTTAATTAACAGTAAACAAATAATAAACAATCATTCTATGGTAACCAAAAGTCTGGCTTTGCTGAGTTAGAAGATTAAGAACCACACTCAGTATATGCTGCACTTGCTAATTTTAATTGGTTGAAAGCTAAGGAGAGGAGGAATTTGATGGTTTAAAATGAAACCGTACATGGAGTTTAGTTTATCCCCACCTGGAAGGAAGATTACATAAGGACTTGGCAGCCATTACCTGGTTTCATAAGTTCATGCAAACGTTGATTCAACTACAATTTTCAGAATCAAAAGCAGATAGTTCGAATTTTATTTTAAGAACTACAATTATTTTTTTTTCTTCTTATGTTTCACTTTATTTTCTAACGCTTCATATTCAACAAAATTGGAAAAAAAAAAAAAAAAATGGTTGTAGTGCTTCAAAATTTTTGAAATTTTACATACAAGTAGATTTCATTGAACTTATCATCCACAAAAAAAATTCAAATTAAAATTCATTAAAATTGATGGATTTCATGGAGGTCCTTACTTTTTGTTAAAATAAGAAATTCCTTATGAGAGAATTACTCATATATATATATATATATAACTCATTTTCATATATTTGGACTAATGGCCATTAATTGTGTTTACAATAAGGTGTGAATTGTTTCTAATTTCTGGTAATCAGATATGTGTAAGAAACAATATACTTGATTGTTTTATAGTCATTTGAGTTACTGGCAAAGTATTGTGTTTTGTATGTTATGTTCAGCTGCTGAGAGAGAATCTGAGAAAGAGATAGAATGCTGCTTTGTGCTTTCACGTTTGGTGGCTGAAAGCCTGAAACAAAAAATATGAAATTGAAACTCTAATTGAGTTATATATTGAAACTCTTCTCGTTTTGTTTCAATCATTCTTATTTAATTAATAGCATAAACTTCAAACAAACGTTGACCACGTGACCACGAAAAATCACCGTCAACAATCATATTTCACAATGGTATGCATGATCGCTAACAATTCTTCGTAAGTCATATTCTTTGACACATACATTCCCCGGTTATCGGATCCAATAAACCTCTGACTTCCGTCGGGTAACTGCTCCCATCGACCGTTGTAAGATATTACAATCCTAACCCGATTCATGATGCTGTCAAATTATTCATCACAAACCATTAATAAAAACATAGGATTAAAAAATATTTTCACATCTTACATTTACAAAGGCTCGGGTGAGGATATTGAAAAGGCTCGGAGAAGACTTCAAAAGTCTCGAAAAGTCTTCAAAAGGCTCGATACTTATTCATTTCAAAGGTAAGGAAAAGTCTCGGTGAAGGCAAGAAAAGGCTCGGAAAAGTCTCGGTCAATGCAATAAAAGTCTCGGAAATTTCTCTAAAAGGCTTGATACTTGTTCATTTCAAAGGCAAGGAAAAGTCTCGGTGAAGGCAAGAAAAGGCTCAGTCAAGGCAACAAAAGTCTCAGAAAATTCTCTAAAAGGCTCAATACTTATTCATTTCAAAGGCAAGGAAAAATCTCAATGAAGGCAAGAAAAGGCTCGGAAAAGTCTCGGTCAAGGCAACAAAAGTCTCGGAAAACTTTCTGAAAGGCTCGATACTTATTCATTTCAAAGGCAAGGAAAAGTCTCGGTGAAGGCAAGAAAAGGCTCGGTTAAGGCAACAAAAGTCTCGGGAAATTTTCTAAAAGGCTCGATACTTATTCATTTCAAAGGCAAGGAAAAGTCTCGGTGAAGGCAAGAAAAGGCTCGGAAAAGTCTTGGTCAAGGCAACAAAAGTCTCGGAGATCCAACAAAAGATATAACAATTTTCTTTACAAACAAATGAAAATGTGAACAAATTAACAGAAATATTACCTTGTTGTACTGAAGCACGTCCAAACGTTTTATAAGTTGAAGAAGAAAGCCGATCCAACCTTGAACTTTTATTTGTATAAACAGAGAGAGTCACTGAGTTTTCTTTACTGTCGTTTTTTTTTTTTTTGGAAGTGTGGAGAGAGAAAAGTATAAATAGAATAACATAAATGAAGAACTAAGGGCAATTTTGGTAGTTTACCATAATTGGTGCCTTTTAAACTTAACTTATTAAAGTACTGACAAAGTCACCAAATCAGTTAAAAAGGGTGACATTTCCCACCATTTCCACACTTATCTTTTCAAAGATTTTATTGGTCAACCGTTAAAGTTAACGGTTTGACTTTAACAGTAAGGTATGTTTGCGTTTGAATAGGGCATTTGTTTGAAAATTTGCTTTATTAGATAAATAGAGGGTATGTTTGTGCAATTAACCCACGGTGTGATCGCTAAGGTTAAAATTTCACACTCCTTGAAAGAAAATTTTGTATGAACTTAAAAAACTAGTAATTGAATTTTTTGTGAGATAGCAACGGTGTGATCGCAATGGTTAAGTATGTGAATGAGATTGTGATTGAAATTGTTAAATGGTTTTGTATAAATCTCAAATATGTGAAAGAGAAAGACAAGATGGTTTAAATTTTGGGTGTTAAAACGTGAGAGGAGTCAAGGATTAAAATTTTTTGGATAAGAATTGGGAGACTAACAGATGTTTTAAGATTTAAGAATATCTCCAACAGTTTCCCTTGCCGACCCCCTTGGCCCCTAAGCTTAATTAAGGGAGAAGCTATATTTTTGTAGCTCCAACAGATCCTTTAGAGGCTCTCTTAAATGTATTTTTGATGGAGTTCACTCTCTTAATTAAGGGGTGGCTTCAACCCCCCCTTAAGTGGGCTTTACATATTTAAATTTATTTTATTTTTTGAAAAGCACAAGATATTTAACTTTTAAATCCCAACAACATTTATTATCTATTGAGTAATTAGTTTTACAATAATAATTACAAAGTGAAACATCAAAATAATAATAAAAATTATTCAGAGAGACATTTAAAGGAGTATTGTTGGAACACATACTGCCATAATGGACCCTTACAACAACATCCACCTTTATTTAAATGGGTCTCCAAGAAAGCTGTTGGAGATGCTCTAACAATGGACAGGTGAGGTCTCAAAATATCCGAGTCACCATTTAAACATTGACACGTGTTATTAATTGTGTGTCAAAGACCCTGTGAAGTTTCAATTGTGTGTTGAAAGGAATAATGCACGGTGTGTATAAAACTAATCTAGAGGGGGGGGGGGGGGGGGGGGGGGGGGGGGTGTGAACAGATTTTAAATGAATTTACCCAATTTTCGCATACAAGTCAATTTTACAAAAATGCCCCTACTAGTCACAATAGTATAACAAGTGTAATATGGTGCGGAATGTAAATAACACTTGATATTTACGTGGAAACCCTCACGGGAAAAAACCACGGGCTATTATGTGCGCCACACACGAACCTCGAATCCACTAATTGAGATGATTACAACCTAATCCCGGTTTAATGATCTAATCCCGATCAATAATCATCACAACTACCTAATCCCGGTATAAGTGGACCTAGTCCAATTGCTTGCGAATTAAGTAACCTAATCCCGGTCACAACACAAGACTTAATTCTCTAAGAAGAGATAATACAACCTAAGTGAATATTATGAAATATCCAAAAATGCAATTAGAGCTAGGTTACTCTATATGCTTATCTAGGATAATGATTTTGCAATAAATTCAATCCTAGATATTAAAAGCTAGATGACATGTCAAATAGCTTAGCTAAACATAGATTATGAAAACCTAGATAGCTATCAAAATACAACACTCAATCATGTCAACACAACAATCTCTATTTTGAATATTAGATTTTAATCTAAGAACAAGCAAATAATAAAAGAGATGCTTTGATAAATAAAACACTAATTATAAATGATAATAGTGAAGAACATACCAAGGGAAGTGTGTTGACCAAGACCCATGCAAGTAAACATCCTAACTATGTTAGAAAATGCTTAGATGATATTTTGATGCATATGAAAATGGGTTTTGAGAGTTAAAGACAAGTTCTTGGGAGTTTCTCTCTTGAAGATATTTTTTGCTCTCTCAAAAGTGTGTTGCTTGCCTTCTTGAAAAAAATGAAGAAGAAAATATATATATATACAAATAATGTATCAGGTCTTCAAAGACAACAAAAACGCCATCGTTTTTATAAATATATATATATATATATATATATATTTAATATATGCAAAAGACGCAAAAGACAAAAACATTAGGTGAAGGCGTGAAGCACTTTAATATATATATATATAGATATATAATATATGCAAAAGACAAAAAGAGAATATACAAATATATATATATATATATATATATATTAACAAACAGCAAAGCAAATGAAGTTAGGTGAGGGCGTGAGTGAGGCCGTGGGTGCAACGCGGACAGAGGGAGATCTTTGGCGTGAGTGTGGCGTGGCACACGGGGCTGTGTGTGGCAATTTTAGCCAAGGGCTGCACGCCCCTCACAAGCCACCTCTCTTTGTGTGGCAATCAAGACACACAAAGCCGACTTCCGTTCCGAGTGATCTCCAGTCCAGTTCTGACCTCGAGAGTCGGAATTCAATTCCGTCTTCGGAATATTGACCCGGATTTAATCATAAATATAGAAAATTATATAACTTTCCAATTTAAGCTTAGAATTGAAATCCGGTTTCCGATAAAAACACGGAATGTCCCAAATGTCTTGGAAATCATCCGAAACATATAGAAAAGTCTCCGAATCGCTCGAAACTCATCTATGGACAAATCCACACATAAAAAATATAACAAAGAAGTGCAACTGTGGAATGTGACATGTGAAGAGAATGCACACAAATGCTAGTATGCTAAGTGTGTGTGTGCAACTAATCTCTTCAAAGAAAAATAAGCACTAGAGATTATACCTTTGGCGTGCTTGTCCCTTGAGATCTTGAAAGGGCCTTTGAGCTTGATCCTCAATCACCTAAACTACCCTTACACAATAAACCCCAACATGTGGTTTGTCCACGAAATAAGCCAATCAACAACCGGGAATCCTTACATGTGTCAATGGTTCCACTCATATTATGTCACCTTCAAATTCAATGAGAGCAAAA
The DNA here is from genome assembly GCA_030490815.1 of Acer saccharum. Classification (NCBI taxonomy): domain Eukaryota; kingdom Viridiplantae; phylum Streptophyta; class Magnoliopsida; order Sapindales; family Sapindaceae; genus Acer; species Acer saccharum. The sequence goes on along the minus strand of CM059874.1, from coordinate 3,101,962 downwards.
TACCACTTGCACAGCCTCATTTTCACTGAATTTTCTTCGAAAGAAAACTGTGTTTCAGCCAGATAACCATAGAAGAAAAAACATTGCAGCCTAAAATTCTTAATTCCGGTTCAACTTTTTGCGTACTTCCAATTTCAAAACACCAAATAAAAAAACTTCTGCATACTTCTATTATTTGATTTTTCTCTGTTGAAAGCCAAATTCCTTAATTCACAAATCATATTTTTGCAGAGTTTTCCCCGTTGAAAGCTAAAATTCTTCGTACTCTTATCTGTTTCAACTTTCTGCAGATTTTCTCCATTTCATCTTCCATTTATTTATTTTTCATTTGGAAAGAAAGTATGTCTATCCTTGGCGAGGCTGTTGTATATGCGTCAGTTGAGTTGCTGATAAAGAAGTTGGGTTCATCTGATCTGCTTAGTTTTGCAAGCCAAGAGCAAATCCATGCTGATCTCAAGAAGTGGGAGAAGACCTTGAGGAAGATTTCTGCTGTGCTTGAAGATGCAGAGGAGAAGCAGATAACCAACCGGTCTGTGAATAAGTGGCTTTTTGATCTTCAAAATTTGGCTTATGATGTAGAAGACTTATTGGACGAGTTTGCAACTGCGGCCTTGGAGAGGAAGCTGACACATCAACCTACAGAAGCCAGCACAAGTAAGGTACGAAAGTTCATTCCTACTTGTTGCTCCAATTTGAATCCACGATCTATTAAATTCAATGTCAAGATGGCATCTGAAATGAAAAAGATCACTGAGAGATTCCAAGAGATAACAGCTCAGAAAACAACCTGGATTTGAGAGAGAATTCAGAAGCAAAGTCTAACAAAGTCAGAGATCAAAGACGACATACGACCTCTTTGCCTGAATCTCACGTGTATGGTAGGGAGAAAGATCAAGAAGCAATAATTGAATTGCTGTTGAAGGATGAAGGTAATGAAGATGGAGTCTCTGTTATTCCTATTTTAGGGATGGGAGGATTGGGCAAGACAACGCTCGCTAGAAATGTTTACAACGATGCCAGAGTCAAAAATCACTTTGATCTCCAAGTGTGGGTTTGTGTTTCTGATGATTTTGACATTACCAGGATAACCAAAGCAATTTTGCAGTCAATTGGTTCTGTAATTGGTGACTTTAGTGAACTCAACAATCTTCAAGTTGAATTGAAGGAAAAACTTCTCAGGAAGAATTTTTTAATAGTTCTGGATGATATCTGGAACAGGGATTATATTGAGTGGATGGAACTTCTCCGGCCGTTCAAATCTAGTTCTTCAAGAGGTAAAATTATTGTCACAACTCGCATAAAGGATATATCATCAATGGTTGGCACTCTTCCAACTTATCAATTGACAGCGTTGTCATATGATGATTGTTTGTCTTTATTTACTCATCATGCGTTGAGAAGAAACAATTTTGATGAGCATAAAGACTTGAAGGAAATTGGCGAGAAAATAGCCAATAGATGCAAAGGATTGCCCTTAGCAGCAAAAGCTCTTGGTGGCCTTTTATACGGTAATGTCAACTGCAATTTTTGGAAACGTGTGGTGAATAGCAAATTATGGAACTTGCCAAATGAGAGAAGTGAAATGATTATTCCAGCTCTTAAATTGAGCTATCAGTATCTCCCTCCACATTTGAAACGGTGTTTTGTTTATTGTTCGTTACTGCCAAATGATTATGAATTTCAAAAGGAGGAGATAATATTGTTGTGGATCGCTCAAGGTTTCTTGCAACAAGAAAGTAGTGAAATGCAAATGGAGGATTTAGGTGAAGAATATTTTCAAGAACTACAATCAAGATCCTTTTTTCAGCAATTAAGTAATGACACCTCAAGGTATGTTATGCATGACCTTGTTAATGATCTCGCTCGATGGGTTGCAGGAGAAATGTTTTTTATTAGAGTGGATAAAACGGTTGAGGGAAACAAGCGAACACATGATTTCCAAAATCTTCGCCATTTATCTTATGTTGGTGGTAGATATGATGGAATTAAAAAGTTTGAGGCCTTCTATGGTGTCAATGATCTCTGTAATTTAACTTACAATGGTGGTTTACGTGATGACGTTAAAATATTGGATGCTTTCAATGATTCCAAACATTTGCGGACTTTTTTACAATTACAACTGCTATCTTATGGAAATTGTTACTTAACTCGAGATATTATTCATATGATGCCAAAACTTCAACGCTTGCGGGCCTTATCTTTGAATGGATATTCCATTAGAAAGCTACCAAATGCAATTGGTGATTTGAAATATCTACAGTACCTTGACCTTTGTTACACTGATATTCATGTTTTGCCAGAGTCAATTAGTAGCATTTACAATTTACAGATACTCAAATTGATAGGTTGTCACAGTCTAAAAAAATTGTGTACAGACATGGGGAACCTCATCAATTTGCGTTATCTTAATGTTTCTTCTATTAAGCGAAAATGTTCTGCTTGGCTAGCAGGTGTTGCTAACCTAGCAGGAATGCCTTTGAGGTTTGGTGAATTAACTGGCCTCCGAACACTATCGGATTTTGTTGTGGGTAAAAATACAGGCTCCCAGTTAAAAGAGCTGAAGTTCTTGAAGCAACTGCGAGGGACACTCAGAATTTCAGGGTTGCAAAATATAAGTGATGTTGAGGATGCCAAGGAGGCTGAATTATATGGTAAGAGGAACCTTACTGTATTACATTTAGGATGGAGTAGCTGTGATGCAAGGAATGCAGACATTGAAAAGCATGTGCTTGACATGCTACGACCTGGTGAAGAGCTTCAAGAGCTTTCCATTAGTGGCTATGACGGTTTGACATTTCCTACTTGGTTAGGCCAAATGTCATTTTCAAATTTAGTGCTCCTACGTTTTGAAAATTGTAGCAACTGTATTTCCTTGCCATCAGTTGGGCAGCTACCATTACTAAAGGAACGTTATATCTCAAAAATGGCTGGTATAAAGAGTGTGGGCCCTGAGTTTTATGGAAACCATTGTTCAAGGCCTTTTCCATTGCTGGAGATTCTTTGTTTTCAGGACATGCCTGAATGGGAAGATTGGAAATCTCATGGATTTAGTCATGAAGTTGAAGGGTTGCCTCACTTGCGTGAACTTACACTTCTAGATTGTCCGAAACTGCGAGAAAGGTTGCCAGAACATCTTACTTCATTAAAAAGGCTTGTCATTCAAAGATGTGAGCAATTGGTGGTGTCAGCTCTAAGTCTTCCCATGTGTTGTTGGGTTAAAATTAGAGGATGCAAACAGGTGGAGCGGAGAAGTACAGTCGGCCTTAGCGGGTTATCTGATATTTCTGGTCACATGTTTCTAATTGAACGATTTATGCAAACTTCATCAGATGTTGAAGAGGTGGAGCTGGTTCTTTATAAAGAGCCAACATCTTTCTGGCGAAGTGGTATCATATCATGGAAAGATGCATTCAAATTTTTTACCAACACGTCAGATGAATACTACCACCAACTTCGTTCCGTCTATTTTTTAGAGAAAGAGCTACAGCAGCCACAAGAATTGCCATACAGACATCAATATCTGACATTATGGAATTGTGTGTGCCTTGCGAAGCTACCACAAGCGTTGCACAACCTCAGTTTCCTTACAAAGTTATGTATTGCTGAATGTCCAAAATTGGTTTGCTTTCCGGAGGCTGCTCTACCTTCTCATTTGAGAAGCATTGAAGTTTGATCGTGTAATGCTCTGAAATCCCTTCCCAGGACATGCATGGGCAGTACATCTCTTGAAAATTTGTCTATTGAATATTGCAAATCTTTGATGTACATTGCAAGAAACCGGTTACCTTCAAATCTAAAACGACTAGGGATCGGTGGTTGCGATAATCTACGAGGCTTGATGCAAGAAGAGAACAATAACTTACCTGCTACACTTGAGGTCATCGGCATCCACAACTGTCTAAAGCTGGAGTCAATAGCAGAAAGGTTTGAAAATCACACAGCTCTTAAAACAATTAACATCTCCGATTGTGAAAGCCTTAAATCTTTACCGACAGGAGGAGATCTGCCTTACATGAACTTGACAAGCCTTCATATCAGAAACTGTGAGAAATTAGAGGCCCTGCCCAACTGCATGCACCAACTCAACCATCTGCAACAAATTACGATATGGGGTTGTTCAAGTCTCGTTTCCTTTCCAGATGGAGGGTTGCCTTCCACGAACTTGACAAGCCTTGAGATAACAAACTGTAAGACACTAGAGGCCCTGCCTAACCACATGCAAAATCTCACCTCTGTTCGAAGATTAACAATAGAAAATTGTCTAAGCATCAAATCTTTCCCAGAGAATGGTTTTCCCACCAACCTCATATCACTTGAAATTGCAAATCTCAAAATCTTTGATATGCTGTTCAGGTGGGGGCTGCACAGACTCACCTATCTTAGAGAGCTCTACATGGAAGGATGTCCTGATGTGGTATCCTTTCCACTAGATGAGAGAGGAATCATGCTTCCGACCTCTCTAACCTCGCTGAGTATTAAAGATTTTCCAAATCTGGAATGCCTTTCTGCTATCATTCTAAGCCTCAATTCCATGGAAAAACTACATCTCGTAAAATGTCCTAAGCTCAAATACTTTCCGGAGAAGGGCCTGCCTCTTCTTTCGGAATTATACATCGATTGTTGTCCTCTGCTAGAACAAAAGTGCAAAGAGGATAGAGGACAGTATTGGTCCATGATCTCCCACATACCTGCAATCTGGATAAATAATGATTGGCTGTAATGGACTTGTGGAGAAGAAGATGATGGAAATCTGTATGATTTCATAAACCTTCAGGTATGTCAATTTAAAATTGAAAAAGCAACCAGTGTTATGATTATTCTACTTTGAATCAGCCCGAATTGAATCTCATTTTCTGTGTATCCAAACAGAAACTCCGATCGTTAATTACAAAGAAGAGAACATCAACTCCCTTGCCAAGTCCATCTACAAAGGTAAATTTCTCTATATGTTTATTTTTCACAATCATTGAAGAATCTGTACATTTCTCTGTAGATATACCATAACTGTTATTTTGAGGGCAATACTGGTGAAATCAGATCAAGAATAATGTTAATTAGTTTAGTGCAGTTTTTGTTTATTTTAGGAATTAATTGGCTAAAAATTCAATACCAAGTGGGCGTGACTCGTGAGTCGTGACATTTTCTAAAAAGTTTTAGGGGTTAAAAAATTAAATAGCACTTTTTGGGGTGGTCTGGTGCAAATAGCACCACATTAATAAGTGTTGTTTAAATAGTACTAAAGTATGTGCTTGGACAAAAATACCCTCATATTAGGGCATCGGACATCTTATTATTGAATTATTATTTACTTTTTACTTTTTATTTTCATCTCACTTTCATCTCACTTTACTCTATATTCCCGTTGACTCAAGCAAAGAAGACACAATTGAAGCAACAGGACACATCCATTGACGGCGACAACCGCGAGGACTTCAACTGCACCGGCGACAACCGCGAGGACTTCCACGGCACCGGCGACAACCTCGAGGACTTCGACGGCAGCCACACAACTTCGGCGACACGTCCAACAGTTCTCGTCAATCATGATTTGAGGTATTTTCGTTTGGGTTTTGTTTTCAATTTTGATATTGTTGATTTTCACAAATTTAAACACTTATTGGTTGATTTCCATTTAGTTTTTTGTGAATTTGAAATGTTGTTGTTTGAATAAGAACGGTGGTGTTATATGAGTGATATTTATTTTGAATCTATATTTCGATTTTGTTTTTTTGTTGTTTGTTTGATTTCAATTCGTTTTATCAAATCAAATCAAAACAGAAATTATGTGGTTGGCCACGTTTGTTAAAGCTTGGGTGTTAACTGTCTTATAGAAATTATGTTTTGTTGACAGTAAAGACACTTATTATAATTATTTTCTTTTTGGCCGGTGTAGAATACTGCATCAGCATCACTGTTGTGTATTCTTTTAAATGTCTTCTAATTACTATGTAGGTTAAACGGTTAATGTTGTAACAGAATTAATATTTAAGTTCTAATTTGTCATATTTTGGTTTTCAGGGCACATCGGCATCACTGTTGATGACACATACAAGGCATGTGAGAGGTTTGAACAACTAGGAGTGGAGTTTGTAAAAAAGCCAACTGATGGTGAGACGGCTCCTTTAGATTGGAATTTATCATTTATCATTTGATGCTTATTTGATGAGTATTGGCATGTTAGTTTTAAACTGTGGGTGAGGGTTTGCTCTTTAATTCTTTAATTCAGGGGTCTAGTATTTTGTTGGATAATCATGACTTCATTTTCATTTTCTAAATATTGATCTTGTTGAATTTGCTAATCATCAATCCATTTCAAGTTGTTTGAACAACTTGTCTTGTAAGTTGGATTTTTAGCCAAAACTTTATGCAATAATTTGAAATCTAAAGTAGCTGTCCAATAGTGTGTCGTGTTAGTATTATGCATCTATAAAGCATATGTGCACCTGGTGTCTCTTCATATGTATATCAAAGCAAAAAGTAGCAAAACAGAAAGGAATAATCGCTAAAAATGCAGAAGCCTAGGATAGACGATGGGAGTCAATATGTGAAGGTGTATATGTAAAAGCCTCATTTTTTTTTCAAGCCAAATTAAAACAAGAAAGAAATCAATTCTTTCCAGATTAGTTAGTCAACCCTTGAATTTTTGCATTGAATGGTAGGAAAAAGGGAAAATGGAATCATAATAATAGGAATTTCCATTCTAGATTGATTCCATAATGAGTTAGGGTTTTTGAATGTTCTGGCTATATATATATACACTTTGTACATCCTTTAAATCACATTATTTTACCCTTCCATTAGACCACAAAAGAAAACCTGTAAGTGGAGCAACAAGGAACCAACAACAATTTTGAAAGGTAAGTTGCTTCTAATTTTCCTTGGTATATTTCTATATGATTGAAATCTAGGATTCGTTAGGCTATTATCCTCGTTATGCTTTAGTTGATGGAGGTAGGGATAGGTAAGAATGATTTATAACGTGTCCAATTGATAGTGGTAGTTGAAATATAACAGAGGTCTGCTGGAAACCACTCTGTTCTAACTTACAACCAGGAATCGTAAAATCTGTTTGAACTGGTTATTCTCACCCGAAAATTATGAAATATTTTATGTAGATATAATTATATGTTTACTGTCACTCTATGAAATTTAGTGAATTTTGAATGGATATAATAATTGTTGGAGTTTTCGGAGTGGACAGGGGTCAGTATAGATTTCTGCTGGGCAGATTTGGGAAACCAGAAAGGAATGATAATTTGTGTATGCTAATGATCATATAATGTTCTGAAAATTTTACTGTAGATAATCTTATATGTCTAGGTTGACTCTGTAAATTTTTATATAATTTGGTTTTGTGGATAATTAGTTAAAATTATTGGAGTAGGTAATGGTCAGTTTAGAAAACAAGACCAAAGGAATATTAGTGACCTTTTTAATTCGATTAGACTGTTTTGGGATGATAACATGATCGAATTTTAATTGTACTTGGTATAGGGTTCATGTGAATTTTGGAGTTTAGGAGTAAGCTACATTATTACGTGGAGTCGAGGTAAGTAAATTCCATACACAACGCCTACATATCAAATATATTTTGAAATGCTTTACTTCCTAAAACTATTTGTTCGTAAATTTTGGAGTTTCTGTGTTATGATGTGTTGCTAGCTCTGAAAACATATTGATTTACTTTGTTTACTGATGCAAAATGATTTGAAATGAACAAGTGATCGTATTTTTATAAATTATTTGATCTAAATAGTATAGATATTATATGTATTGTATTTGATCAACTATTGAATATGATTTCCTCATAATTTTCATATCTATCGAAAGTTTGTTATATAATTGTGTTTATTTCATTATTTGAAAGGATAGTTTCTTATCATTGAGGCTTACTAGTGTGCATATTTAGGAAATAGTTGCTTCATTGGTGACTGATCGTGTGCTGTGTAGTTATGCTTGCTTGTATGTTTTGGGACTTATATCATACTTTTCGAGACTTATTAAGGTATAATCGGGACTTATTTAAGCATGATCGAGACTTATTCATCTATATTCGAGACTTAATTGTTTCTGATCGAGACTTACTGGTGTTGTAATGTTCTAGAATGATTTGCTATATTGGAGACTTATTGTGTGATGTGTAGTTATGATTGTATGTTTTGTTTGCAGATGGTAAATCTAAAGAGGCTACTGAAAATTCCTGAGTCGGATTGGAATAATGGCACAATTACTCGCCACAATCACATTGAAATTCTGCAAGTAATAGAGGATGTACTTACCGGCATAGAAGATAGGGGGGTCCAAAAGCAGAGGTTCATGGACTCATGCTTTGGACATTTCTTATAATGAATATTTTTGAATGAATGGAATGGAATTGAATGGTCCATTTTCAATGGAAAGGGATTTTTTTTTTTTTTTTTTTTTTGTATGGATGGTTTTGTTGTCAATAAGTCTCGAGTTTATTATATTCGGGACTTGATATCCAAAAGTCGAGACTTATTCGGAATATTCGAAACTTATTATAAATATTTCGAGACTTAATAGGTATTTTCGAGACTTATTATAATATATTCGGGACTTATTTGGTAATTTCAAGACATATTGGGTATAAATGACATTCTGTATTACAAACCTTTACACCTACAATAATGAATTTTATAATGCAACATAACACCCACTAACCATCCACATGCAAATTACAAACCAAGAAATGTCATTTAGCTTTTACAAATAATAAAGAAATGTTCATACATATCATCTAGAAAGTACGATTAATGATAATGGAAGCATTACAGTCATCCAGAAAGTGAGATTGATTGTATGTAAATTCATTACAGTCATCCAAGGATTTCATCTTTTTTTGGGCAAGTTTTTTTGTTGTGCTCGATTTCATGGCACAAACTACATTTTCGACGGTATGCATCTGGAATGGTACTGCTGGAACTGGGGCCCGGATTCGTACATCGCCATGAATTGTGACCTTGTGTTCCGTATTTTTTACATTTTTGTTTACTAAGCCTCTCAGAGGCGGAGGCAAATCGAGTTCTTTGGGGCCGACCAGATTGTGTATGGATATTGGGCGTTAACACGACCCGATCTCTGATGTCTTTTGGAACTACCCAAGTATTTGGATGACCCACTGGCATGATCGGTATAGAATATGCATCGGCAAGGACTTCCTTTTTGTAGTAATCCGCACATAAAGAAGTGTAATCCAAGTTTCGCTCCCTGTGAATTTAACAACAAATAACATTCACCATAATTGTAATCATAGAATAATTGTTATTGAAGAGCAGAACAAAAAATAAAAATAAATAAATATATACCTAGCAGCTGCAAGTGCATCAGACTGTTAGGTGTTCTTGGACCCATGGTGCTCATGTCGCCAAACGAAAATGACTATGATCCAGGAATAACCCATGTTGTATTGTTCAAACTAGAAATAAACTCTCCTTCCACACATCTTTCTGATGTATGATGTTGTTCAGGACCATCACCAATGTCAAAACGGACATCTAACAGCTGCTCCAACTCACAATCAACACGAGGTACGGTATGAGGTGCATCACGGTCAACTGCCTCGTACAAATCATGGACAACATTATTAGATTGCCGTGTTTCTATGGGATTTTGATTCATTTCAATGTCATCACCTATGACATGTTCCTCGCATCTTCTTTCAACAAGTGTAACACACACTTTCAGAATTACCTTTTCTTCCCCTAGTAGAAACTGAACGTCATCATCATCTGTTATCATAGTGCGACATGTACTGTCTAGACCAACGAATATTGATTGTATGTCAATTTCATACCTGTTCGGATCATATTTCACAATGGCCTTTACAACCCCCAACAGTTCTTCATATATCAAATTCTTCCGAACATATACACCTTTATTAACGGCGCCGACATATCTCTAGTTTCCATCAGGTAGTTCATTCCATCGTCCATTATATGATATCAATATTCTAACACGATCCATCGTCCTGGAAAAAAATAACACTATCAAAAAACCATATGAAAACTAGTCAAAAAATTACTGTCAAACTAATTCATCCCAATAAGTCTCGAATTTTTCCATTTAAATCTTGAAATAGATAAAAATAAGTCTCGAAAAAGGTATAAATAAGTCTCGATAATATATACATAGGTATCCAACATTATATAAGTCTCGATTATAGAATAAAAATATGTCCCGAAAATAACCACATTAAGTCTCGAAAGAATCAAATAAGTCTCGAAAAACAGACACTATTCCAACAAATCAGATCGAAACAGAGAATTAGCTTCAGTTCAGCATAAACATCTAACAAATTGAAAGTGCAAGTTTCCAAACCATAACTAAAAAAAATGTCATTCACGAGTTAATCCCTGTTATAGGTAAAAATAGTCATGAAGGACACGTCATCACCATAAAAGGCCAGGCCAGCAAGAGTCAAGATAAGTCAACTTATGGAGCAGAAACCCCCACGATAACTTACTCGGAAAAGAGAGTAAGTAGTCCGACCACAAATGAAGACAATCAGTTTGGGCAGCAGATCTCATTCGGGCACACTCGGGCACACTCGGGCGTACATACTCGGGAATTAGTGAGACAGTCACTAACACTCATATACCAATCATAATCAGCGACCAGCATGTCCACAATAAGCAACGATGTGGACCATTAGAGTTTAAAAAGGAAACAAGCAGTTCTCCCGCAAATAAAGGAGAAAGAATCTCGTCCAAAATTGGACTCAGCCGAAAGAGGAAACATAATCTAATTAGGACTAGGAAACTGCTTGAGACTTGGGGACCACAACACTAAACCCTAGCGGCCACCTAAAAACCCTAAAAACAACATGTATAAATACCCCCTTTATACACAAACAGGGGGTACGTGAAAAACAGTGAGTGAGAGAGAGATTAAAGGTGTAATACTTTTGTAACCATTCTTGATAGTGAATTTGGCTTCATTGCTAAGGCAACAATCCGTGGATGTTTCTCCAACCATTGGAGTTTTACCACGTAACTGCTTGTTATTCCTTCTTACTTTAAATCGTTCTCGTTCATATACTGTAGCAATTCGAAAATACATCATTGACTTGGTGACCATCAAAAATCACCGTCAACAATTGGCGCTAGAAGGAGGGGTGACCCGAAAGTTTGTGACAACAATGGCTGGCGAAGGAGATGATAGCGATTCCAGGTACAGCCAAGGCATGCCAAGTAACGAGCTGGAAGAAGACACCGTGCTCAACACTGCAGATGCAACCCTAACGACGGTAGACTAATCAGCTGCCCTGGCTGGTATTCAACGTTTCCCTATAACCAACGAAGAAATCGCGCAACGACTCCGCGCTTCCCTGCAACAACTTATATCAGACGCAGCAAGGCAAGGAATTGACCTTTCTGTCACGGAAGGTTTGATGTCGCCTCACAATCTGTCCGCCCCAAACCAGCAGACAGCAAGATTGCGTTCTGCAGTGGTGATACCAACGCCTGATGCACCCCCAAAGGCAAGACGAGATCCTACAGGCAGACCAGAGATGTTATCTGAAAGAGTGGCCAGGAGAAGTAGGGAGTATATAGAGGGGAATGATTCTGACAAAGGGTACGATCAAGATCGGATAGCTGGGGATCGAGACCACCCTAGGAGGCGCAGTCACCGGAGAGACCGGTCATCCTCCTCTGAAGAAAGTGAGCATAATCATCATCGCAAGTGCCAAAGGGGCACAGTCCGGCTGCACGGCCTAAACCGAGATCGTAAAGAGTCAAATCCGGAGGAGAGGGGCCAAAAACTGACCATAAGTCAAAACTTCAATGCGTTAGGGGAACCTGAAGGAGACAGAGACATACTCATACAGAGTCTGACCCGGGAAGTTCAGAATAATCGTCGACAAATGGATGCTTTAGTCAGACGATATGGGCGTAACGAGCTGTCAGATGATGAATCCGGAAGCCCTTTCACCAATGGGGTTCTAAGGATGCCTTTCCCGGAGAGATTCAGGATGCCCCACATTGAACTGTTCAAGAAGGACACCGATCCAAAAGAACACGTCCGGAGGTATAGGAGTGCTATGGCGCAGTATGTCCACAATGACGCACTAGGCTCGGTGGTTTGGTAGATTGCCAGCAGCAAGCATAAGCAGCTTCGGCGAGCTGAGCAAAGCCTTCTCCAGGCAGTTCCTCGGGAATGTACACAGGAAAAAGTCGGTGACTCACTTATCCCAACTCAAACAGGGAAAAGACGAGTCACTAAAGAGATATCTGGGGAGGTTCGGTCAAGAGGTGTCTGAAATAGGGAGTGCAAATGACGAAGCAATAATTGCCGCATTCATCAACAACCTTCAGAATGGCCAATTGTCCTTTGACCTCAGAAGAGCCCGACTAACCAGCTATGCCGATATGATGGACATGGAAGGGGGTTACGCCCTGGCCGAAGAGGAGGAAATTGCCACAGGAGGTTACTTCGTGCATGGCGGTCGCCCGGAGGGATCCAAAACCAAAGACCAGACAAAGGCACCCGATACCAAAGGTGACAAACAGAAGAATAAAACGCGGGATGGTCGGGATGGACGACGAGCATATGACCCAAAAACCGATCAACCGCGGCAGAAGTTCCAGGGCAGATATACAAATTATACCCTGTTGACGGTGATTTTTTATGGTCACCAAGTCAATGATGTATTTTCGAATTGCTACAGTATATGAACGAGAACGATTTAAAGTAAGAAGAAATAACAAGCAATTACGTGGTAAAACTCCAATGGTTGGAGAAACGTCCACGGATTGTTGCCTTAGCAACGAAGCCAAATTCACTATCAAGAATGGTTACAAAAGTATTACACCTTTAATCTCTCTCTCACTCACTGTTTTTCACATACCCCCTGTTCGTGAATAGAGGGGGTATTTATACATGTTGTTTTTAGGGTTTTAAGGTGGCCGCTAGGGTTTAGTGTTTTGGTCCCCAAGTCTCAAGCGGTTTCCTAGTTCTAATTAGATTATGTTTCCTCTTTCGGCTGAGTCCAATTCTGGACGAGATTCTTTCTCCTTTATTTGCGGGAGAACTGCTTGTTTCCTTTTTAAACTCTAATGGTCCACATCGTTGCTTATTGTGGACATGCTGGTCGCTGATTATGATTGGTATATGAGTGTTGGTGACTGTCTCATTGATTCCCGAGTATGTACGCCCAAGTGTGCCCGAGTGTGACCGAGTGTGCCCGAATGAGATCTGCTGCCCAAGCTGATCGCCTTCGTTTGTGGTCGGACTACTTACTCTCTTTTCCGAGTAGGTTATCATGGGGGTTTCTGCTCCATAAGTTGACTTATCTTGACTCCTGCTGGCCTGGCCTTTTATGGTGATGACATGTCCTTCATGACTATTTTTACCTATAACAATACCCTCTTAAATATTTGAGCCGATCACGCTTAGTCAGGCTCTCTCGGGTCGAATATTTAACCTCAATACTTCTTTATAACTAGTCCTCATTTGTCGTTTTCTGTATTAATGTATCCTCGTTTGAATCAGAGCTTTAAATGGCATGTCTTAATTGCGACCGCACACATTCGATTCATCAATCATTTCAAATCTTTTGACGGTGACGCTTCTGCTCTCCGACGGCTCAAGATGTTCTCTTGTTGCCACTTGTCCCTTTTTGTATGGCTGTGGTACGGTGCATTTATGGGACGTAACCTTTCTGCTCACCTGCGCGCCGCCCACGTCACGGCCCACGCCCCTCTGTTTTCCCACTTTTTCTGCAGCCTCTCCTAGGGTTTTGGTATTTTTGAAATCGAGACGTCACCTATATATTCCGGCTTCGCTTTTACCTTTCCATTTTTATCTCTTCTTCCATTATCTTCGCGTGTTCTTCGAGAGAAACTTGCCTGTGTCTCTTGCTTCTGTGTGCTTTGTTTTGTTTCCCAACCTGTTTTCCTAACCCTGCTTCTCTTGAGATTATCTGCTTCAACCCCCAGACTTTTTCTCGAAGACCCTTCTTCTGCAATCTGCATCGTCTTCGTTCTTCGCTATACCAAGGTTAGTTCTTATGGATTCTGAAGCTAGATACCGTCTTTTTACTGTTGGTATGATTGCTATTGAGCGAAATGATGCTTTCACTGCGTCGGTTGTTCACAGGTTACTAGACGAGCCTCGTTTCGACCAGCCGCGCTATACTGACGCTGACATTTCTGGACTTTTTTCGGAAAGGCCTGCTACTTCTGAGGTTCCTCCTGCTTCAGAGATCCCTTCTGCTTCTACGAGTTCATCGCCACCTTACTCATACCAGCCTGAAGCTCGGTCGGATTCTTCTTCTTCTGTTTGTGTTGATATTCACCCGAGGAGAAGACCAGGAAAAAGAATGAGTACTCGCAAAGTTTATAAGGACTCCCATTCTTGAGAGAGCCGAGTGGCGGCCCAAAGGATTATTGAGGATGACATTGAAGAGGAGCACAGGACCGCTCGCATTCCCTTCTCTCCCGAGCAGATATGCATTTATGACGTTGAGCCGAACGTGGTCGGCCTTGAAGAGGTGACGAGATATATGCGGCGGTTCGATTTGGACAGTAACAAAATTTCACTGATTCCAACCGAGGGTCGGGCTGCATGGAACCCCCCGCCTGGCCATGTGGCGGTCTATGGGGCAATGCTCACTTGTGGCGTCACCCTTCCTTTCCAGCCTTTCATTACATGGTTTTTGGCTGAGGCTCGACTCGCTCCGGCACAGCTAACCCCGAATAGTTACCGCATCTTGATGTGCATGTGGCACATGTGGCATAGAATGAAGCGGCCACCTCCCACACCTCGCGAGATCCGTCACTTCTATTCGCTGAGGCCGGTGGGGAAGACCGGGATTTACTTCCTTTAGTCGACCCAACCCGAGTTGTGGATCCCAAAGGATGTAGTGGTCAAGGGCGAGATCGAGCCGACCACAGATGAGAAGATGAAGGGGTTTGTTTGGGGCTTCCCCACCTCAAACAAATTTTGGAAGAACAGTTGGTTTTTTATGGGAAAAAACTGGGGCCAGTCAATCAGTTTTGACTTGGACGGCACTCGGATGACTTGCCGGGTTCCTCGATACTTCTATACGCCTCAGTGGAACCATTTGACTTCAGCTTTTACCGACGAGGAGCTGAAGACTTTGGCTTGGGCGGCAGTCTGCCCCTTGGGGAAAAGGGGGAAACCCTATCTCTACAACGAGGGGAAGATGATTAAAGCCCGTCTGTTTCCTCATATTTCTGCGCGCCGCAAACGCCGTAAGTTAACAAATTTTTTTTTTTTATCTACCAACTCGGACTCTTTCACTTGAAGTGTTTGAGGTGGATGTGGTCTGCGACGCCCTGGCTCGCCGAATGAAAGGCATTGTGGAGGCGAGCCGGAAAGCAGCCCTTCGTCAGTGGGACACCGAGATAGCCCCTCCCGAAGACGAATCCGATGAAAATGCTCCCGAGAACCCTCCTGAGAGAGACGATGAGGGGGGAGTACCTGATTATGTGCCCGAGGAGACTCAAGGCCACGGAATGACTGCCTGTTCTGTGGAGGCCGTGGGCGACCCGGAAGACTTTGGAGTAGGTAGGGCCTTTCCTGATCAAGACAGTCTAGCAGATCCTTCTTCCAAGGGGAAAGAGAAGGTAGGGGATCCCTCTAAGCCCGAGCAGGCAACTTTTCCCCACGGACCTAGTTCTCCCCGCTCTGCTGCGAACATGCCAGATGTTACCTCTCAAGGTGTTGAAGCAATTGGGGGACATTCGGGCGCGGTAGCTCCGGAGGTTTCGACTTCAGCCGAGCCGAATCCTTCTATCTCAGAAATTCCAACTCCTGCTGATCCGGTTTCCACCCCCGGAGGCATCAACGTTGAAGCGGGGCAGCCTGGGAAGAGGAAAGCCTCGTTTTCTTCTGGTCGCCCTTACCCCAAGATTCCCCGAGTGGTTGCATATGTTGATTCTTCATCGGGCGATGAGGGGGAGGGTGATATTGAAAAAGATGCGAGCATGACCCCTCCGGAGGAGCAGATCAGAGATAGTGCTGGTGGTTCAACCGACTTTCCTCGGGCGGCCTCATCTGCTGGACTCCCTGAAGCCGGTGTAAGTGGTTTGGGCTCTTCTCCCTAGATTGATGATCCTACCCCCGAGACCATGCTAAGGGCTATGGCTTCAGGCCGAGCCTATATTGGGGAGGATCGCTGGAGTCATTTTCGGACCGGGACTATATCTGACCGGCTCTGTAATTTTTTTAATAGTGCTTCCTACGTAAGTGACGCCTTGGCCTGTATGCATAACTTCATATTCCTCCTCTTTTTACTTACTTCTATTTGTTGTTGACTTGTTGTAGATGGTGGTTGAGATGTCCGGGGCTTGCCAGGCCGGCGAAGCTCAAGCCGAAAAAATAAGGAGGCAGGAAGCCCAATTGAAAGAGAGTGAAGACCATTGCTCTCGGGCTGAGTTGGCTCGTCAAGAGGAGGCTAGATTGAGTCAGATGCTCCTGGATCAATGCCTAGCACGGCAAATGGAAGCTGAGCAACGAGCATCTTCTACTGCGGAGGAGGTCAATACTCTGCAGGATCAGTTGTCGTCCACTCAGGAGGCCTTGCTTCGGTCTGAGCAGAATGCTGAAGATTCTAAGTCATCCTATGAGCGCAGAATTGATGACTTGGAGCGTCAGGCTTTGTCAGTCGAGTCCCTGTCGAAGGAAGCTAGGCTGGAACTGGAACTACAAAATGTTGACCGTTTCAAGAGGTCCCCAGCCTATGATGCTTTACTTCTACGTGAATTCCAGCGGGGAATGGTCTCGGCTAGGGAATTCTTCAACCAGAAGAATAGGGCAACTGATCGGGCTAGGACCAACTGGAGCCTTTCGATCAAGAAACATGTGGATACATCTCTGGAATCCCTTCGGGTTTAGATGAGAGAGTGGCGAGCATATTGTAGAAGTAAAGGTAAAACGCCACATCCCATGCACCTTGAGGTTCCCACTGCCGAGTCTTTCTCTACTTTTTACGCCTGCGAGAAGGCAGGGATTAACAACGAGAGACCTGACTTGGGGCACGTTCTTGGGACCGACTATAGCGCCAGGATGGATGACAATGAAGAGGATGTGATCATGTGGCCTTCTGACGATAGTCTTTTGAGCGAGTATGTGATGGAGCCTGACCCGGATGTCGGCGGAAGCAGCTCACAACCTCCAACGCCTCCCTCTTGACTTTGATCGAACTATCTCAAGCCTTTTGTAATTACCTTTGTATTTCACTTTTTCCATATATACATGAATAAAATTTTATTCTTATATTCTTATCTTTGTTCTACTTTACTGCACGACCAATACATAAATGGGACGATCTGAACTTGTTTAGTCTGCTTGTACTCGGCTATCTTTGAATTCATGGATCCTTCGGGAATCCTTAGCTATACTTTGACCGAGTGCCTTATGGTCGGTAACTAATTTCAGCCGAGTATCTTATGTAACTGGCTTTTTAATCAATTTAGACCGAGTATCTTATTTAACTGGTAAACTAATTTTTAGCCGAGTATCTTATGTAACTGGCTTTTTAATCGATTAGACCGAGTATCTTATTTAACTGGTAACTAATTTTTGGCCGAGTATCTTATGTAACTGGCTTTTTAATTGATTAGACCGAGTATCTTATTTAACTGGTAACTAATTTTTGCCGAGTATCTTATGTAACTGGCTTTTATCCTTCAATTTTTGAGGTTTGTTTTACCTCAACGTTACGCCGAGGCTCGCCACGACCATACGTTGAGGTCCTTGCACAAGTCACCTAGGACGTCTCCTGGTTTTATCTGTGCAAGGGTTTGCCGAACCGTTGGGGTAATTTGTACCGGCCAACACGGCTGTGCATCTCACTAGTCTTTCTAGCGGCGCTCTGAGTAGTTTTCCAGTTATCCTGGTGCCTCGGTTTTGCCTTTTTGCTAAGGGATGCGTTCGCATCGCCTTAACTAGGCGGGCACGCTACTATAGCTTTTCCGCCCTTCGAGCACCACTCGTCCGCTCTTTTGCGGCCTTATAGCGCCCGATTCTTTTTGGTGTTTATTTGGCCGGCTTCTAAGTGGCCGCTATTGAAATGCTGCTCATGGATTTTATTGATTCCGCTACTTCATACTTAGCAACTGAACTTTATTAGATGATCAATATGATAATGAAATCGACAAATAAATCTGAAATAATCAAAGCGGAAACTAAAACTGAGCTAAAGCAGAATAAATTAATCGTAGAACCGTAATCGGGTTCTCTAGGGATAGAAGATCTTCAGATATTGTGCGTTACATGGTCGGGGTACCAGGCTACCCTCTGGTCGGGCTATCATGTAGGCCCCGTGCCTTATGATTCTCTTGATGATGTATGGCCCTTCCCATTTATCGGCGAGAGATCTCGATGATTTATCCTTGGTATTTGGGGATACTCTTCTTAGCACTAAATCCCCGAGTTGGAATCTCCGCTCCCGGACGTGGGAGTTGTAGTACCTAACAGCCCTTTGCTGATATGCGGAATTTCTTACTTGTGCTGCATCTCTGATCTCTTCAAGCTCATCTAAGTTCTGCTGCAGCATATCTATATTGTGCTCGGGGCTGTATAACTGAACCCTGGGGGATGTAAAAGTTGTTTCTACTGGGATAACAGCCTCTGTCCCAAACGCCAACGCAAAGGGAGTTTCCCCCGTGGACGACCTTACAATTGTTCGGTATGCCCATAGTACCTCGGGAAGTTTGTCCGCCCAGCCACCTTTCTTTGCCTCTAGTTTTGCTTTCAATGTGTGCTTGATCACCTTATTCACGGCCTCGGTCTGGCCATTGGTTTGAGGGTGAGCAGGCGATTTATAGTAGTTTACGATCTTGAATTCTTCACACATTTCTCTGAACTTCTTATTGTCGAATTGAGTTCCATTGTCTGTTATGATGATACTCGGGATCCCGAACCGATATATTATATTCTTCTTAACAAAGCTGGTGGTGTTTGCCTCAGTGATGTGTATAAGTGCCTCTGCCTCTGCCCATTTGGTAAAATAGTCCACTGCCACAATGGCGTGCTTTGCTCCTCCCTTCGTTCCTGTGGGCATTGGTCCTATTAGGTCAAGTCCCCACATGGCGAAGGGCCAAGGTGAGGTTAAGCTTCTAAGTAATTCTGGGGGTCGCCGAATATCGTTTGCTATTCTTTGGCATGTTTCGCAACTCTCTGTGAATCGCTGCGCCTCTACGAACAGAGTCGGCCAGTAGAATCCTTGCCTGAGTATCTTGTGTGCTAAGCTTTTACCCCCGGTGTGGTTCCCACACACTCCATTGTGGACGCTTCTCAGGATCTCTCCGGTTTTTTTCACTGGAAATGCATCTTTGCAGCACTTTTGAGAATCCTCTCCTGTATAATTCTCCCCTCAGAATCGTGTACCGGGTTGACCTGTATCTGATGCGTTTAGCCTCCACAGCATCCTCCGGTAGTATGTTTTCTTCTAAGTACTTTCTGAGTTTGTATGTCCAGTCGCCTGGGCTCGGTCGGATCTCTGCTATTGTGATTTCCTTGGATTCCGCTGTACTTGGTTTAATCAGATGTGCCACTGGTATTGCTTTGGATCTGATACTTGTGGTGGCTGAAGCTAGTTTGGACAAGGCATCTGCTTTTTCGTTCTCTTCCCGAGGGATCTGAGAGATTCTGTACATTTTGAACTTTCTAAGTAGCCTCTTTGAAATGTCCAAATAAGCTATCATGTGCTCTTCCCTTGCCTGGTATTCATCCAGTACCTGATTAACCACGACTTGCAAATCGTTGTAAATTTCCAGCTCGTCTGCCCCTAATGCTATGCAGACCCTTAGGCCGGCCAGCAAGGCTTTATACTCTGCTTGATTGTTGGTTGCTTTGAAATCGAACCTCATGGTGCATTCCATAGTATCTCCCTCGGGGGTTGTTATGACTATTCCTGCCCCACTGCCATATGTGTTTGATGATCCGTCTACATGTAATTTCCATTGGAATTTAGTAGTCTGTTCATCTTCCATTACCCTTCTTACCTCGGCGTCTGGTTCGGTGAATTCCGCTATAAAGTCGGATACCGCTTGCCCTTTGATTGCCGCTTTTGGTGTGTATCTGATATCATATTCGCTGAGTTCCACGGCCCATTTAGTCAGCCTTCCGACACCTCTGGCTTTTGAAGAATGAGTTTCAGTGGGCAGTCTGTATACACCTCTATCGTATGCGCTTGGAAATATGGCCTCAATTTCCTGGCCGATGTGATCAGAGCTAGCGCTATTTTTTCTGTCGGCGAATACCTGGTTTCTGCCGGTAACAATGCTTTGCTTGTGTAGTACATTGGCTTTTTTATTCCTTCCTCTAGTCGGATCAACACCGAACTTGTCGCCACTTCTGTGACCGAGAGGTATAAGTACAATGTTTCTCCCACCACCGGTTTTGAAAGGATGGGTGCTCTCCCCAAATACTCTTTCAATTTCTGAAAGGCTTCTTCACATTCTGTACTCCATTCGAGCCCTTTCCCCTTTTTTATTGCTTTAAAGAATGGAGCGCATTTGTCTGTTGACTTGGCTATAAACCGGTTGAGTGACGCAAGGCATCCCGTTAGCCTTTGCACATCTTTCAGTGTCTTTGGTGAAGCCATTCCTTCTAATGCTTTGATCTTCTCGGGATTTACTTCAATTCCCCTCTGGTGTACCTGAAAACCTAGAAACCTTCCCGAAGGTACCCCGAACACACATTTGCTTGGGTTGAGCTTCATTTGATACTTCCTTAGGACGTCAAAGGTTTCCTTCAAATCTTCCGTGTGTTTTTTTGCTGTGGTGCTCTTGGTCAACATATCATCCACGTAAACCTCCATGTTTTTCCCAATCTGCCGAGCAAATATCCTGTTTACCAACCTCTGGTACGTTGCCCCGGCGTTTTTCAATCCGAATGGCATCACTTTGTAGCAATACAGGCCCTGGTCCGTGGTAAACGATGTCTTTTCCTCGTCTGCCTTGTTCATCCGGATCTGATTGTATCCCGAGTAGGCGTCCATGAAACTCAGCAATTCGTGTCCTGCTGTTGCATCTACCAACTGGTCGATCCTCGGCAGTGGGAAACTATCTTTTGGGCAAGCTTTGTTCAAGTCTGTGAAGTCTACGCACATCCTCCATTGTTTGTTCTTTTTCTTGACCAACACTACATTGGCTACCCATTCCGGATACTTGACTTCCCTTATCGACCCTGCGGAAAGCAGCTTCTCCACTTATTTCTTGATTGCGACGCTTCTTTCTGGATTGAATAATCTCCTCTTTTGTACCACTGGTCGGAACTCTGGGTTGATGGAAAGATGATGTGAAATCACCTTCGGGTCTACCCCCAGCATATCTTCATGACTCCAATCGAAAACATCCTTATAGTCTCTTAGCAGCGTAACAAGTTGGGTTTTGACATGTACGCTCAAACTTGCCCCTACCTTCACCGTCCTACTCGGATCTTCTGGATCTAGTGCCACCTCTTAGGTCGGCTTGCTTTCCTATCCTCTGGTTCTTCTCTGGGATCCAACTCAAAATCTTTCGGCACTTCTGCCTGCTCTTCAGGTTCTCCAGCCTTTTGTTGGGCCGTTACTGTGTATACTTGGTGTACCTCCCTATCTTTATACACTGACAAGTTTGCTCTTCGGGCCATCTCTTGTGACCCTTTGACCACTCCAACGCCATATTCGGTCGGGAATTTCATCATGAGGGCATAAGTTGCTGTCACCGCCTTGGCTTTATTCAAAAATGGTCGGCCCAATAAAGTGTTGTACGGCCAGTTTTCTGTATCTACCACCACGAAGTCGAGCAGCACTGTTTTTTGGCAAGGAGCCTTCCCGATCTTCACGGGTAGCTTTACCGTGCCAAGCGACCTTACTTCGACTCCTCCAAATCCTCTAAGGGGTGTGGGAAACGGCTGTAGGTCTTTCGTATTTAGCCTCAGCTGGTCATATACTTCTGCACTAAGAATATCTGCTGAACTCCCATTGTCAATAAAATTCGATGAACTTCTCTATGACCGATCCGTGCGCTGATCACCAGCGCATCATTCGGCCTCACGTCTACTCCGTGTGAGTCGGCTTCTGTGAATATGATCGGGTCCCAGGCCTCCTTGATTCTCTTCGGGTCGGGTTCAATAGAATTGATGTCCAAGTCTCTCCGTGCCTCCATGGCCTCCCGGATTTCCTGGGTCCTTTCCCTGTTACTCTTGCCAGTCGCTGGTCCTCCGAAAATGGTGTTAATTGCTCCTTCATCCTAGGCTTTCTTGGGACTAAGCTTTCTTGCTCGCCCGTCCTGTCGGCTATCCTTCTGTCCATCTGCCCTATCCACCTTTTTGAAAACAATGTCTTTCAAATGCCCTTCCCTAATGAGGGTTTCGATATGGTCCCTGAGCCGGAAACACTTGGATGTCTCGTGTCCATTCTCCTTGTGGAAACGGCAATATTTGGTGGTGTCCCTCCGAGCATATGTTGACTGCTTAGGCGGCTCTTTAGACATGTTCTTCTCTTCTAGGATTGCCAGGACTTCTTCTTGATCTTTCTTCAATAGGGTATAATTTGTATATCTGCCCTGGAACTTCTGCCGCGGTTGATCGGTTTTTGGGTCATATGCCCGTCGTCCATCCCGACCATCCTGCGTTTTATTCTTCTGTTTGTCACCTTTGGTATCGGGTGCCTTTGTTTTGTCTTTGGTTTTGGATCCCTCCGGGCGACCGCCATGCATGAAGTAACCTCCTGTGGCAATTTCGTCCTCTTCGGCCAGGGCGTAACCCCCTGCCATGTCCATCATATCGACATAGCTGGTCAGTCGGGCTCTTCTGAGGTCAAAGGACAATTGGCCATTCTGAAGGTTGTTGATGAATGCGGCAATTATTGCTTCGTCATTTGCACTCCCAATTTCGGACACCTCTTGACCGAACCTCCCCAGATATCTCTTCAGCAACTCGTCTTTTCCCTGTTTGAGTTGGGATAAGTGAGCCACCGACTTTTTCCTGTGTACATTCCCGAGGAACTGCCTGGAGAAGACTTTGCTCAGCTCGCCGAAGCTGCTTATGCTTGCTGCTGGCAATCTACCAAACCACCGGGAGCCTAGATCCCCAAGAGTCTGGGGAAAATTCAGACATAGCAGTGCGTCATTGTGGACATACTGCGCCATAGCACTCCTGTACCTCCGGACGTGTTCTTTTGGATCGGTGTCCTTCTTGAACAGTTCAATGTGGGGCATCCTGAATCTCTCCGGGAAAGGCATCCTCAGAACCCCGTTGGTGAAAGGGCTTCCGGATTCATCATCTGACAACTCGTTATGCCCATATCGTCTGACTAAAGCATCCATTTGTCGACGATTATTCTGAACTTCCCGGGTCAGACTCTGTATGAGTATGTCTCTGTCTCCTTCAGGTTCCCCTAACGCATTGAAGTTTTGACTTATGGTCAGTTTTTGGCCCCTTCTCCTCCGGATTTAACTCTCTACAATCTCGGTTTAGGCCATGGAGCCGAACTGTGCCCCTTTGGCGCTTGCGATGATGATTCTGCTCACTTTCTTCAGAGGAAGATGACCGGTCTCTCCGGTGACTGCGCCTCCTAGGGTGGTCTCGATCCCCAGCTATCCGATCTTGATCGTACCCTTTGTCAGAATCATTCCCCTCTCTATGCTCCCTACTTCTCCTGGCCACTCTTTCAGATAGCATCTCTGGTCTGCCTGTAGGATCTCGTCTTACCTTTGGGGGTGCATCAGGCGTTGGTATCACCACTGCAGAACGCAATCTTGCTGTCTGTTGGCTTGGGGCGGACAGATTGTGAGGCGACATCAAACCTTCCGTGACAGAAAGGTCAATTCCTTGCCTTGCTGCGTCTGATATAAGTTATTGCAGGGAAGCGCGGAGTCGTTGCGTGATTTCTTCGTTGGTTGTAGGGAAACGTTGAATACCAGCCAGGGCGGCTGATTGGTCTACCGCCGTTAGGGTTGCATATGCCGTGTTGAGCACGGTGTCTTCTTCCAGCTTGTTACTTGGCATGCCTTGGCTGTACCTGGAATCACTACCATCTCCTTCGCCAGCCATTGTTGTCACAAACTTTCGGGTTCCCCCTCCTTCTAGCGCCAATTGTTGACGGTGATTTTTGATGGTCACCAAGTCAATGATGTATTTTCGAATTGCTACAGTATATGAACGAGAACGATTTAAAGTAAGAAGAAATAACAAGCAATTACGTGGTAAAACTCCAATGGTTGGAGAAACGTCCACGGATTGTTGCCTAAGCAACGAAGCCAAATTCACTATCAAGAATGGTTACAAAAGTATTACACTTTTAATCTCTCTCTCACTCACTGTTTTTCACGTACCCCCTGTTCGTGAATAGAGGGGGTATTTATACATGTTGTTTTTAGGGTTTTAAGGTGGCCGCTAGGGTTTAGTGTTGTGGTCCCCAAGTCTCAAGCAGTTTCCTAGTTCTAATTAGATTATGTTTCCTCTTTCGGCTGAGTCCAATTCTGGACGAGATTCTTTCTCCTTTATTCGTGGGAGAACTGCTTGTTTCCTTTTTAAACTCTAATGGTCCACATCGTTGCTTATTGTGGACATGCTGGTCGCTGATTATGATTGGTATATGAGTGTTGGTGACTGTCTCATTGATTCCCGAGTATGTACGCCTGAGTGTGCCCGAGTGTGACCGAATGAGATCTGCTGCCCAAGCTGATCGTCTTCGTTTGTGGTCGGACTACTTACTCTCTTTTCCGAGTAGGTTATCGTGGGGACTTCTGCTCCATAAGTTGACTTATCTTGACTCCTGCTGGCCTGGCCTTTTATGGTGATGACGTGTCCTTCATGACTATTTTTACCTATAACATACCCCATTGAAGAAAGATCAAGAAGAAGTCCTGGCAATCCTAGAAGAGAAGAACATGTCTAAAGAGCCGCCTAAGCAGTCAACATATGCTCGGAGGGACACCACCAAATATTGCCGTTTCCACAAGGAGAATGGGCACGAGACATCCAAGTGTTTCCAGCTCAGGGACCATATCGAAACCCTCATTAGGGAAGGGCATTTGAAAGACATTGTTTTAAAAAATGTGGATAGGGCAGATGGACAGAAGGATAGCCGACAGGACGGGCGAGCAAGAAAGCTTAGTCCCAAGAAAGCCGAGGATGAAGGAGCAATTAACACCATTTTCGGAGGACCAGCGACTGGCAAGAGTAACAGGGAAAGGACCCAGGAAATCCGGGAGGCCATGGAGGCACGGAGAGACTTGGACATCAATTCTATTGAACCCGACCCGAAGAGAATCAAGGAGGCCTGGGACCCGATCATATTCACAGAAGCCGACTCACACGGAGTAGACGTGAGGCCGAATGATGCGCTGGTGATCAGCGCACGGATCGGTCATAGAGAAGTTCATCGAATTTTTATTGACAATGGGAGTTCAGCAGATATTCTTAGTGCAGAAGTATATGACCAGCTGAGGCTAAATAGGAAAGACCTATAGCCGTTTCCCACACCCCTTAGAGGATTTGGAGGAGTCAAAGTAAGGTCGCTTGGCACGGTAAAGCTACCCGTGAAGATCGGGAAGGCTCCTTGCCAAAAAACAGTGCTGCTCGACTTCGTGGTGGTAGATACAGAAAACTGGCCGTACAACGCTTTATTGGGCCGACCATTTTTGAATAAAGCCAAGGCGGGGTGACAGCAACTTATGCCCTCATGATGAAATTCCCGACCGAATATGGCGTTGGAGTGGTCAAAGGGTCACAAGAGATGGCCCGAAGAGCAAACTTGTCAGTGAATAAAGATAGGGAGGTACACCAAGTATACACAGTAACGGCCCAACAAAAGGCTGGAGAACCTGAAAAGCAGGCAGAAGTGCCGAAAGATTTTGAGTTGGATCCCAGAGAAGAACCAGAGGATAGGAAAGACAAGCCGACCTAAGAGGTGGCACTAGATCCAGAAGATCCGAGTAGGACGGTGAAGGTAGGGGCAAGTTTGAGCGTACATGTCAAAACCCAACTTGTTACGCTGCTAAGAGACTATAAGGATGTTTTCGATTGGAGTCATGAAGATTTGCTAGAGTAGACCCGAAGGTGATTTCACATCATCTTTCCATCAACCCAGAGTTCCGACCAGTGGTACAAAAGAGGAGATTATTCAATCCAGAAAGAA
Source organism: Acer saccharum (assembly GCA_030490815.1). NCBI lineage: Eukaryota > Viridiplantae > Streptophyta > Magnoliopsida > Sapindales > Sapindaceae > Acer > Acer saccharum. The sequence continues at coordinate 3,075,843 of CM059874.1, read as the reverse complement.
GCGTCGCAATCAAGAAATAAGTGGAGAAGCTGCTTTCCGCAGGGTCGATAAGGGAAGTCAAGTATCCGGAATGGGTAGCCAATGTAGTGTTGGTCAAGAAAAAGAACAAACAATGGAGGATGTGCGTAGACTTCACAGACTTGAACAAAGCTTGCCCAAAAGATAGTTTCCCACTGCCGAGGATCGACCAGTTGGTAGATGCAACAGCAGGACACGAATTGCTGAGTTTCATGGACGCCTACTCGGGATACAATCAGATCCGGATGAACAAGGCAGACGAGGAAAAGACATCGTTTACCACGGACCAGGGCCTGTATTGCTACAAAGTGATGCCATTCGGATTGAAAAACGCCGGGGCAACGTACCAGAGGTTGGTAAATAGGATATTTGCTAGGCAGATTGGGAAAAACATGGAGGTTTACGTGGATGATATGTTGACCAAGAGCACCACAGCAGAAAAACACACGGAAGATTTGAAGGAAACCTTTGACGTCCTAAGGAAGTATCAAATGAAGCTCAACCCAAGCAAATGTGTGTTCGGGGTACCTTCGGGAAGGTTTCTAGGTTTTCAGGTACACCAGAGGGGAATTGAAGTAAATCCCGAGAAGATCAAAGCATTAGAAGGAATGGCTTCACCAAAGACACTGAAAGATGTGCAAAGGCTAACGGGATGCCTTGCGTCACTCAACCGGTTTATAGCCAAGTCAACAGACAAATGCGCTCCATTCTTTAAAGCAATAAAAAAGGGGAAAGGGCTCGAATGGAGTACAGAATGTGAAGAAGCCTTTCAGAAATTGAAAGAGTATTTGGGGAGAGCACCCATCCTTTCAAAACCGGTGGTGGGAGAAACATTTACTTATACCTCTCGGTCACAGAAGTGGCGACAAGTTCGGTGTTGATCCGACTAGAGGAAGGAATAAAAAAGCCAATGTACTACACAAGCAAAGCATTGTTACCGGCAGAAACCAGGTATTCGCCGACAGAAAAAATAGCGCTAGCTCTGATCACATCGGCCAGGAAATTGAGGCCATATTTCCAAGCGCATACAATAGAGGTGTATACAGACTGCCCACTGAAACTCATTCTTCAAAAGCCAGAGGTGTCGGAAGGCTGACTAAATGGGCCGTGGAACTCAGCGAATATGATATCAGATACACACCAAAAGCGGCAATCAAAGGGCAAGCGGTATCCGACTTTATAGCGGAATTCACCGAACCAGACGCCGAGGTAAGAAGGGTAATGGAAGATGAACAGACTACTAAATTCTAATGGAAATTACATGTAGACGGATCATCAAACACACATGGCAGTGGGGCAGGAATCATAACAACCCCCGAGGGAGATACTGTGGAATGCGCCATGAGGTTCGATTTCAAAGCAACCAACAATCAAGCAGAGTATGAAGCCTTGCTGGCCGGCCTAAGGGTCTGCATAGCATTAGGGGCAGACGAGCTGGAAATTTACAGCGATTCGCAAGTCGTGGTTAATCAGGTACTGGATGAATACCAGGCAAGGGAAGAGCACATGATAGCTTATTTGGACATTGCAAAGAGGCTACTTAGAAAGTTCAAAATGTACAGAATCTCTCAGATCCCTCGGGAAGAGAACGAAAAAGCAGATGCCTTGTCCAAACTAGCTTCAGCCACCACAAGTATCAGATCCAAAGCAATACCAGTGGCACATCTGATTAAACCAATTACAGCGGAATCCAAGGAAATCACAATAGCAGAGATCCGACCGAGCCCAGGCGACTGGACATACAAACTCAGAAAGTACTTAGAAGAAAACATACTACCGGAGGATGCTGTGGAGGCTAAACGCATCTGTTATAGGGGTTTTTCGTCAGCATGACACGTCAGCAAAGATAGCGGGTAATACGGAAATATAGTGATTCCACGTCATAAAAAGTCAAATGTGGGACACGTTATCAAAAGGGTCAACATGAATGCATGACATCACCATATGAGGGGCCATCTGTAGATGGAATATGGTTGGCTAAAGACCTGTTCGGCCAAGGGTTTCAATCAGCCAAGTCTACTCGGCCAAGTGTACTCGGCCAAGTGTGCTCGGCCAAGTGTGCTCGGACAAGATTCTACTCGGCCAACATTCCACTCGGCTAGAAGTGTGCTCGGCCAAGTGTGCTTGGACAAGAGTCTACTCGGCCAACATTCCACTCGGCTAGAAGTCTACTCGGCCAAGTGTGCTTGGACAAGATTCTACTCGGCCAACATTCCACTCGGCTAGAAGTCTACTCGGCCAAGTGTGCTCGACCAAGTGTGCTCGGACAAGATTCTACTCGGCCAACATTCCACTCGGCTAGAAGTCTACTCGGCCAAGTGTGCTCGGCCAAGTGTGCTCAGACAAGATTCTACTCGGCCAACATTCCACTCGGCTAGAAGTCTACTCGGCCAAGTGTGCTCGGCCAAGTGTGCTCGGACAAGAGTCTACTCGGCCAACATTCCACTCGGCCAACATTCTACTCGGCCAACATTCCACTCGGCTAGAAGTCTACTCGGCCAAGTGTGCTCGGACAAGATTCTACTCGGCCAAGTCTGCTCGGCCAAAAATCAGTACTTAGCCAAAAACGGGAAATACAGCCTTACCAAGATAGGCCATATCAAGAAGAGATCTGCACAGATACGGAATTTTAGGATAATATTCCAATAAGGAAATATCCCTATTTCCTCTCCAGTACTAGAGAAATCTAATCAAGAAAGAACTGTAAGCTTCTAGAAGGATACACACCAAATAGGAAATGGGTCCTAATTTATCTACTCTACAAGAATCCTACAAAGACTCTAATTAATGAGTCCGCCTTTTATACGACAGAAACTAGGGCAACCCTAGATCAAACCCTATAAATACATCAATGTATTCATTATATCGGGGGGATGATCATAAGCAATTATTTGAGAGAATGCGAGTATTGAGTGTGTAATCCTTATATTCATAGTGGATCACTTCTCGCCGTCACCGGCACCGTGGATGTTTCCCCGCCTTGGGGTTTTACCACGTAAAATATGTGTTATGCTTGCTCATCTTTTATTTTTCTACTTTCATTACGTTTGTCTTCAGGTTTCACCAACCTAGATCGTTGACCGGTTGACTATCGAAAAATCACCGTCAACAATTGGCGCTAGAAGAAGGGGGTGGAGAACTCAACTTCGAGAAACCCTCATGAACAGACCACAGAAGGAACTCTGATGTAGATCCAACACTTGAAGCACCCAACAAACAACTATTGGAAGTGCTAGGGAGTGGATTAACTACAAAACCCGTAACAGGAGCCGCAGCCGTGACCAATTCCAAAGGAAGAATATTGTGAAAGCAATACTCAAAGCTTCAAAGTATCAAGAATCCGTCCGAGGAATTGCTTTCGCATTTCGACAGCTTACAAAAGAAAAGAGGAGAGCTGTCCAGAATCGCGGAATTGCTGACCAATACGCACTAAAATGGGCATATCTCCCTCTACAGAAGTCGGATTCATGAACTGTAAAAACCATTGGAAACTAGACATCCAAGGCTTTCCGAAAATATATGGTTCGTATCCTAGTTCAATCTGAGCAATATTTGGTGGCTCCCGCAATATTGAAGAAACCAGATCGCGCACAGATTTCTGATCTGACCATTGAACACTAAAACAGGCATATCTCCCTCTACAGAAGTCGAAATCGCGAGCCGTAAAAACCATCAGAAACTAGACATCTGGACCTTTTCAGAAATATAAGGTTCGCAATCTGGTTCAACCTGTGGAATATTTTATGATCCCCGAAACATTGAAGGAAGTGATTCGCGGAGGATTTTCCAACTTGACCACCAGACGCTAAAACAGAGACAACTCTCTCCAGAGAGCATGGAATCATGAACCGTGAATTTCGCTGTAAAATAGACGTATAGATCTTTCTGAGGATATATGGGTCTCAACACAATTCATCCCGAGAAATATTTGACGACTTCCGGAACGTTGCAGTTCAGCATAAAGTTTACCTTGACGTGTTAGAAACCGAGCCCCTCTTGGTATAAAACACCCAATGTCAATTCTCAACTGAGCCCACTCGGCCCTTCATCAATGATCCAATGGTAAAAGACTACTCCAGGTTCGGTAAGTGGCTGAGGTTAGTCAATTTGCAATCTAATTTTATGATTTCATCTACATTGTGCAAACAAGGAATATATGCCTAGTTACATAAATAAAAATGAAAACTAACCAAATAATGATTATTCAAGATTTAATCAGGACTTCGATCTTGATAAAATCATTCGGATTCGGGGGTATGTTTTCACTTAATTATTATTATTATTGATATCGTCTTGCATCAATAACTGTATAGAATATCAGGATGCTTAAATCTTATACTATGAATACACTCCTAATTTGTTGAAATTAGAAGTTGCATATTGTGCTTTTCTATTAAAATATTTGCATGGATTGCCTTGACTTGGGAGTGCATTGCCGAATAGATTCAGTCGGCAGCAAGTATGTAACATGATTATTATTATTCTAGATTAATAAGAGTAAAACATACTGATTGATGTTTAATATTTATGATACTTTGATTAACCAAACAATAATTCGATTGAGTTTATTTGAGACTTTGATCTTGATAAAAAACGATTGAATATTCATTGTCTAATAAAAATTACCAAGCTCATGACATACATACCTTATTTAGCATATAATTGTTTTGGGCAAACAATACATTACGAATACTACATGGTTGTCAGTGTCATTAATTTAACTCGTTAAATAATAATGAGGCGAGTAACACTGCTGGAGCTTAGATGCAATCGCACTAGTTGTTATATGCACCCTCCATGTGTAATGCTTTTTCACTTGTGATGGGTTGTTCATTTAAATGTTATGGAAAAGCTGACTCCATGCTATTAATAGTGTTGTGATTTGTTATATTACGATGTTTGAGAGTAATTATAGTCTTTTTTTTAATATCTTTCGAGCAAGTGTTATTTAATAAATTGATCAAGACTTTGATCTTGGTGAGAAATGCTTCCAAAAGCGTTTAAGCAGTACCGAAAGCGTTCGGATAAAAAGTGGTTGGGCTCAACGATATTGGGTTCGACCAATTTGTTCTTTAAATCAAATAAGCATGAGTGTTGAAAAATGTGACTAGAAGTATTTTGTATGCTTGAGACATTGAATATATGTAATCTAGATATATTAAATTATATCCGTCTCTTCATATCGTTATACTTTCACATACAAATACACAACACACATAACTTTTGTGTAATTCTCTTTATGTTATATTGCGTTCACATGTTATCTATGCATGTTTCTCGTATACAATACATAATATGTGCGCATAAGTCTATAAACATGTAATGCATGCTTAATTACTATGTCTGGCAACTTTTATGGCTCTTATGCGCATATTGTCTATCATACAGGTGTCAAATTTCGACACTAATCACTAATCATTAATAGTACCATGTATGAGTTGATTGCTTCCAATTATTTGGTCTCATTAAAATACATGATTATTATTACTTGTGCGAACTTTACTCACATACTTGGTATAGAAAACAAGTTGAAAGTGCCATCTCAGGAATCTAGTCTTGCCTATGCGCGCGGGAATTGAATTTCATCTCAACGCGCTTAAAGGTTTCAAAAAAGAGAGACCATATAGCCTTGGTGACCCGATCGGAGAGGGAAGAGTAGCATTGGTCTCACATTGCCAACTACTTTCATTAATCCAAGATATCTTAATAAAGAAAAAGGGGTCCACTCGGCTCTTCATTACCGACATGTCCAACAATAAAGGATCCAAAGTCGTAAGTGGCAAAGGCTGTGATCTTGATAAAATCACTTTCGAAAGCATTTAATGACATTGTTGAAATCGGTCGGAGTTGAAGGTACATCTTTGTTTAAATGTTATATTATTAATAATTATTATTGTTGACATAATCTTGCTACTCAGTCAATAACTTGGTAGAAAATTGTGGTTCTTATTTTTATATTGAGAACCTGCTGCTAATTTATTGAGTTGCACATTGTATGTTTTTCTATCAAAATATATACTCGTGTTAAAGCGGTGCGTAAATCACCTTGATTTGGAAACGCATCACCGAACAAATTCAGCCAGCAATAGGTACGTCACATAATTTTTATTGTTGTGTGAATCATGTTGACCAATTTGTTCTTTAGATCAAATGAGCACGGATTTGGTTAAGTTTAAACACTCAAATATTTTGATTTACCTAAACAGTAAAATCAAAACAAAATTGTGAGGTGTGAAATGTTGAGTTTTTGTGATCAATGTGTTGAGATATTCACTCACTTCTTCATATATTATTTTCACGCGAGTACACTGTACATATTGTATAACCTTTGTGTACTTCTCAATAAATTGCACTCACATATTACCTCTGTATGTTTCCCTAACATATATTCTTGGATGCCAAAATTCAAACACTAATCATCAATAATGTTTTATATGAGTTAGTTGTTTTTATTTAATTTGGCCTTCTTATATACGTAACTATTGTTATATGTGAAAATTTCACTCGCATGCTTGGTATAGAAGTCAAGGTAAAAACCTTGGTTTAGAAATCGAGCTTTACCCTTGTGCGCAGGAACAAACTCCATCTCGGCGCACTTCAAACTTCAACCAACAATTGACTATCCCTCAGTGACTCAAATAAGGCTGCTTTCCGAAAAGCTTCTTGAGCGGACATGTTAGGAGGAAGACCTTGAGGAAAATATTGAGGATGAAAGCATCCAATGATAAAAGATAAGAAAGAGCCTACATGGAGACAGCCTCTTCACTTGCTGCGGAAACTAAAAAAAAAAAAAAAAAAAAAAAAAGAAAGACGCGTTGAAAGCACCTATGTTCGAATGAAACATACTTTAACAACTGCTGGGGGGCTAGGGGGTAGCACAACATAGCACAGCATAGTAAAAAAAATAAAAAAACAAAAAATTGCAGTTGCAAAAGTAGTTTTAGTGGAGTCATCTCTATCCCGGTGATTCGGCTAATATGTATATATGGAAAAGAAGATGAACCATAACAAAAGTCAGAGTACAAGAATAAAGCTAGTGGATTGTTCACCCTAAGGAATGTTTGACGATATTCGAGACATCACAACTCTACACTAGCGACCACTACGCAGGTTAGTATTGATTATTGAATTGTCTTTCCTTGTAGTGATCTAGGGAAACATAAGACATAGTATTATACAAAAGCACAAGGAAAGAACGACTTGCAATTTGAGACTCAGAATGAAAAGGTAACCAATTTCGGATACCTCATCAAGTGGAGTTAGAGGTAAAATCTAAATTATCGCTTAGTCACTTTTTATTCGGCCTATAAATCAAATCGTCTTGGATTTCATAACTGCATGTTGATGACGAGGAGGTAAAATGTGGGGATACACTTTTGTCACCCTTGCTTATCAAAGTTCTTTGCTACACTTTTTGCATGATGCACAACACATGTAGCCTGTGTACTTATCCTAGTATTTTACATGATGCACAACACAAGTAGCTTGTATATTTATTCTAGTATTACACCCCACTTACACATGCTATCGCTGTATGTTTCTTTCATACATAATAAATACAACTCACGTATATACTTGCGAAAATATATACTACTTGTTTTATTAGCATGCTATATGGTTTTTGTATGCAAAACATCCATCAAGAGTCCATGGGTATTCTATCCCGAACAGTAACCATCACCAATAACGTGCATGGATCCAACTATTTTTGTTCGGCATTATTAAAATATATATATTTGTGCAAATGCTACTCATGTGTCTGACAGAGAGACAAGCTGAAAACTTGAGTACAGAAATCGAGGATAGTCTTAATCCGTGCAAAACAAGTTTTATCTCGGCACATGTAGAAATTCGAAGAAAAGGCCAAAGGGGCCAAAATCTTCACTAACATAGGCCGAAGGGGTCATCTTTGGAGCGTAAAGCCCGAAGATAGTACTCGGGCGCCATGAAACCGCGAAGAGCGAGTGGATAGTGTCCGAGGGGCGGAGAAGCTGAAATAGCATGCCCGCCGAGCTAATCAGATACGAACGTATCCTTAGTGAAAAGGCAAACCCGAGGCACTAGGATACCTGAAAAACAGGATACCTGGAAAACTGCTCGGGGCACCGCCGGAATATGTCTGGTGAGATGCACAGCTGTGTTGGCCGGTATACACTACCCCAACGATTCGGCAAACCCCTGTAGCAGACAAAACCAGGAGACGTCCTAGGTGACTTGTGCAGGGGACCTAAGTGTATGGTCGTGGTGAGCCTCGACGTAACACCTAGGTAAAACTGACCAGTTTAATGAGACACTTGGTCGGTCTAGAAATGATCAGTTTAATAAGATACTTGATCATTCTTGAAGAAAAACTGATCAGTTTAATGAGACACTTGGTCAGTCTGAAGATGACCAGTTTAATGAGATACTTGATCATTCTTGAAGAAAAACTGATCAATTTAATGAGACACTTGGTCAGTCTGAAGATGACCAGTTTAATGAGATACTTGATCATTCTTGAAGCCAAACTAAGGATAATATATTTGTTCAGACCAAGGTATACCAAATTGATCAAAAAGAATAACTGACTGGGTGCAAATAAAGCGCTGTCAGCTCAAAAACTGACTGGGTGTGAATAAAACACTGTCAGCGATCCGGCCTTGTGGAAAGGGGTAAAGATTTTTCCGTTAAAGATTTTTTCGTTTATATTGCATCTGTTAAGTTTAAAATATGCAGGTACAAAGCTCCAATGGGCAAGTGCACATAAAAACAGTCAGGAAGCTTTCAAACGCAAGATCTAGGCCACCTGGGCCAAACGCCTTGAGGTTGGCTTGGCTCGCTAAAAATCAAAGTAAAAACCCCGAAAGTGGGTAGAAACTTAGATACAGTGAGTCAGGACCCCCCGTGGTGTAAAATAAATACTCAAGTTGCCCTGAGCCATAAGCGAACACCTGGAACAATTTGCAAGAAGTACAAAAGCCAATGAGCAATTGCAAAAGAGACAATAATGAACAAAGTCGAATGCAAGTAAGTTATAAGTCAAAATTGTATTTATATACATAAAGTGCTTTCTTTTTGCAGGAGTATTAGCTAGAAGGTATTTAAAAAAAAATAAATAAATAACCTATCTGTAAGAAAGATCGGCCAAAAAGAAGACCGGTCTATAAGAAAGATCGGCCAAAAGGGAGAATCAAACCTACGAAACAAGATAAGCCGAGAAAAAGTTCAAATGGACAAGAAAGATCCAGGCCAAACGCTTGGAATGACTCAACCAAAGAAGAAAATAATGGCTACCCAGACAATGTGCTAAAAGCGTGGCTCCTACCCTGCACGTCGGCATCAACTCAAGAATAACAACGATGCTAGGGGGTAGATTCCAAGCAACATGAACTTCTGGAGAACAAAAGCCCCCAACTCACCATGAGCATGTATATATATATGGCAGTGGTCTCAGGGGGTGGATGCTTTGAAGCACGATCTCTATAGAGCGACATCTTACCTTGCCAAGAGCGACGACATATACTGTATTCTTCTCAGCTTGTGAGGAAAGACACTGCTCAGGGAAACCTTAATGAGTTCCTCTTATGATCTTCAACCTCGACATCTTCAAGCTGTCTTGAGCCCTGAAACTTCAAAAGGTCGTCAGAACTTGCCTTTAAAGGATACGACAAGAAGAAAAGATATATCAGATAGAAGCATTCTCAGCTATTCAAGTCCTAGAAGATAATTGGAAGCAATTTGGAAGATTTCTTGAGCAAACCCGTGAAAATAGTATCTGCTGATGGGTCAACTTCAAGAATTAAACTGTATCATCTCAGAAGGAACTGGGTTTCGAGCCTTATATGGTTGGAAAGGTACAGAAGTTAGCTTTCTGTAGAATTTTACGGTTTGTGATTTCGAGTTTTCTAGAAGGAGTTATGACCATTTTACTACCCAAAGGTCAGCCCAGAATTTCTACTCGGGCAGCATCTGCTGATGGGTCAAATTCAAGAATTAAACTGTATCATCCCAGAAGGAATTGGGTTTTGAGCCTTATATGGTTGGAAAGGTACAGAGGTTAGCTTTCCGTAGAATTTTACAGTTTGTGATTTCGAGTTTTCTAGAAGGAGTTATGACCATTTTACTACCCAAAGGTCAGCCTAGAATTTCTACGCGGGCAGCATCTGCTGATGGGTCAACTTAAAGAACTAAACTGTATCATCTCAGAAGGAACTGGGTTTCAAGCCTTATATGGTTGGAAAGATACGGAAGTTAGCTTTCCATAGAATTTTACGGTTTGTGATTTCGAGTTTTCTGGAAGGAGTTATGACTATTTTACTACCCAAAGGTCAGCCCAGAATTTCTACACGGGGTTTTAGAAATAAAGCATTGTGGGCTGCCTATTCGGGAATGAAGGTCTTAGATGAATTTATCATGTTTTGGAAGATTAACAAAGGCCTAAAAGTCACTTTAATTCAATTTTAGTTGATCCTAAACTTTTCATGTTGGGATTAGTCGAGATTGGATTAAAATTCCTAAAGTTAGAAGGATTATACTTCCTACTTTAAGTCGCATTGAATTAGCCTTATTGGAGGTTGATTATGGAACTAAAAGGAGACCTAATTCATACCTATTTAAAAGGAATTACAGCAGAAAGATCAGATATGCAGCAGCAGTACAAAAGGATCCGAGGAAAGCCGAACAAAGTTATAAAGGGGACTCACATTCGCCCAAGTGAGCAAAAAAAGATCTCAATAATCAAAGCTTGAGGAGACAAGGAAGTTTATCGAGCGCGACCAGAACCAAATGCAAAGTATACCAAATACCAAATATATATAGTGCAAGTGCGCACCGAGGCATCACAGAAGTATACAAGGCAAAAATGACAAGAGGAGTTAAAGAGCAACCAAAGGCTCAACAAATGTCCGACAATTGTTCAAACATCAACTGGGTAGTAACTTGGACTTAGGCTGAAGACGAGCAACAAAAATCAAAGGAGAACTATTCAAATCCCCTTCGATAAGTCACCAAGAACTCATCTTGCAGATTTGAGGGGGTATTGTTATAGGGGTTTTTCGTCAGCATGACACGTCAGCAAAGATAGCGGGTAATACGGAAATATAGTGATTCCACGTCATAAAAAGTCAAATGTGGGACACGTTATCAAAAGGGTCAACATGAATGCATGACATCACCATATGAGGGGCCATCTGTAGATGGAATATGGTTGGCTAAAGACCTGTTCGGCCAAGGGTTTCAATCAGCCAAGTCTACTCGGCCAAGTGTGCTCGGCCAAGTGTGCTCGGACAAGATTCTACTCGGCCAACATTCCACTCGGCTAGAAGTGTGCTCGGCCAAGTGTGCTCGGACAAGAGTCTACTCGGCCAACATTCCACTCGGCTAGAAGTCTACTCGGCCAAGTGTGCTTGGACAAGATTCTACTCGGCCAACATTCCACTCGGCTAGAAGTCTACTCGGCCAAGTGTGCTCGACCAAGTGTGCTCGGACAAGATTCTACTCGGCCAACATTCCACTCGGCTAGAAGTCTACTCGGCCAAGTGTGCTCGGCCAAGTGTGCTCAGACAAGATTCTACTCGGCCAACATTCCACTCGGCTAGAAGTCTACTCGGCCAAGTGTGCTCGGCCAAGTGTGCTCGGACAAGAGTCTACTCGGCCAACATTCCACTCGGCCAACATTCTACTCGGCCAACATTCCACTCGGCTAGAAGTCTACTCGGCCAAGTGTGCTCGGACAAGATTCTACTCGGCCAAGTCTGCTCGGCCAAAAATCAGTACTTAGCCAAAAACGGGAAATACAGCCTTACCAAGATAGGCCATATCAAGAAGAGATCTGCACAGATACGGAATTTTAGGATAATATTCCAATAAGGAAATATCCCTATTTCCTCTCCAGTACTAGAGAAATCTAATCAAGAAAGAACTGTAAGCTTCTAGAAGGATACACACCAAATAGGAAATGGGTCCTAATTTATCTACTCTACAAGAATCCTACAAAGACTCTAATTAATGAGTCCGCCTTTTATACGACAGAAACTAGGGCAACCCTAGATCAAACCCTATAAATACATCAATGTATTCATTATATCGGGGGGATGATCATAAGCAATTATTTGAGAGAATGCGAGTATTGAGTGTGTAATCCTTATATTCATAGTGGATCACTTCTCGCCGTCACCGGCACCGTGGATGTTTCCCCGCCTTGGGGTTTTACCACGTAAAATATGTGTTATGCTTGCTCATCTTTTATTTTTCTACTTTCATTACGTTTGTCTTCAGGTTTCACCAACCTAGATCGTTGACCGGTTGACTATCGAAAAATCACCGTCAACAGCATCAGATACAGGTCAACCCGGTACACGATTCTGAGGGGAGAATTATACAGGAGAGGATTCTCAAAAGTGCTGCAAAGATGCATTTCCGGTGAAAAAACTGGAGAGATCCTAAGAAGCGTCCACAGTGGAGTGTGTGAGAACCACACTAGGGGTAAAAGCTTAGCACATAAGATACTTAGGCAAGGATTCTACTGGCCGACTCTGTTCGCAGAGGCGCAGCGATTCGCAGAGAGTTGCGAAACATGCCAAAGAATAGCAAACGACATTCGGCGACCCCCAGAATTACTTAGAAGCTTAACCTCACCTTGGCCCTTCGCCATGTGGGGACTCGACCTAATAGGACCAATGCCCACAGGAACAAAGGGAGGAGCAAAGCACGCCATTGTGGCAGTGGACTATTTTACCAAATGGGCAAAGGCAGAGGCACTTGTACACATCACTGAGGCAAACACCACCAGCTTTGTTAAGAAGAATATAATATATCGGTTCAGGATCCCGAGTATCATCATAACAGACAACGGAACTCAATTCGACAATAAGAAGTTCAGAGAAATGTGTGAAGAATTCAAGATCGCAAACTACTATGCATCGTCTGCTCACCCTCAAACCAATGGCCAGACCGAGGCCGTGAATAAGGTAATCAAGCACACATTGAAAGCTAAACTAGAGGCAAAGAAAGGTGGCTGGGCGGACAAACTGCCCGAGGTACTATGGGCATACCGAACAATTAAGAAATTCCGCGTACCAGCAAAGGGCTGCTAGGTACTACAACTCCCACGTTCGGGAGCGGAGATTCCAACTCGGGGATTTAGTGCTAAGAAGAGTATCCCCAAATACCAAGGATAAATCATCGGGATCTCTCGCCGATAAATGGGAAGGGCCATACATCATCAAGAGAATCATAGGGCCCCGGGCCTACATGATAGCCCGACTAGAGGGTAGCCTGGTACCCCGACCATGCAATGCACAATATCTGAAGATCTTCTATCCCTAGAGAACCCGATTACGGTTCTACGATTAATTTATTTTGCTTTAGCTCAGTTTTAGTTTCCGCTTTGATTATTTCAGATTTATTTGTCGATTTCATTATCATATTGATCATCTAATAAAGTTCAGTTGCTAAGTATGGAGTAGCGGAATCAATAAAATCCATGAGCAGCATTTCAATAGCGGCCACTTAGAAGCCGGCCAAATAAACACCAAAAAGAATCGGGCGCTATAAGGCCGCGAAAGAGCGGACGAGTGGTGCTCGAAGGGCGGAAAAGCTATAGTAGCGTGCCCGCCTAGTTAAGGCGATGCGAGCACATCCCTTAGCAAAAAGGCAAAACTGAGGCACCAGGATAACTGGAAAACTGCTCGGAGCGCCGCTAGAAAGACTAGTGAGATGCGCAGCCGTGTTGGCCGGTACAAATTACCCCAACGGTTCGGCAAAACCTTGCACAGATAAAACCAGGAGACGTCCTAGGTGACTTGTGCAAGGACCTCAACGTATGGTCGTGGCGAGCCTCGGCGTAATGACAGTTACATAAGATACTCGGCAAAAATTAGTTACCAGTTAAATAAGATACTCGGTCTAATCGATTAAAAAGCCAGTTACATAAGATACTCGGCTAAAAATTAGTTTACCAGTTAAATAAGATACTCGGTCTAATCGATTAAAAAGCCAGTTACATAAGATACTCGGCTAAAAATTAGTTTACCAGTTAAATAAGATACTCGGTCTAAATTGATTAAAAAGCCAGTTACATAAGATACTTGGCTGAAATTAGTTACCGGCCATAAGGCACTGGGTCAAAGTATAGCTAAGGATTCCCAAAGGATCCATGAATTCAAAGATAGCCGAGTACAAGCAGACTAAACAAGTTCAGGTCGTCCCATTTATGCATTGGTCGTGCAGTAAAGTAGAACAGTAAGAATATAAGAGTAAAATTTTATTCTTAATATGTATGGAAAAAATACAAAGATAGTTACAAAAAGGGCTTAAAAATCAAGAGGAAGGCGCCAGGGGTTGTGAGCTGCTTCCACCGACATCAGGGTCAGGCTCCATCACATACTCACTCAAAAGGCTGTCGTCCGAAGGCCACACGATCACATCTTCCTTGTCATCCATCCAGTAGCTGTAGTCGGTACCAGGAACTGGCCGCAAGTCGGGTCTCTCATTGTTGAACCCCGCCCTCTCACAGGCGTAAAAAGTAGAGAAAGACTCGGCGGTGGGAACCTCAAGGTGCATGGGATGTGGCGTTTTACCTTTACTTTTACAATATGCCCGCCACTCCTTCATCTGGATTGAATGTACACAAACGAAGTTAAATTGCTTAAAGCATACCTAGAGGGGGGGGGGGGGGGGGGGTGAATAGGTTTTTACACCTTTTTTCAAACCCTTGAACAAACATTCGTTTGTCCCTCAAGGTAGCCTTACACACAACACAATAAGCCAAGGAAGACATACATAGACAATACGATGTTACAATCATAAGAGAAATGTCTAAGTATATCAACAAGTCATGTGAGGTAAAATAGCAAATAAACATAACAACAAAATAAGCTTGTATTTCATAAGATGTTCAATGTGTTACAAGAGTGAACAAAATGTCACTAAACAAATATTACAATATACAAAAGAATCAAAGATACAAATTGATCTAAAGAATGAATACACTAATCACACTATACAAAGACTTGGTTCACAATACATCACAAGTGAATATTATGAATCAAGACAATAAAATATACAATTAAAATATAGGAGAAGAGATAGAAAGAATTAATACAAGGGATTTTTTAACGTGGTAAAAGCTCCAAGGAGGAAACATCCACGGGTTGAACTACAACCATTGGGTACTATATTATTGGAAAGTAAACATAGAACATTCACAAAGTGACCAATCTTTAGCTCACCTAACCTAGTGAAGTCTAAGCCTACCCAACCCTATTGGAAAGTATGAAATCCCTCAATGATGCGGAACCACCATATATTGGACAACACACTCAACCAACATCGATGGTAGATTAGAAATTCCTCATGAGTGCATACACCTCCCGTGTACCCCGCTCTATCGGACTCTATGTCTAACCATACGCCTAGGCCTACCAACACAATAACCAACTCCCTATCCAAGGCACTCTTGCCTCTAGGGAGCCTCCCATGCATGACTATCCGAGTCCTCCCGACTCTAGCCATGACTCCTTGCTTACCTATCCGAGTCATCCCGACTCTAGGCAAGACTTCTTGCTTGGCTATCCGAGTCATCCCGACTCTAACCAAGACTTCATGCCTTTTACAAGGACTTCCTAGTGTGATCATGTGATCATGTGAATGCAAATGATGCAAACATTCAATACAACATAGAACATGTGATCAATACATTCTATGGCACAAGTAGACCTAAACATGTGAAATCACAAGTAATCAAGTCTAAATGCAATAATAAGAGAATAGAAACCTAAGCATGTGAAACACCTAACACATACACTCAAAGTCTCATTCACATACACAACACTTGAATCATAATATGTTCATGAAGTACAAGATTCAAGATGCTATCAATATACAATTAAATGCTAGATATATGAGATTAAAATCAATCAATATACTAGATAAAAATATAGAGCAAGGTTTTGAGATTTACATCAATCAAAACCTATATTCTCTAAATCACAAACAAATACACAAATCCTTGATTTCTTCGATCAAAGGACCAAATCAAATCTCAAAGTCATTTTAACACTAAATTAATTCAATTAAGTATCAAATAACCTAAGATGCCATTCTAATCACAATACAACTCACAAACATATGAAAAACATAGAATCATAGAATCTAGTCAACATTAGTCCACAAATTGAGTTTCAATTAGAATGATAATCAAGCTATCTTTCTCAATAGCTTTTACTAAACATAATCAAAGATATAGAAGAAGAAACCCCAAGCATTTGGAAGGTCAAATAACAAGAAATCCCTAAGATGAGACCATTACCTCGGATTTTGAAGCTGGTTCGGAATTCAGTGATCAACCACTGAAAATCACGATCAAACAGCCACCAAACCACTTGGAGATGTTATAGGACTCAAATACGAACACTCTCCAACTTGAATCACTCAAATCCAACTCCGGATGAGGAAGATATGGTGTTTCGAAAATCAGAAATTTCAGAGGAGAGAGCTGACGGGAAACTGAAATGTTTCTTCTTGAATTTTCAAATGGAGAGAGAGAGGGAAGTAATAGGAGGAGAGAGAAGGAGGTTTTCGGCCAACCACGTGGTGCCACGTCACCCCCTGGCCGTGGGGGGCGCGTGGCCCACACGGGAGCAGAGGCTGCTCACGGCCATGGGGCCCACGGCCAGCCCTTGTGGCCCACGGCCTGGGCTGTCCTCTCGCGCGCTCCCTCGGTTCGTCGGCCCGTATCTCGGGCGTTGGAACTCCGAATTTGAATCCGTTTTTGGATTACAAACCGTGACTCTCTCACGCACGATAATGACTATACAACTTTGAAAAACGGTTGAGAAATCATCTCAGAAATCATCGATGAAGTCAACATAACGTAAGAGAATGTAAAGTGGCATAGTCAACACGTTTGGACTCGAAACCTTATGAATGAGTAACCGAAACGACCGGAAC
The DNA here is from genome assembly GCA_030490815.1 of Acer saccharum. NCBI lineage: Eukaryota > Viridiplantae > Streptophyta > Magnoliopsida > Sapindales > Sapindaceae > Acer > Acer saccharum. The sequence goes on along the minus strand of CM059874.1, from coordinate 3,058,896 downwards.
TCAATAAGGCATTGAATAAGAACATGTTCAAGTCCTAAACACAAATATGGAAACATACAAACACAAATACACACACATATGCTAGTTTCCAGACATAGTCCTAGAAAATGCAAAACACAAAGTTTATTAACTAAATGTGAATGCATGAGCATATTTTGCCAAGTGTGTGAAAGTGAAATGTAAATGAAGTAAAATCATGAAGGGACACACAAGAATGATATGTGTGAGTGTGTGCCTAGCCTTGTAAGAGATAAGAGGACTTAGAATACCTTTGTAGACCGATAATGCCCGAAACTCTTAAAAGCCGGCAACTTGAACGAATAATGGTTGAGACGTCCTTCGTCTTCGAAATCCTTCATTTACTAACCACTAAACATTACAAGTAAAACACGTTTTGATATGGAATTAATGCCAACACTAATTATCAACCTAACATGGATCCGAAGGGACTCCAGGGATGTGTCCACATGCTTCCTGATTGAGAGGCTCCAGTTGGCCCTGGCCCGATCAGTCACCCTGTTTTTCTGCTTAAAGAATTCACCAGCCGAGACCATTCCTCGCTGGAATTCCCGGAGAAGCAAAGCATCATAGGCTGGAGATCTCTTGAAACGGTCAACGCTTTGTAGCTCCAGTTCCAGCCTAGCTTCCTTCGACAGTTCCTTAACTGTCAGAGCTTGACACTCCAAGTCTTCGATTCGGCGTTCATAAGTTGACTTGGCGTCTTCAGCATTCTGTTCGGCCTGAAGCAAGGCTTCCCAAGTGGATGACAGCTGATCCTGCAGAGTCCTGACCTTCTCCGCAGCAGAAGATGCTCGTTGCTCAGCTTCCATTTGCCGTGCTAGGCATTGATTCAGGAGCATCTGATTCGATTTGGCCTCCTCTTGACGAGCTAATTCAGCCCGAGAGCAATGATCTTCACTCTCCTTCAATTGGGCTTCCAACCTCCTTATTCTCTCCGCTTGGGCTTCGCCAGCTTGGCAAGCCTCGGACATCTCGGCCACCATCTACAGCAAGTCAACAACAAATAGAAGTGAGTAAAATAAGGAGGAATACGAAATCATGCATATAAAACAAGGCACTATTTACGTAGGAAGCACTGTTAAAAAAATTACAGAGCCGGTCGGATACGGTCCCGGTCCTGAAATGACTCCAACGATCCTCCCCAATGTAAGCCCAACCTGAAGCCATGGCCCTCAGCATGGTCTCGGGGGTAGGATCATCAGTCCGAGGGGAGGAACCCAAACCACCAGCGCTGGTTTCAGGGAGCTCGGCAGACGAGGTCGCCCGAGGGAAGTCAGTTGAGCCTCCCACATTATCTTTGATCTGGTCTGCTGGAGGGGTCACACACGCATCTTTTCCAGCACCACCCTCACCCGCACCTTCATCATCCGAAGATGAATCAACATAGGCAACTACTCGGGGGATCTTGGGGTAAGGTCGACCAGAAGAAAACGAGGCCTTCCTCTTTCCAGGCTGCCCAACTTCAACATTGCCCTCCCCGGGAGTAGGAGTTGGATTAACGGGAGTTAGAATCTCCGGCGCAGTAGGATTCAGCTCGGCGGAAGTCGGAATCTCCGGAGCCACCACGCCCGAATGTCCCCCAGCTGCGGCAAAATCCTGAGAATCAAAGTTTGGTGTGTTTGCAGCAAAACGGGGAGAATTGGACCCACTGGGACAGGTCTCCCGCTTGGGCTCAGAAGGGTTCCCCATCTTCTCTTTCCCTTTAGAAGTAGGGCCCGCTTGGTTGTCCTGATCAGCAGCGGCCCTACTTGCTCCAAAGATCTCTGGGCCACACACGGCCTTCGTTGAACGCGCAGCCATCTCTGGACCGTGGGTTTCCTCGGGCACATAATCGAGTACTCCCCCCTCATCATCTCCCTCGGGAGGGTTCTCAGGAGCACTTTCATCTGATTCTTCTTCGGGAGGGGCTATCCCGGCGTCTCGCTGACGAAGGGCTGCTTTCCGGCTCGCCTCCACAATACCCTTCATTCGGCGGGCCAGGGCGTCGCAGACCACATCTACCTCAAACACTTCAAAAGAAAGAGTCCGAGTCAGCAGACAAATTTAAGAAAGGAAAGACAAAAAAATATATATAATAAATGAACTTACGGCGTTTGCGGCGCGCAAAAATCTGAGGAAAAAGACGGGCTTTAATCATCTTCCCCTCATTATAAAGATAGGGTTTCCCCCTTTTCTCCAAAGGGCGGACTGCCACCCGAGCCAAAGTCTTTAGCTCCTCGTCGGTAAAGGCTGAAGTCAGATGGTTCCATTGAGGCGTACAGAAGTACCGAGGAACCCGGCAAGTCATCCGAGTGCCATCCAGGTCAAAACTGATTGATTGGCCCCAGTTCTTGCCCACGAAAAACCAACTATTTTTCCAAAATTTGTTTGAGGTAGGGAAGCCCCAAACAAACCCCTTCATCTTCTCATCTGTGGTTGGCTCGATCTCGCCCTTGACCACAACATCTTTTGGGATCCATAACTCGAGCTGAGTCGACTGAAGGAAATAAATCCCGGTCTTCCCCACCGGCCTCAGCGAATAGAAGTGACGGATCTCGCGAGGTGTGGGAGGTGGCCGCTTCATTCTATGCCACATGTGCCACATGCACATCAAGATACGGTAACTATTCGGGGTCAGCTGCGCCGGAGCAAGTCGGACCTCAGCTAGAAACCATGTAATGAAAGGCTGGAAAGGAAGGGTGACGCCACAAGTGAGCATTGCCCCATAGACTGCCACATGGCCAGGCGAGGGGTTCCATGCAGCCCGACCCTCGGTTGGAATCAGTGAAATCTCGTCACTATCCAAATCAAACCGCCGCATATATCTCGTCACCTCTTCAGGGCCGACCACGTTCGGCTCAACGTCATAAATGCATATCAGCTCGGGAGAGAAGGGAATGCGAGCGATCCTGTGCTCCTCTTCAATGTCATCCTCAATAATCCTCTGGGCCGCCACTCGGCTCTCCCGAGAATGGGAGTCCTTATAAACTTTACGAGTACTCATTCTTTTTCCTGGTCTTCTCCTCGGGTGAATATCAGCACAAGCAGAAGGAGAAGAATTTGACCGAGCTTCAGGCTGGTATGAGTAAGGTGGCGATGAACTCGAAGAAGCAGAAGGAATCTCTGAAGCAGGAGGAACCTCAGAAGTTGCAGGCCTTTCCAGAAAAAGTCCAGAAATGTCAGCTTCAGTATAACGCGGCTGATCGAAACGAGGCTCGTCTAATAACCTGTGAACAACCGACGCAGTGAAAGCATCATTTCGCTCAATAGCAATCATACCAACAGTAAAAAGACGGTATCTAGCTTCAGAATCCATAAGAACTAACCTTGGTATAGCGAAGAACGAAGACGATGCAGATTGCAGAAGAAGGGTCTTCGAGAAAAAGTCCGGGGGTTGAGCAGATAATCTCAAGAGAAGCAGGGTTAGGAAAACAAGTTAGGAAACAAAACAAAGCACACAGAGAAGCAAGAGACACAGGCAAGTTTCTCTCGAAGAACACGCGAAGATAATGGAAGAAGAGATAAAAATGGAAAGGCAAAAGCGAAGCCGGAATATATAGGTGACGTCTCGATTTCAAAAACACTAAAACCCTAGGAGAGGCTGCAGAAAAAGCGGGAAAACAGAAGGGCGTGGGCCGTGACGTGGGCTGTGCACAGGCGAGCAGAAAGGTTACGTCTCATAAATGCACCATACCACAGCCAAACAAAAAGGGACAAGTGGCAGCAAGAAAACATCTTGAGCCGTCGGAGAGCAGAAGCGTCACCGTCAAAAGATTTGAAATGATTGATGAATCGAATGTGTGCGATCGAAATTAAGACACGTCATTTAAAGCTCTGATTCAAACGAGGATACATTAATACAGAAAACGACAAATGAGGACTAGTTATAAAGAAGTATTGAGGTTAAATATTCGACCCGAGAGGGCCTGACTAAGCGTGATCGGCTCAAATATTTAAGGGGGTATTGTTATAGGTAAAAATAGTCATGAAGGACACATCATCACCATAAAAGGCCAGGCCAGCAGGAGTCAAGATAAGTCAACTTATGGAGCAGAAACCCCCACGATAACTTACTCGGAAAAGAGAGTAAGTAGTCCGACCACAAATGAAGACAATCAGTTTGGGCAGCAGATCTCATTCGGGCACACTCAGGCACACTCGGGCGTACATACTCGGGAATCAGTGAGACAGTCACTAACACTCATATACCAATCATAATCAGCGACCAGCATGTCCACAATAAGCAACGATGTGGACCATTAGAGTTTAAAAAGGAAACAAGCAGTTCTCCCGCGAATAAAGGAGAAAGAATCTCGTCCAGAATTGGACTCAGCCGAAAGAGGAAACATAATCTAATTAGGACTAGGAAACTACTTGAGACTTGGGGACCACAACACTAAACCCTAGCGGCCACCTAAAAACCCTAAAAACAACATGTATAAATACCCCCTCTATACACAAACAGGGGGTACGTGAAAAATAGTGAGTGAGAGAGAGATTAAAGGTGTAATACTTTTGTAACCATTCTTTATAGTGAATTTGGCTTCGTTGCTAAGGCAACAATCCGTGGATGTTTCTCCAACCATTGGAGTTTTACCACGTAATTGCTTGTTATTCCTTCTTACTTTAAATCGTTCTCATTCATATACTGTAGAAATTCGAAAATACATCATTGACTTGGTGACCATCAAAAATCACCGTCAACAATCCCATACTTTATGGAGGAAATGTATCTTATCAACTCTTCCAATAATCCAAATAGCTTGTCTAGATCTGAAATTAAAAATGGAGAAATTGCATTAGTTCAACATAAACATCTAACAAATTCAAAGTGCAACCTTGAAGACCAAAACTGAAAAAATTGTCTAACAAATAAACGAGTTTCTTCAAATTTACCTTCCAAAAATCCAATTAGCTTGTCTGAATCTAAAATTACTGCACGAAATTACTCTTCAAACTTGGGTGGAAGAATGGGCTGTCAAATGGAAGAAAGGAGAGGAAGAACCTGGGTCGACTTTGGTTGAAAACTGAAAATGGAAGATTGAGTTGAAACCTGGGTCGACTTTGGTCAAGAATGGTGGTTGAAAAGTGAAGATGGAAGAATGCACTGTGTCTTGAAAGAAAGGAGTTCACTGTTTGGCAAAGTGAGGGAAAACGAAAATTGAAAATGAAAATGAATAGTGGACAAAAGTAATGAAAGTGGACAACAGTAAAAGTGGGGGCATTTTGGTCTGAATTCCCTTTTTGGTGCTATTAAAACTAGACTTAGTAATGTGGTGATAGTTGCACTGGTCCAAGTTTTAAAAGTGCTATTTTGCCCCATTCCCTCAAAGTTTTAGTGGTCAATTCTTATATTATAATTTCACAGTATAACAAAATGTTTTGAGTTATGGTCTTTTTCTGTTCTCTTTGTTTTGTTAGTCTAATTCATTGAGCAATTTGTTTCAAAATTTTGAGGCACAGCTGCTATAACAGTTTATGTTATTTCTTTTCCGAAGATTCTGCCAATTCTCTCCGGTTTGGTTATTAAATTTTCAGAATAAGTTAAACCGGTGTAGGAAATTGTTGGCAACGGAGAAATTCACAAATGGCCAGAGCTTCTGACAGCCACAATTCCATATCCTATTTCATCTTCATATAATTTTATTTATAATATTTTATATTTCCATGATTGTGATAAAAATTGCCGTCGTTGGATTGGAGCCAATGTGTGAATGTAAAAGATGAATAGAGTGTGGACTAATTTGTAAGTCCCTTCTTTCTCCTCGTGCAGGTAAGTGAAACTACTTCGTTACACTCATTGACCGAAGACAAACATTTCCTTTGAAGTTGAAGCAGCCTCATGTTTTCCTTTCATTATTTTAATATTAGCAAAATCAGTGGGATTTGTATATCTTTATTATTTTTTAATTACTCATATGTGTGTTTATATTCACAAAGTAATATCAATGAATGGAAATGCTTTCCATTCTACCTTTACTCTGAAAACTCTCACTTTTCTACAAAGGATTATGAATTTCAAAAGGAGGAGATAATATTGTTATGGATGGATCAAGGTTTGTTACAACAAGAAAGTAGTGCAATACAAATGAAGGATTTAGGTGACCAATGTTTTCAAGAACTACAATCGATATCATTTTTTCAACGATCCATTTTTCAACAATACCTCAAAGTATGTTATGGACCGTTGGTTGCAGGAGAAATATTCTTTTTTAGAATGGAGAAAACAGTGGATGGCAACAAGCAAAATAATACTTCCAAAAACCTTCTTCATCATTTATCTTATGTTTGTGGTACACATGACAGATTTATAAGGTTTGAGGCCTGTTATGCGGTTAACGGCTTTAGCAATTTAAGTTACAATGGTTGTTGTTCATACGATCGGGATAAAGTGATTGAGGCCTTCAGTGATTTTAAAAATTTGAGGACATTTTTGCCATTAACGTTGTCATCTACTCATTTTGGCTACCGGTTAGCCCCTGAAATTTTTAATATTTACCAAAACTACACCGCTTAAGGGTCCTTTTTTTGAATGGCTATAGCACCAAAGAGCTATCAACTGCAATTGGTTATTTGAAAAATCTACGAGACCTTTCATACATTCCAATTCTTCATTACAATTTATTGACACTTAAACTAGAAGGTTGTAATCATTTAAAGAAATTGGTATACATGATTGCGAAAAACTTCAACTTTTACCTTAGGACCTGCAGAAACTCAACCATCTTAAACGGATTTCTATATTTCAGTGTCCAAGTCTCGTATCTTTTCCAAGAGGAGGGTTGCCTTTGACAAATCTTAAGAAAGATTTATGTGGAAAACTAATGGATCTGCCCAACAATATGCACCAACTGAACCATCTTCAACGGATTGAAATATTGGATTGCTCAAGCCTCATTTCTTTTCCAGCGGGAGGGTTTTCTTCCACAAATTTGACAGAGCTTTTAATACGAAACTAGAGTCTCTGCCCAACAATTTGCACCAACTCAACTTGTGCATTTCTCTCATGCTCTTTTCTTTTTCTTTTTTTTTTTTTTTCTCTTTTTGAATCTTTTGTTCTTGAAAATGAGCAAACTGAAAATGGCAATTAAATTCGCTCTGTTAGCAGTTTTCTGTATTATTGCAAAAAGCTGAAATTAGTAATAATGCTTTGTGTTTGGTTGTCAAGAAAAAGAAGTAAGAAATAACAGATAAAAAAATGAAAAGACAAAAACAGAGCAAATGGGAAATAAGGGAAACCATTTGCTCTATTATTTTGTGGACGAGACTGATGAAAACAGATAAAGATCATTTTTTTCAACAATCAAGCAACAATACCTCATAGTATGTTATGCACAGTTGGTTGCAGGAGAAATATTCTTTTTTACACTGGAGCAAGACTGCAAGAGCTGTAAAGCAATTGAAATGGCAAAACAAGCAATGATCTTATAGTTCTACAATGATTATTGTGATTATTGTGAATGATCTTATAGTGTGTTTTTGGAGAAAATCGAATGTATGCAAAAGAACATGATGTTACAGGAAATGCTTGAAGAAATGGATCGAAGTTTATACTACAAGTGCCTCCAATATCAGTTTCTTCAACAAATTACAAAGAATCCATTTTATCCTTGAGAAGATAGCTTTTGGTGCTCTCAAAGTTCAGTCTGTTCAAATTGAAAATCAACTTGCTGATATCATGACAAAGGCTCTCACATCATCTCGTTTTGAGTATTTTCGTTCCAAGCTGAACTTAGAGATATCTCCCACGTTTAGCGTGCGGGGGAGTTAGAGATAATAGTACAATCTGCTCAGCCAAAGATCAAGCTTGCCATTCAAGCTCAAAGGTGTCAGCACCAAGTTAGCAAACTGGAATCGAATTCAGCTAATCAGTTTTCAGTCTCAGCTCACTTAGTTGCTCATGCTACTATGCTCGTCTTTCCGGTAAGTGGAAGCTGAAGATGATCACAGATCATGATGACCAGACTGTGATCATCAATGGCAGCTCAATAAATACTTTGGCGGGAAAACTCTTTTCTGATGTAACAGAATTGCCAGCTTGCAACTTGACCAACCATATAAAATACAGTTTCTCTTTCTCTCTGTAATTAAGTTGCATTCTACTGAAAAATACTCTTCTCCTAGAGCTCCATTATGGAGGTTACCGGTTTTTGCTTGTTTTTAGTTTAGTCATTTTATCGAACAGTTTATTACTTCTATCAAACACCTGTTCCTTCACAGTATTCCAATCGAAAAACAATGCAAAACGAACATTTTCTAACACAACCAAGAATGACAACATCCACTGGAATTACTTCACTAGCTCCGGCTGATCATTCAGCTCATACATCTCTGTATTCACCAACTATTTCTTCTACAAAAGATTCTGTTGAAATAAACAGCCATTCACAAGCTCCTTCTAATGAACTTGAATCTGTGCCCTCTCAAGATCCTGTTATGCCTTTAATTAACAGTAAACTATCAATATTCTATGGTGACTAGAGCCAAGAATGTCATTTATAAGCCAAAAGTCTGGCTTGCTGAGTTAGAAGATTCATAACTACAATCAGTACATGCTGCTCTTGTTAATTCTAATTGGTTGAAAACTATGAAGGAGGAATTTGATGTTTCACAAAGAAACCATACTTGGAGTTTAGTTAAACCCACCTGGTAGGAAGATTATTGGGTGTAAGAGGTTCAAAGTCGAGAGGAATTCAGATTTGTCACTTTTAAAGTACAAGGCAAGGTTAATGGCCAAATTTTTCCATCAAGTTGTTGGCTTCGTTTTCGATGAAACCTTCTGCCCGGTTGTGAAGCCATCAGCCACTGTTAAGACACTCATTTCAATTGCTGTAACAATGTCTTCCTCAATGCTGAGATGTAGGAGGATGTTTAGATGACTCATCCTCTTAATTTTGAGCATGAGAATTCACAACTTGTTTGTAAATCACATAAGAACTTGTATGGTTTAAATGAGGCAGCTATTACCTGGTTTAATAAGTTCAGGCAATCATAGATTCAACTACAGTTTTCAGAATCCAAAGCTAGCAGACAGTTCACTTTTTTTACAGGTTCACACAAATGGCAGCACAGTATCCATCCCATTCTATCTGGATGATATTATAGTTACAAGTGACAATAAAGAAGTAATAATTTAATCAGCTTGTGTGTCAATTGCATTACAACCTTAAAAGATCTAAAGACAATTGTACAATATATTCTGGTAATTGAAGTTCAGAATACAAGAGAGGGCATGTATACATATTTCTGAGCATAAATATATCTTGAATTTGCTAAAAAAAAGAGGCAGGTATATGTTGACAGCTAGACCTTTTCCTTCACACATGGTCAATAGAGATAGTAGAACTCTGACCATAATCCTATCGATAAGGTCTTTAAGAGTATATAAGTATTTTAGGAGCACTACAGTATGTTACAATCGCAAGACCTGATATTGCATATTCAATGAAAGAGGTAATTTGCCAATACATGCAAACACCTCTTAGATGAGCATTGGAAGGCAGTAAAAATGATCTTGAGATATCTCAAAGGGACAACAACAATTGGTTTGCATCTTACAAGATCAAAAACCTCAGCAGATGCAGGATATTGTGTTTTCCTTGGACTGAATTTAATTTACTTGGACTGCAAAGAAGAAAGATACAATATCTATCTAGATCCTCTGCAAAAGCTGAATACAAGAGCTTGGCAGTTATAGTAGCTGTAGCTGATATAAGTTATAACTTGGTTGCAATCTATACTACAAGTGACTCGAACTGGACCATCAACAACACAATTTGGTGTGATGATCTTACACTACAGCTATGGCTAGTAATTCAGTACTTCATGCAAGGACCAAACACATTGAGTTAGATTTATATATTAATTGATCATTTGTTCGAGAAAATATTTTGCAGAAGGCTATCTTTTATTGTAAATCATATACCTTCACTTGATCAAATAACTGACATCTTCGCCAAGCCACTGGCTACACCTAGATTTCAATATTCAAGAGACAAACTCACAGTGATGGATACCTCGCTGAGTTTGATAGGAAATGTTAGAGATAATGATTGGAAGCTAATAAAAGTTGATAATCAATCAAAGTCACTGCAAGTTAATAAATCAAAGGCAACATATGATGGTCACAGGCCGACAACAGGCCTCCAAGAGGAGCATGCACTCATGGATTTATAATCTTGAAAGCTAGAGAAGCAGACCCTTCTCTGGAAATGATTTGAGCTTAGAAAATTGCAAGAGGCATAGTTTTTCCAAGAAATTGAGGTTTTGAAAGACAGATGAAAGGCATTCAGATTTGGAAAATCTATAATCTGCAGGAAGCATGGTTCCTGTTTCCTCTAGTGGAAAGGACAACTTTACATTTTCATCAAACACTTTGTTCATTCTTTGAATCGGTTATCATTTCAATGTTTAGATCATAAATCCAAATCGATTATTATATAAACATGATACAAACCTATCGATTGAAATTTTGTAGTAGGACAATAATCATAAATAACCAAATTTTACATAAATGAACATTCAACCAATAATAAGTACATCATCAATCAGGTTGTCAACATACCAAAACCAAAAACCTAGAGGAGTCCAAGGACTGAACAAACAGCTTGTATGAAAGTGAGTACAAGGATGATAACAGCTGCAATGACAGAGATGGACGCCCATGGAGTGTTGAAATACTTTTGCTTCAAATTTGCCTTCCACTTGTGGCATGGAGATTTGCAATAGTTTCGTAGATTGTTAACGAGACCCGAATAGTAGAAATTACTATGATTTACTGTAGCATCTTTGCTAAGTTCCCCAAAAAGTGTTGACACCCCTTCACTATCCAAAATCAGATTATCAATAACTCCCATATGAATTAACAATTCAACATCTTTTGAACTGCTTAAAAGGCGATTGAGGATCACATTGTAGTCATTCATATAATTAGTATCGGAAGGCAATGCATCACAATGTAGTCCCTCGTAGATTTGAAGATTTCTTAATAAATGTATTGTCATATTACCTATTGTTAACTTTGGAATTTCCAGAGTCCCCTTATTAAATGTTATGTCAAGCAAATTCTTGGATTCTACCACCTTAAACTTGACACCAGCCTGATGAAGTTTTGTTACATTGGGTACAGCTTCAGAATCAGGTTGCCTTTCAGCGACATCATGTTTTGGTGGCCGAAGACAAAGTCTTAGCAGATCAACAAAATGTTTCGCTTTAGAGAAGTACGAATCTATCAAAGTTTCGTTTATCGAAAGAGCTTGACATATATTGAAATATTCGAAGAAAACACGAATAAATTGACTCAAGGAATACCCATTGTACCTCTTAGGCAATGCAGGTTTTGCTAAGTTAAACAAGTCCTGAAGAATAAAAATTGGAAGCTGATTTTCTAGGAGCACAATGTCAAGCACTATATCCTTTATCTTTCCAGGTTTTGTAAATATACGGTCAAGACTCTGAAATTCAGGAATACTTCTAAGAAACATCTCTATAAGAAAAACGGCATCCAATAAAATAATTTCCACAAATTCTTCACTTCCAGATCTGATGGTTTCTGCATAACAATTACGCAAATCTGTTTCATTATCCTTTATAAACTTAAGAAAATCCTTGGTACTTACACAGGTTCGCTGCAGAAACTGTTGCAAATATCTTAATTTGTGCTCTTGCATAGGTTTTAATTCTTCCCTACCATGGTGGAGTGGGCCAATTGAGACCATCTTTGGAGTATAAAGAGTTTCGTTTAACATCCTAATTTTTGGAGGAACTTGATAAATGCAGCAATCTTTAGACAAGGGAGGTAAGGTTTGAAACTTACCTATCAAAGATTCTGCTAGCTCATCAAAATCAATACACACATGATCCTTGCTTTTATCCATCCTGTTCCTTGCTTTCTGGTTGCTGCACTACATAATATATAAAAGAACAATCAAAACCATCACTACAACACAAATAGATGAGAAACATTTCATGATTGAAGAAGGATATAAGGAACTTACATTGCTCTGTTCTCTATAAAGATTGTGTTAATTTAGCTTCCGATTTTGTTTTTCCCTTCTTCTTCTTTTTTTCTCTCTTAAATGGCCGTCGAATTTAAAATCTGAAGAGATTGTTAAATGTAGCTTGTGAATTTTTTTTTTTCCTTCTTTTTGCCTTCTTTCCAAGAAAAATCAGTGAAATATTGGACCGTGGACTTCACGCGATGTTTTGTCTGTCTTTGAGGGTGGCATAAAGGACAAAAGCAGAAGAAAAAAGCAACACTCCACTGTTGACTGATAAATGTGAAGTGGATGGCTCTTTGGATAATAATTTTTATTAAGGGATGCATTTGAAGTTGACAGACATAGAACCAAAGGAAGGTGGCACGAAGGATCTAAGGAAGGAGAAATGCAAACCTAGTCTCCATCATTGACTTATAAATGTGAAGTGGATGGCTCTTTGGATAATAATTTTAGACTTATAGTAGTATAGTTACTGTCGTTCTTTTTTGTTTTCATAATTTAATTTAAATATTCCAATACCTATTATATTTCTATTTATATGCATGTGTTATAAATTTAAGAATCTGTTCAATTTATATTTTAGAACTAATTAATTACTTTTTAAAAATAAATAAATATTTTTAGAAACAATTTCACATAAGTTCTACCTTTTTGGTGTAGGGTAATCTTTTTAAATGTCTATCACTCAGTGCTCTTGTTGAAAAGCAACCCTAGCCTCCATCATTAATTGATAAATATGAAGTAATAGACGCGTTTGAAGGTCCATCACGCGGTGCTCTTGTTGAAAAGCAAGCCTAGTCTCCATCATTGACCGATAAATGTGAAGTAATATACACGTTTGAAGTTGACAGACATCAATCTCATTTATTTATTTTACCATTAAATTTCAATCCAATGCCTCCAAATTATTTGAGTGTAATTTTAGATATATAGTATAGTTACTTGTTACCGTGACTACCGTCCTTGTTTTTTTTTTTTTTTTTTTTTTTCATAATTTAATTTATTCCATTACCTATTATATTTCTATTTATATGCATGTGTTATAAATTTAAGAATCTGTTCAATTCATATTTTAGAGCTAATTAATTACTTTTTAAAAATAAATAAATATTTTTAAAAACAATTTCACATAAGTTCTACCCTTTTGGTGTAGGGTAATCTTTTTAAATGTCTATCACTCAGTGCTCTTGTTGAAAAGCAACCCTAGTCTCCATCATTAATTGATAAATGTGAAGTAATAGACGCGTTTGAAGGTCCATCATGCGGTGCTCTTGTTGAAAAGCAAGCCTAGTCTCCATCATTGACTGATAAATGTGAAGTAATATAAACGTTTGAAGTTGACAAACATCAATCTCATTTATTTATTTTACCATTAAATTTCAATCCAATGCCTCCAAATTATTTGAGTGTAATTTTAGATATATAGTATAGTTACTTGTTACCATGACTACCGTCCTTGTTTTTTTTTTTTTTTTTTCATAATTTAATTTATTCCATTACCTATTATATTTCTATTTATATGCATGTGTTATAAATTTAAGAATTTGTTCAATTCATAGTTTAGAACTAATTAATTACTTTTTAAAAATAAATAAATATTTTTAGAAACAGTTTCACATAAGTTCTACCTTTTTGGTGTAGGGTAATCTTTTTAAATGTCTATCACTCAGTGCTCTTGTTGAAAAGCAACCCTAGTCGCCATCATTAATTGATAAATGTGAAGTAATAGACGCGTTTGAAGGTCCATCACGCGGTGCTCTTGTTGAAAAGCAAGCCTAGTCTCTATCATTGACTGATAAATGTGAAGTAATATACACGTTTGAAGTTGACAGACATCAATCTCATTTATTTATTTTACCATTAAATTTCAATCCAATACCTCCAAATTATTTGAGTGTAATTTTAGATATATAGTATAGTTACTTGTCACCGTGACTACCATCCTTGTTTTTTTTTTAATTTTTTTATCATAATTTAATTTATTCCATTACCTATTATATTTCTATTTATATGCATGTGTTATAAATTTAAGAATCTGTGCAATTCATATTTTAGAACTAATTAATTAAAATAAATAAATATTTTTAGAAACAATTTCACATAAGTTCTACCTTTTTGGTGTAGGGTAATAATCTTTTTAAATGTCTATCACTCAATGCTCTTGTTGAAAAGCAACCCTAGTCTCCATTAGGGCTGTCAAAATGACCCGTGACCTGTGAACCCGATGTTGATAATCGGGTTCGGTTTGACCTTAAACGGGTTCGAGTCATAAACGGATCAACCCGTTTGACCCGTATATATATACGAGTCGTGTCGGGTTTTGCTTAACGGGTTAGCGGGTGACCCGTTTATGATATGATAAATTTTTAATTATATATGGTTGTAATTGTAATTGTACATAAGTTATATATAATAAAACACTAAATTTCTAAACCTAGCAGCCGACATTCTCTATCTCTCAGTCTCTCACACAATTCACTTTCTACCTCTCTCACACAAATCACATTATCACACTCTACCTTTACCTCTCGCAACTCTTTCTGCCTCTCTCACGCAAAATCACCATTCGTCGTCTCTGTCTCTCAACTTCATCTCTCTTTTTTTTCATGGTAATATCTTAGAAATCATTATCATAAAAATAACAAAACCACAAAAATATCTCATCATGACGATACCAGATCCAAATAAAAACCTTAAAGATCCATCCAACCTGAATATGAACTAATACAAAACGAAATATTTAAAACCTTTTTTGGGTAATGCTATTTGACTCTAATGAGTTAATTTCATGATTAATTATTTATGATTATTATAATTAGTTGTGGTATTTTTCAACTCTTGATTTGAATCAGTGTGATAATGCGTCATTTCTCCATTTTTTGAAAAACAAGAAGCATTCAACGAAAAAGCTAATAAAACTGTGAATAATGTAAGGCTGTTAGTCTTCATGTCACCTTCAAATAAGAGAGACCAAAACCAAAATTAATAATGCAGAAAATCTGGAGAATATCCCCATAATTACATATTAATGCTCCCGTAAATTCTGCAAATTCAGCTCATGATTCAAAGAGTCAGTAGAGTCTATTTTACAGGGGTAATTTGATTTGGTGTCAAACCACAACAATATAATTGTGTTTTTACCGACACCAAATCCTCATATGAATAGCCTCAGGGGTGTAGCTCAGCTGGTAAATGGACAAGGGAAAACTGACTCAAATGAATAGAAAAAGCTAGATAGTCCAAGTGCGTCCAGACTGTTTTTTCCCTTTCTCATTTTGAAACCGTGTGAAGTTTATGTGAATCATTAGACATTAGTGGTGTATAATATAAGAGTAATGCTAGACGTTCCAATTTTTTGATGTGGTACGTGAGGTGTCATCATCACATCAGTCACCACATAATCTCATAATTTATAAGATGCTGACACCTCACGTGCCATATCATTTGAGACAAAATTTGAGAAAAAAAATTGGGACATCTAACATTACTCATAATATAATGCATCTTTACTTTTTGAAAAGCAAGAATCATTGAACTAAAAAAGCTAACAAAAACGGTGAATATACAATGGAGTCGCTACTTTACTTTTCTCATTGAACTGCGATTAATTTTCCTTTGCTTCTTCATAACACTCAAAAAAGTCATTCATCTAAAATTTTTAACAAAAAAATTGAAATATCACTACATAATTATTACACAAACAGCTTACTCGCTCTTTGCAAATTGTCAAAGAAACAATAAGAAGTTTGATCCAAAATCTTTTTCAGACGAAATAGATTATTAGTTTTCTCCATTATTTTAACAATTTCTATGCAGACTCAATTGAAAAAAGTAATAAAAAAATTGAACAAAAATCACTTTGTAAAGTATATATACCAGTGTTCTAGAAGTCGGCTGCCTAGGCCCATTAATCGGTCCAATACAGTTAGGCGGCTGAAAACTGAAGCAAAATAGGTAAAATCGGACTAATTACGCGGTGGCTGACTAATCGGCTAGGCGGTGTCAAAGCCGTTGACTCTGCCTAGCTAGTTAAAAAAAAAAAAAAAAAAAAAAATGGAAAACAGCATCGTTTTTTAAATTTGTCACGTATTCGGTTCACTTCTTTCCTTCTTCTTCGATCACAAAACTCACAAACCTAAATCAGAATATCAAATTGCCAAACAAAGCTTCTTGTCGCCTGCCTCTTAATAAGAGAAATAACATCTTCATAATGTTTGTTCTTGACAAGAGCAGTAAACAAAATAGTGAAGGATGACATGTGAGGAGCGGGTTTCCTCTAAATCAAGCAATCAAAAAAGTAACGAGCTTCATCGGGAGAGACATTACCTGATCTGCATTTCTCCTTGAGGAATCTGTCGAAAGCTTCTGGATTTGGACATGAAGTGTTAAAGGCAGAAGAGAGGTCATTTATGGAATTTGAGTTGGTGGGTTTTTGAGAGAAATGTTTAGATTTCAAAGCGGAATACAGAGAACAAGTACATTTCCAAGGACGAAGAAGAGGCGTTTTCAAAGCCATTGCAATTTGTGAGTGATTTTTTTTTTTTTTTTTTTTTGGGGCTGGTTTCTGTTAAGGGATTGAAGAGGGCGTAGATGGGACCCTAATATGTTTTGTGGATATCTGGGCTGATTATAATTTTATTGGGCCGGGTTGACTTGACTTAGATCATGCTCAATTCAATCCATTAATTTATTTTATGAATTTAAAAATTAGTGAAGTGTTTTGCAAAAGGCAATATTATGATTGATTTAAATTCACTTAACTCAAGATAATGATTTGGAAAGATTTTTTTTTTGGATTTGATAATTGGATTTAGATTGGTTTATGAATGGATATGGAAAGAATTTGTTGGAAATAATTTTCTTTGGAGTTCTAATTGGAATTTGTTTATAATTGTGTTTTTTGATTAATCGCCAACTAATCGGCCTAGGCGCTAGGTGCTGGGTCTCTGCCCAACTAGCGCTTAGCGCTTACTAGAACACTGATATATACTATATACGGTTTCTTTGACTCCTCTGATTTATGCATCTACAAATAAAACGGACGCACAACTCTTTTCATTGTTTTCTATTTTTGTAGACTTTGATTACCAAATTATTTAATTTGTAAATAATGAAAAAAGCATTCAAGATTTGGTAAGAGGAGGAACAAGACACACACTATGCGTGTTCGTTGCAGCCGTCGTAGCTTCCATCTTCAGAAGAGTCGATGCTCTGCTTGTGCCTATCCCGCTGCTCTCAAGAGAACCTACAACTGGAGTGTGAAAGCAATCCGAAGGAAGACCACCGGAACTGGTAGGATGAAGTATCTCCGCAATGTACCTTGCAGGTTCAAGAGCGGTTTCAGAGAATGTACTAAAGCGGCACCAAGGAAGAAGGGAGCAGCAACAGCCTCTGCTTAGAGCATCTCCAATGCAAATATGCATTTTTGAGTTTCTAAATAGTGCCACATCAGCATTTCTATTTATTATGGGCCCACTTTTAAATTTTTTTTAGAGAAATGCATATTCACATCTCCAATGCAATTATCTAAAGTCAAGTATGCATCCATTTTATGTCCAATCATAATAAAACAATTATTACACTCTCTCTCTTCTTTTATTTTACAATTAAATGAGGTTTAATCTTATTGGTGGAAAGAGTTAGAAATCCTAGTCAGCATTTCTAGGAGAGTTTCTAGAATTAGAAACCCAACTCCATATTCTCTAATTTTTTTTTGCCTACATCATCTCCATATTCAACTTAGATAATAGCATTGGAGAGAGTTTTTATAACTTTTTTAATATCTATCCTATGTGGCACTCCATTTTCTCCAAATGCATAATAGCATTGGAGAGAGTTTTTATAACTTTTTTAATATCTATCCTATGTGGCACTCCATTTTCTCCAAATGCATAATAGCATTGGAGATGCTCTTAGGCAGTTGAAGAGCCATTTGGTACCTCTTAATAGAGACTTTGTTGGCTTTATGTGTTGAGACAATTTTTATTGTTTGAAGGATTTTGTTCACATTTCATGCTTTAGTTGTTTTCAGTTATCTTTACTATGTAGTTGCTCTGAATTTTGGACAAGGATGAATGATATTATTGTGTTTGAACTTTAGATTAAAAAAGCATTCAAGATTTTTTTTTTTTTTTTTTTTTTTTTGACGGTATCTATCCATATATCTAGACAAGATATTTTTTTTTGAAGCTTTTGTCATTAGTAGGATTCGAGCCGCTGACTTGGGAATCATTTACCCAAGCCCCAAGCTCGTCCACTACTAGTTGAGCTACGCCCCTAGGACATCATTCAAGAGATTTCAGTTGTATTTGGTATCGTTTTTAATGTTGTGTTTGTTGACGGTGAAATTTGGATTGCCACGCACTCAACAATTAAATCAATTTAATATAAAGCAAGAAAATCAAGAACACATGCAAAAGACAAGTTTTACATGGAAAACCCTTGAATGGGAAAAAACCACGGCGCCCCTGAGGGCAGAAAAATAATACTAGGTTTTAGTTGCTTCGTTACACTCTCTAATCTCTCACAATTGCTCTCTTTTCTCTCTCTCTATTTCTGAACCCCTTCCTCGTAGGATAGGTGATTCTATTTATACATGTTTATTTAGGGTTTCCCCTTGTTGATTTGCATTAGGATCCTTTTCTGTCGCGGATTGGGTCTTCTTTCTTTTTTGCGATTCCTTGTTGCTTCTGTGTTTATGCCGAGTCGGTTCGAGCCTAGTGCGCTGGTCCAGCGAGTACTTTTACTTTCTGGGTACTGTATATCTGGCGAGTACACTTCTATATTCGGCGAGTAGGTTTTTGGTTTTGGCGACCATGCCTTTGACTTCCCTCTGGTCTAAGCTATTTATTCATCCTGACTGGTCAAACCTCTACCTTTTACCCGGTCAATGAATGATGTGGCAACCTTTTGTTAGCTCCTTTGATGACGTGTCAGTTGGGCGAGTTTACACATACAACAATACCCCCATAAATACTTCGAGCTGGGCGAATGACTTGTCCTTCCTACTTCGTTTGCCTCTGCGAGCAGTATTTATATTTACGTTTATGAGATTTCAACGCATTTTTGCAATAATTTCTTCTTTTAACCACGCGCTGTATCTATTAATTAATTCTTCCGGTGCACGCTTTCAATCTGAACCACATAACTTCTGGCGTCTCCACTTGCTTGACAGGTGAAGGGACGTTCTGACGGCTCGGTTCTCCCCAAGATGCCACATGTCACTTATTGGGTGGTGACCGTCGCGGTTTGGTAATAGTGGCCGTCATTCCCATTAAATACGCATCATTGTACTTGATTGCTCTTTTTTGAATTTCGAAATTCCCTCTTTTTAAGGCCCGATCGTCTCTCTTCTTTTTCTTTACTTGCTTCATCGTATTTTTATCAGAGCAAAAGAAAGAACAGCTGATCTCCTGCTTTCGTCTCTTTTACTTCTTCGAGAGCTAACTACAATCCTTTTCTTGTGCCTTTTATTGTCGGTCGATTCACTGGATTTCGCCTCTTCTTGTTTCTCCGTGTCTCCTGATCTTTCCTGCACATCTTGCGAGTCTAGGGTTTTCTGGTGAGTTCTCATGGATCCCTCCTTGCGTTCTTTTCTTTTTAATAGGATGATGCAAGCTATGGAGCTTGGTGATAAGTGTACTGCGGACAAAATCGAATCTCTGATTCGCAACTTTCGTCCAGATTCTCCGGTCCCGATTTCTGTTGATATTCCATTTTTTGAGAATGCTTCTAATCCTGACATCTCTCCTCCACCTTTTGACAGTGATTCTCCAGAAATGACGAGATCTCCTAAAACTGCAAGTAGTAAACGACGCTCCACTAGGGCTCCTCGTGAATCTCTGCTGGATGTGCAGACGGTCGTTGACTCTGATGTTGAAGATCATCAGAGGGATAGGTTGCTTTTCTCGTCTGCTCGCCCTTGTTCTTTCGATACAGAAGTAAATGTGGTCGGCGAGGGCGAACTTCGTAAATACAAGAGTCGTTTCGATATTCCAGATTCGGTAACTCTTGTGTTACCTGGCGACCGGGCTGTGTGGAATCCTCCTGAAAATGCGGTCGCCATTTATGGAGCCATGCTCAGTTGTGGGGTGACTCTCCCCCTTCAGCCTTTTATTGCCAGGTTTTTGGCGGAGGCTCAAATCGCACCGGCTCAGCTCGCCCCAAATAGTTACAGGATACTGATGTGCCTGTGTCTCATGTGGAAGCTGAAGGGTTACGGGCCTCCTACGCCTCGTGAGATCCGCCATTTTTATACTTTGAGACAGGCGGGCAATGGTGGCACATACTTTCTCCTTTCCTCACCGGTGGAGAACTGGATTCCTGAGGGTGTGGTGAACCCTGGTCAGGTCGAGGTCTCCAGTGACGAGAAGAAAAAGGGCTTCATCTGGGGCTTTCCTACCTCAAATAAGAGGTGGAAAAACAGTTGGTTTTTTGCAAGCGGCGAGTGGGGTCGAGATGTACCTGCCCACAATCGCCACAATCTTTTGGCGAGGAAAGTTCCCAGGCATTTTACATCTCCTGAAGCCTGGTCGAAGGCGGCCCCTACTTTGATGGATAGGGAGGTTTCTCATCTGGCCGCGGCGGCTGTTCTTCCTTTGGACTCGAGGGGTAGGTCCTTCCTCTTGGATGAGGAGAAGATGATTTCTTCTGAAATCTTTACTCGGCTTCACGCAAGGCTCCCTCGCCGTAAGTTTCACTCTGTTCTTCTTTTACTTTCTCGCCTGATTTTATTCTCTTAGTTTGATACTTGGTTTTATTTTCCCTGCAGTGTGTGATTTTGACACCGTTTGCGATTTGCAAGCACGGGCGGTGAAGAATTCTGAGGCTGCCAGCAAGAGGCATGCTGCTGGTTTGGCTAAGGATGGAATTGCTAGTCCTGACGGTGATGATCACTCAGACGGCGGCGAAGAGGCTGGTGATGCTTCTAGGGGGGGTGCTGTGAATACTCCCGCTGCAACTGCAGCTGTTACCCCCAGCCGTAAAGGCAAAGAGAAAGCAGGTGCTTCAAGGGGGGTCGGCAGTGCTGACAGGAGGCGTGCTGAGTCAGGGCCATCGCCTGCTCGCCCGAAGGTTGTCGCGAGTACTCCCGCTGTGGCTTCTACTCCTGCTGTGAGTACTGCTGCGACTGTTCCTGCTACCACAGCCCTCAATCGTAAGGGAAAGGAGAAGGTGGGGGTTTCAGGTGTAGCTAGCGACATCCCTATTTTTGACGCGGATGTTCCTGAGACCCCCCTCGATCCCGCGAGTGACTTGGCTCCCAGAGCTAGGAATAAACGCCCTGCTGAAAGCGCTCCTGATCACTCGGCTCGACCTCCTAAACGGGCTTCGCGGGTAGTGCAGTTTGTTGTCTCTTCTGATGAGGAGGATGTTCAGGAGTCGGATGTCGCCGAGGTTCCTCCTGCCCAAGCGGAGAGGTCTACTGAGGCGGAGAATGTGGCGGCTCCTCCCTCTGAGGGGGTTAATGAACAGACTCCCCCTGCTGCTCCTTCTCAACCAGCTTCTCCTCGGCCAGCTTCTCCTGCAGTGGTTGTGGACGAGCCAGGTGTCTCAGATCAACCTAGGCCATCTGGCCCATCTGAGTCGACTGTTCGGCCAGGCCCATCACATCAGGCGGGGACCTCTGCTTCCGGTTCGGGCTCGGCCCGTGAAGTTCCTCCTACCGGACCGGTTGGAGCTGAAGAAGGGAGCGTGTCCCTTTTTGATTTTTCTGCCACTGAAATATGCTCCCACTTGGCTAATAATGATGTATATGTCGGCGAAGGCTGGGGGCATGTTAAAAACAAGTCTTGCAATAAGAAGATGGAGTTTTTCTTCAACTGCCACTCCTTGGTAAGTTCTTCGCCGCAAATCTCTATGTATTTGTATTTTTTATTCTCCTCTTTTTTTTTAACTTTGGCTGTCTTCTTCCTCAGATGATGTCTGAGATGGGCGATAGTTATAAATTCGGGATCAAAGCTTCTCGTGAAATTAAGCGCTTGCGCGAGCAGGCTTCTGTTTTGGCGGCCGAGAAGCTTTCCGCTGAAGAATCCCACGCCCAACAATTTGCTCAGTTGAGAGAGTCCTCAGACGGTCATCTATCTGCTCGGCTATCCACTGAAGAAAAACTTTCTGCTGCTGAGGAGGAAATTCGCTCGTTGAAAGAGCTCCTATCCTCGAGTCAAGAATCCTTCGCAGCGCGTTTGGAGGCTGAGCGGGTAGCCGAGGAGGCTAAGGAGAAGGCTGAACTGGAGGCGGTGGATTTACGTAACCAGCTATCTTCCCGCGATCTCATTTTTGAAAACCTGAAAGCAGTGCTGGAGGTTGAGTCTGTTGATCGCTTCAAGAGATCCCCTGCCTATGATGTGCTTTTGCTGCGCGAATTTGAGAAAGGCATGAGGCAGGCGAAGAAATTCTTTGCCATGAAGGATCATTCCAATGAGAAAGCTCTAAAGCGTTTTGACAAATCCCTCCAGCAGCATATGGCCCACGGCGTGGACTCGATTAAAGACCAGATGAGACGATGGAAAGCCCACTGCCGTTATAACCGGACTGAGCCTCATCCTATGCATCTTGAGATTCCCAGTAAGCGTACTTTCAACACTTACTACTCGGGTCAGAAGGGCAGCTTTTCTGGCTCTGGTGCTGAGCCTGATTTGGGCCCTGTTGCTGGGAGAGATTATGAGCCCTTCATGCCAACGGAGGATGAGGCGGTCATCTGGCCTTCAGATGAGGAGATCGAAGACGAGGAAGATAGCGAGGGCCCTCCTGCAGCCGGTTGATTCTTCTGTTGTTTTGGAAGACTATAAATTTATTCTTTGTCCATTCATTTGTAAATAATACAAAGTTATGAATATATATATTTTTCTTCGTTCAGCTGCCTTTGCTGAGTTTTGGCTTTGGCTTGGTTTTCCACCAAGTGCTGTTTTAGCTTAATGTTGTTTTCCATTCAGCTGCCATTGCTGGGTTTTCGGCATACTTAGTATTCGCCAGGACGTATCCGACTATATACCAAGTTTTTATTGTGTTTTATAGCTATAATCAGCTGCCATTGCTGTATTTTGGCGTACTCAGTTTTTTGGCAGGTTTATTCGACCATGCCCTGAGTTTTTATCATGTTTTCATCTTTTATTCAGCTGCCGTTGCTGTATTTTGGCGTACTCAGTTTTTTGGCAGGTTTATTCGACCATGCCCTGAGTTTTTATTTCTCGCCGGTTATCGCTGCAGCGAGCATAAAGCTCATTTTCATGTGATGTAGCTATGTGTGCTGGCGAATGCCTTTTGCGTTTGGCGAGTCAGAATCGAGAATCTCTTAGTAATAAATTACTCTTTATTGAATACTTCCTGCAACTTTATTAACATAGTCATAAAGAAAAAATGCTAAAACGAACAACTTCTCTAAGCTAAATAGAAAAATAGAAGGAATTCAAAAGAATCTAACTTGTCCCTTAAGGATAATATATCTTCAAGTACTGCGCATTGCATGGACGGGGTAACTCGCCAAATCCTTCTCGAGTAATGCGATATGCCCCATGGCCAGCTATCCCCGTAATCTTATAAGGCCCTTCCCATTTGTCTGCGAGTGATCCTGCAGCCTTGTCTCTTGTTCCCGGATTCACCCTTTTCAGTACTAAATCACCAAGTGTGAACCTCCTTTCACGCACATGCGAGTTGTAATATCTAGCTACCCTCTGTTGGTACGCTGCATTCCTTATTTGTGCTCGCTCTCTTCTTTCTTCTAACTCATCTAGGCCGCACTTTAGCATATCAACGTTGATTTCTGGCTGAAAGAGTTGTACCCTTGGTGAAGAGAACGATGTTTCCACGGGAATAACAGCTTCTGCTCCGTAAGCCATGGAATACGGGGTTTCGCCTGTTGAACCCCTTTCCGTTGTGCGATATGCCCAGAGCACTTGTGGTAACTTATCCGCCCAGCTCCCCTTTTTGGTTGCTAACTTAGCTTTCAGGTTGTGCTTGATGATTTTGTTCACTGCTTCAGTTTGGCCATTCGTCTGTGGATGTGCTGGAGAAGCGTAGTAGTTGTTGATGCCATACTTATCACACAGTTCCCTGAATTTCCTGCCATCAAATTGGGTCCCATTGTCTGTGATGATGGTGTTTGGTATCCCGAATCTGTACAAGATATTTTTCTTCACAAAGCTAATGGTGTTTGCTTCTGTTATATGCACCAATGGCTCGGCTTCTACCCATTTTGTAAAATAATCCACAGCTACTATGGCATGCTTTGCTCCTCCAGTTGCTGTTGGCATTGGGCCGATCAAGTCTATTCCCCACATGGCAAATGGCCAAGGCGAGGTAATACTTTGCAGGAGCTCAGGTGGTTGTCGGATGTTATTGGCGATTTTCTGACATGCTTCACATCTCGCTGCCACCCTTTTGGAGTCGGCGAACAGGGTAGGCCAGTAAAAACCCTGTCTCAATGTTTTGTGGGCTAGGCTGGCACCCCCAGCATGGTTCCCACAATTTCCGCTGTGTATGCTTCTTAGGATACCTTCTGCTTCTTCAGGCCCGACACATCTCTGCAGTGCCCTCGAGTATCCTCTCTTGTATAGTTCTCCATTGAGTACCGAATATCTTGTTGCTCTGTATTTTAGCCGCTTTGCTTCCAGTGGGTCACTTGGAAGTATATCGTTGATGAGATACTCTTTAATTGGCGTGATCCAGCTGTCCCTCTCGCCAAAGATTGCCCCGACTTCCTTTGTTTTAACTATACTCGGCTGCGACAGGCGGATCATGGAGATATTGTTGGGCCAAATGTTGATCGTGGCAGATGCCAGTTTGGCTAAGGCGTCGGCCTTTTCATTTTCTTCTCTGGGGACGTGAACAATTCTATACTCTTTGAATCTTTCTAACAGTTCCCTTGCTAATTCCAGGTAAGTGATCATGCTTTCTTCTCTCGCCTGGTATTCATCTAGTACCTGATTGACAACAACTTGAGAGTCGCTGAAAATTTCCACCTCGTCTGCACCTAAGATTGTGCTAATCTTTAAACCCGCTATAAGTGCCTCGTACTCAGCTTGATTGTTGGTGGCTTTGAAGTCAAAACGCAAGGCACATTCGACTGAGTCTCCTTCCGGTGTTGTCAGCACTATACCTGCCCCGCTGCCGTGCGTGTTTGATGAGCCATCAACGCGAAGTTGCCATTTGAATGTTTTCTTATTTTGCTCCACCATCATTCTCGCCACCTCTACGCTTGGTTCAGTGAACTCTGCTACGAAGTCTGCCACTGCCTGGGCTTTAATTGCTGTCCTTGGGAGGTATTCTACATCGAATTCACTTAATTCGATCGCCCACTTTGTTAACCGACCGGATACCTCTGGTTTCTGCAGGATTAACTTCAGTGGGCAGTTGGTGTATACCCTGATTCTATGAGCCTGGAAATATGGTCTTAGCTTCCTTGCTGCTGTTATTAGGGCGAGTGCCATTTTTTCTGCCGGCGAGTACCTTGTTTCGGCTGGTAACAGTGCCTTGCTGGTGTAGTATACTGGCTTTTGGATTCCATCTTCCTGTCGTACCAGCACGGAACTTGTGGCTGCTTCAGAAACGGATAAGTACATGTACAATGTCTCGGCTGTTTCTGGCTTTGATAGCAATGGTGCCTGTCCAAGGTAGTCTTTCAAGGCCTGGAAGGCTTTTTCGCAATCCTCATTCCATTCGATCCCTTTTCCCTTCTTTAAAGCTTTGAAAAATGGTAGGCATCGGTCTGTTGATTTGGCTATGAATCTGCTCAGCGATGCTAGGCACCCTGTGAGTTTTTGGACATCTTTCAGAGTCTTTGGCGAGACCATTCTTGCTAATGCTTGGATTTTTTCAGGGTTCACCTCTATTCCTCTTTGGTTCACCTGATATCCGAGAAACCTCCCAGATGGTACGCCGAATACACATTTTGCCGGATTTAACTTCATTCCATACTTGACCAGTACGTCGAACGTTTCCCTCAGATCATTTGCATGTTTATCTGCGGTAATACTCTTTGTCAGCATATCATCAACATAAACCTCCATATTTCTCCCTATCTGTCTGGCGAACATCTTGTTGACCAAGCGCTGGTAAGTTGCCCCGGCGTTCTTCAAACCGAATGGCATGACCCTGTAACAATACAACCCCTGATCTGTGGTGAATGCTGTTTTCTCTTCGTCAGGCCTGTGCATCTTTATTTGGTTGTACCCTGAATATGCATCCATGAAACTCAACGTCTCATGCCCGGCCGTTGCATCTACTAACTGGTCAATCCTTGGTAATGGGAAGCTGTCCTTGGGGCAAGCTTTGTTTAGGTCGGTGAAGTCGACGCACATCCTCCATTGATTGTTCTTCTTTTTCACTAAGACTACATTCGCCACCCATTCCGGGTACTTAACTTCTCTAATTGACCCTGCGGCGAGCAATTTTGACACTTCCTCTTTAATCGCTGCACTCCTTTCCGGGTTGAAGCTTCTCCTTTTATGTACTACCGGTTTGCATTTCTCATTCACAGCTAAATTGTGGGAAATTGTGCTTCTATCAATCCCTGGCATGTCTTCGTGGCACCAAGCGAAAATCCCCCTATATTCTTTCAACAAGTTCGTCACATCTTTCTTAACCTGCTCAGCCAACCTCGCTCCAATTTTTACTGTTTTATCTGGTTCCGCTTCATCTAGAATAATCGACTCAGTTGGTTCTTCCTTTTCTCTGCTTGTTTTGTCTCTTGGATCTAGTTCGAAGTTTTCCGGATTATCCTCCTGCGTCTCTGTGTCTACTTCGAATATGTTCAAAGTTTCCATCCCTGTTTTATCTTTGAAGACTGACAAGTTGGCGCGGCGAGCCATCTCCTGCGACCCTTTCAATTCTCTGACGCCGAATTCTGTAGGGAACTTTATTTTCAGTGCATGGGTTGAGGTTACAGCTCGAGCTTTGTTAAGAAACGGTCGGCCAAGTAGTGCATTATACGGCCAATTATGGATGTCAACCACGACAAAGTCTAACAGGATTGTTCGCCGGCATGGTGCTGTTCCAAATCTTACCGGTAGTTTCACTGTTCCTAACGACCTAACCTCTGCGCCACCAAATCCTTTCAATGGTACATGGAACGGTTCAAGATCTTTCCGGTCCAGCCGCAACTCATCATACACTCTGGCACTTAAAATATCAGCCGAACTTCCGTTATCAATCATCACTCGAAGGACATCCCTATGGGCTATTCGAACTCCCACGACTATTGCATCATTAGGCTTTGCATCAATCCCGTCTGAGTCTTCTGCTGTAAACGTTATGGGATCATGCCCTTCTCTCCCCTTCTTGGGGTTTCTCTGCACAGAATTGACTTCCATGCTTCTGCCTTCATACATCACTTCTCGAACTTCCGACATCCTCTCTCGATTGCTCCTCCCAGTGTGAGGTCCGCCGAAAATAGTGTTTATGGCTGCGTTAGGACTGTTCCTCCTTGGACTCTTCCTATCTTGCCCGTTTCCTTGGCGGCTATCTTGGCGACCCCCGTGCTTGTCCCCTTTCAAGGCAAAGTCTTTCAGGTGCCCATCTCTGATCAGGCTTTCGATGTGATCGCGTAACTGGAAACACTTTGAAGTTTCATGTCCATGATCTTTATGGAATCGACAGTACTTGGTTGTATCTCTCCTTGCATTCGCTGACTGCTGTCGGGGGTATTTGGCGAGTCCCTTGTCTTCTACCACAGATAATATCTCCTCCTGGTCGCCATTTAAAGGGGTGTAATGGTTGTACCTTCCTCGAAACTTATTGGCCCGAGTGTTTCCCCTGCTCTCTCTTGAGTATCCTCTTTGGCCCTTCTCATCCTTCTGGCGATCACGTGATTGCATCTTTTTGTCGTCCTTATGGTCTGTTTTCAAGTTAGGCTTGTGCCCATGCACATAGCTACCCCCTTGTGCTACTTCTTCCTCCTCTGCCAGTGCATAATCGCCAGCTATTTCCATCATCTCTTCGTAAGTTTTAGGTTTATCCCTTCGTAGGTCAAAAGACAATCGTCCGCTTTGTAACCCATTAGTGAAAGCGGCGATTACAGCTACATCACTGGCATCCTCAATTTGAGCTACTTCCTTTCCAAACCTGGCCAGGTACTTCTTGATTGATTCGTTATGTTCCTGTTTCAAGTTCGATAGATGGGCGAGTGACTTTCTTCTTTGGACACTTCCCATGAACTGCCTTATGAATGCCTTGCTGAGGTTTGAGAAGCTGCTTATGGTTCCGGGTGGAAGCCTTCCGAACCATCTAGAGGCGAGGTCGCCGAATGTTTGCGGGAAGGTGAGACACAGCAACCCGTCATTGGATGAATACTGGGCCATGATATTGCGGAATCGGCGAACATGCTCTTTGGGATCCCTGTTCTCCTTGTACTGCTCAATAGTTGGCATTCTAAACCTGTCTGGAAATTGGGTGCGAGCAATAGCTTCGACGAATGGGCTATCTGACTCATCATCCGAGGATACATTACGTCCATACCTTCGTGCCATTGCTGAAACCTTTCTTGATAGCTCTTGTAAGGTGACATCTCGCTGACCGGTTGGTTCTCCTGCTGGGTCGAGCCTACTCTTGATTGTCATTCTACCATGATTGCCTCTCTCATCTGGGCTTCTTCGATCTTCAGTGCTCTCAGATCTTCTCCGCTTCGTTCTCTTAGATCGCAACTCCCTTCGCGGACGAGGACTCTTGTCCTCAGATGAGATGGACCGGTGTCTCCGCCGGTTTCGCTGGTATGTGTCGCTGGAATTGACCCTATGTGCTCGCACCTGATCTCGTTCCTCCCTGGACTCTTCATTCATCACACCCTTTCCCTTCCTCTGTTTTCTCCCCTCGAAATCCTCAATGTGGTCTTGGGGGGTCTCCTCGGTGGATTGTCTTGCTTGATTGTCGGGAACTGTGATATGAACTTCTGACCGCAGCCTTCCGGGTGGATGGATTCCAGGGGTGGTTAACTCGTAAGGAGATGAGACTCCTAACCCTATAGGAAGCGAAAGTCCTATTTTGCTGGCTTCGCTGATTAGGTTTACCAATGCGGCTTGGAAGTGCTGCAAAATCCCGGGATCAGCCGCCCTAGTTCCTGGCGTTGCTGCTGATTGCTCCCCGACTGTCACTGCCCTGTCTCCCGTTGGCGCAGCTGGTTCAATAACTAAATCTCCACTGGAGTTACCATCTCTGTCGCTGTCGTTGTTCATGCTGTCTGATTCGCAAGGGTCCCTCGAAGTTTTCTGTTCAAAAGCCCCCTCCTTCTAGCGCCAATTGTTGACGGTGAAATTTGGATTGCCACGCACTCAACAATTAAATCAATTTAATATAAAGCAAGAAAATCAAGAACACATGCAAAAGACAAGTTTTACGTGGAAAACCCTTGAATGGGAAAAAACCACGGCGCCCCTGAGGGCAGAAAAATAATACTAGGTTTTAGTTGCTTCGTTACACTCTCTAATCTCTCACAATTGCTCTCTTTTCTCTCTCTCTATTTCTGAACCCCTTCCTCGTAGGATAGGTGATTCTATTTATACATGTTTATTTAGGGTTTCCCCTTGTTGATTTGCATTAGGATCCTTTTCTGTCGCGGATTGGGTCTTCTTTCTTTTTTGCGATTCCTTGTTGCTTCTGTGTTTATGCCGAGTCGGTTCGAGCCTAGTGCGCTGGTCCAGCGAGAACTTTTACTTTCTGGGTACTGTATATCTGGCGAGTACACTTCTATATTCGGCGAGTAGGTTTTTGGTTTTGGCGACCATGCCTTTGACTTCCCTCTGGTCTAAGCTATTTATTCATCCTGACTGGTCAAACCTCTACCTTTTACCCGGTCAATGAATGATGTGGCAACCTTTTGTTAGCTCCTTTGATGACGTGTCAGTTGGGCGAGTTTACACATACAACAGTGTTTTTTAAAGCAATTTTTTTATAATGACTTCAACACTCGTCCACATTGTGGTAGCCAAAAACAGGCCCTAGGCCCAACCTTTGAACCCACAACGGGCCTAGTAGTTAATGTGGGTCAAGCCTATGTTCTACGGGTCGACCCAAGAACCAATTAGCTGAGCTAACAAGTTCTTGACTTGGTCTAGCTTCAGTTGTTGTCAGATAACAACATAAGTTGCAGTTTGATTGAAATTCAAACTGCTTATCCCTTAAAATCCGGCCTTGATCTCAGTGATTCGGGGTCCCACGAACGGCTGAGCCACCCTTGCTGAAGTCTATAAATACCTCACTCGTGCCACAAAGAGGACCCCTCAAGGAACACCGCGAGAGTAAAACTAGAGTGGCCATCCACAACCTGAAAACACCTTCAAGGCCCTGTGTCTATCTAGTTGAACCAAAAATTGGTAAAACCCAAAACTCTTTCACAAGTTTGCATAAATGGAGATAATCATCCAAAAGATTCCAGGAGTCCTAGCTCCCATCAAGAAAAGTACGGCGAACAATTTCACGGACTCTCTGTTCGTCGATACAATCGCCTGGATGAGATGGCCAAGATATTCGATTTCCCAAATATGAAGAAGTTTGAGGGCATGATAGATCCGGACGACCATATCGCTCAATACAAACAACGCATGTTCACCTGAATTTAATTAACAGTAAACAAATAATAAACAAACATTCTATGGTAACAAAAAAGCCTGGCTTGCCGAGTTAGAAGATTAAGAACCACAATGAGTATATGCTGCTATTGCTAATTTTAATTGGTTGAAGTACAAGGCAAGGTTGGTGGCCAAATGTTTCCATCAAGTTTTCAATGATAAGTTCAATAAAATCTACTTGCATGCATAATTTGAAAATTTGTTAAGAATAACTATTTTTTTTCTTTTTTCATTTTCCTTATTAATCACCTTATTTTCTAATGCTTCATATTCAACAAAATCAGGAAAAAATAGGTGTAGTGTTTCAAAAATTTTGAAATTTTACATATAAGTAGATTTCATTGAACTTATCATCCATAAAAATATTCAGATTAAAATTCATTAAAATCGATTGATTTGATAGAGGTTTTGACTTTTCATTAAAATAAGGAATCTCTCATGAGAGAACCACTTATATATATATATATATATATATACAGTCTTTCTATTATCAGTTCGAACTGACAAAAGTTATATCAGTTCCTTGTATGTGGGCCACTGGATTTAAATACTTTGACTGACAAGTGCATATAGCCAAGTCAAAGTATTTAAATCCAGTGGTCCACATGCAAGGAACTGATATAATTTTTGTCAGTTCGAACTGATAATAGAATTTCTGTATATATATATATATATATATATATATATATATATATGAAAAACTAAGAGCAAAAGAGAAGAAAAACAGAGAAAAGTTGAGAAGCTGTTAATGGAGGAAATCGGGAGATTTCTATTTCTGATACATACATTACACAGTGCGCTCTTGGAGCTTTATATACAAGGATAGATAAGGAAAAGATGCTATAACAGAATCTGGAGCTGATTGCTTATGTGGATGATCTAACGGTTCTAATAGAGTGACCTGACATCAGCAAGGAATTCTGTTAGAGATGAGAGGGAAAACAAAATACATTTGGCTCCAAAACTGCAACATACAAAACGTGTGATTAGCTAAGACAAGTTCAGCTGTGGCCAATCTCATGATATGGTTTAACATCCCCCCGCAAACGAAGCGTGGATTTGTCCATGGTGAGTTTGTCCTTAAGAAAGTTGAACCTGCTGATTCCAAGAGGCTTGGTAAGGATATCAGCTGGTTGGTCTTCTGTGGGGATGTACCTAACATCTAGTTCTTTCGCTTCAATCTTATCTTGAACAAAATGAAGATCAATTTTGATATGCTTCGTTCGTGAATGGAAGACTGGATTCTTGGCTAAGGAGCCAGCTCCTGTATTATCGCACCAAATCACAGGGATTGAAGAAAGTGATACACCAATTTCAGACAGTAAAGACTTCAACCAAACCAATTCACTTGCTCCTTGAGCAAGAGACCGATACTCTGCCTCACAGCTGCTCCTTGCCACCACTTTCTGTTTCCTAGAGCTCCAAGACACTAAATTTCCTCCAAAGAACATACACCAGCCACTTGTAGACTTCCTATCATCTAAGTTGCTGGCCCAATCTGCATCAGAGAAGCCTTCAAGAGTGAAAGAAGAACAACTTGTTCCTGACTTGAAATAAAGACCAGTGTTCAATGATCCCTTAACATATCTGAGAATTCTTTTACAAGCTTGCCAATGAGTGACCATTGGAGTTGCAAGATACTGAGATAATCTGTTCACAGCAAAAGCTAGATCAGGTCTTGTTAAAGTCAGATATTGTAGGCTTCCTATTGTGCTTCTATAGAGACTGGGATCAGCAAATGATTCACCACCAGATTGAGAAAGTTTAACACTTGTGCACATGGGAGTTGGACATGGAGAGCAATCAATCATCTTGGCCTTTTGTAACAGATCTGAAGCATACTTGCATTGTGTTAAGCTCATTTCATGATTTGTTCTTATAGCCACAAATCCAAGAAAATAGTTGAGCTCACCCAAATCTTTCAAAGCAAAATGAGTGTTCAAGTCTTGTATGACCTGGGAGAGAAGCTTAGAATTGTTTCCTGTTGGAAGAATATCATCTACGTATACCAATAGCAAAACAACACAACCATCCTTTTTGAAGATAAACAAAGAAGTATCTGCTCTAGAATTTTTGAAACCCCATTGTTCAAGAGCTGATCGAAGCTTGTCAAACCATGCTCTTGGGGCCTGTTTAAAACCATAGAGAGACTTCACAAGTTTATACACATGGGTAGGATGGTGATAATCCACAAAGCCTTCCGGTTGTTCCATGAAAACCGATTCTTTCAACTCTCCATTCAAAAAGGCATTATTTATATCTAGCTGCCTAACAACCCAGTTCGGCCTAACAACCCAGTTCGACCTAACAGCAAGAGAGAGAACTACTCTTATAGTGGATGACTTCACCACCGGACTAAACGTCTCCAAATAATCCACCCCAGCTGTTTGATGAAAACCTTTTGCAACCAACCTAGCTTTATACCTTTGAATTGACCCATCTTGATTGTGTTTGACTCTAAACACCCACTTGTTACCAACAATATTCAAATCATCCTTTCGAGGAACTAGAATCCAAGTCCCATTTCTCACTAAGGCACTGAATTCATCATCCATTGCAGCCTTCCATTTCGGATCAGATAAGGCATGAGCAGTTGAAGTTGGCTCTTTTGATGAGAGGGTTGCAGACTCTACTGCAGAGCTTTTAGGGACAGTTATAGCATAAGCAAAAACCTTAGGCTTGTGTACACCAGCATGTGACCTTGTTACCATATTGTGAGTGGAAGTATGAGGTTTAGTAGGTGGTTGATATGTATGCAGATTTGTTGTAGTTGGCTGAGTCGTAGTAGAATGTGTTGAGTGTATAGGTGATGGTTGATGTGTATGCAAGTCTGTGTGTTGTGAAGGTTGTAGAGGTGAATAGGGAATATGGACTGATAAAGGTATTGCTGGAAAAGGTGAAGGTTTTGTGAATTTATTTTGCTTGATATTGGACAAGACAGACACTGGGAGATTGGACTTGGTACTGGTATCACTGTTATCACACCTAAACAAAGACTTATATGGGAACTCTCTTTCATTGAAGGTTACATGTCTAGAAATGTAAACCCTTCCACTTGGATGTAAACACTTGAAACCTTTATGAGCATCACTATATCCAATAAACACGCATTTATCAGAATGAAAATAAAATTTGTGTTTGTTGTAAGGTCGAAGAAGAGGAAAACTGGTGCAACCAAAAGCTTTTAGAGAAGTGTAGTCAGGTGACAGATTATACAATCTTTGATAAGGTGAAATATGGCTAAGAACAGGAGTTGGAAGTCTATTTAAGAGATGTACAGCAGTATGAAAAGCCTCCCACCAAAAAGAAAGAGGTAGTTTAGCTTGAGCAAGCAAAGTGAGGCCAACCTCAACAATATGTCGATGCTTGCGCTCGGCTGTACCATTTTGTTGATGGATATGGGGACAAGAGTGTCTAAAATGGATTCCTAGTTGACTTAGATGTTTGGCTAAAGGTCGATATTCCCCTCCCTAATCACTTTGAACACATTTTATTTTCCTATCAAAAGAAAGCTCCACAGATTTTTGAAAGCTTAGGAAGACATTAGTCACTTGAGATTTTGATTCAAGAGGATAAATCCAAGTGTACCTAGAGTATGCATCTATAAAATGCACATAATACCTATAACCTTGCTGAGATGTGTGAGGAGAGGGTCCCCACACATCTGTAAAGACAAGTTCAAGAGGGTTATGGTAAACGGTTTGAGAGATTGGAAAGGGGAGTTGATGAAGCTTACCACATTGGCATGCATCACAGAAATCTAAAGAGGAAGATGCAGTACAAGGTAAGTTTAAACTCCTCAAAACTTGTTTCAAAACTGGAAAAGAAGGGTGGCCAAGTCTAGTATGCCAAAGATGTAAAATAGAACTTTTATTATTGGAATTGAAAATGTTACAAGGACTTATTCTTTGTACATTGTAACAAGGCTTATTACAAGTATTCTCAGATTTTGACATACACTGATCATCATTACAATTCACTTTAGACATTGACAAAGCATTACAATCATACCCAGACTTTGACATACACTGATCACCAACAACATTCTCTTTAGACACAAACAAGGCATGAACTTTAGATGCTAGTGACTTGTCTCTAATTGATGAAAGTTCTAGCTGGTAGAGACCATTTTTCAGACCCCCTTGCAACAGAACCCTCTTGGAATTCTTGTCCTTTATCAAGCAAAAATTTGAGTTAAATTCTACTACAACATTGTTGTCTTTGGTGAATTGTGATATGCTTAAAAGGTTTTTGGTTATAAATGGTACATGCAGTATGTTATTTAACAGCAGAGGTATACTAGGTGAAGTGTGTGAATGCACAAATGAAGATCCAACATGAGAGATATCAAGTTTAGCACCATTACCAAGTGAAAGTTTGTCTGGTCCGTTGTAATCCGTCCTCTGATTGTTGAGATTTTGTGCATCAGCTGTGATGTGGTTAGTTGCACTGCTATCCACATACCATGACGGATCCATTACAGTGTTTGGTGATGCTATAAACGCATTAGCATTTGAGAGATTTGTATAGCCTTGTAACTGCACCTGACTTGGCTGAAAACCAGTGTTGAATTGCCCAACGTGAGCCTGAAAGCCAGTACCACTACCATATCTATTCCCTTGACCTTGTAATCCTCCTGGATAAACACCACCATTACCATAACCATTTCTTTGACCTTGTAGACCTCCTGGAGAGGATAAGTTTTGCATATTCAAGCCTTGAAAAGCTTGATCAAAGCGTTTGTAGCAAGAGGACACAACATGCCTAGTTTTACCACACAACTGGCAGATGAATCTTGAACCAGTCCTTCCTCCATACCTTCCTCTGCCTCTACCTCTACCTCTAAAACGACCTCCTCTAGTATTATTGTTGCCTCTAAAATTTCCATTTGAAGCATACTGAGCAGAAATATTGTTCATATCAAATGAAACAACATAATTGTGTTTTGCTAATCGACTCTCATAGCTCATTAACTGAAATTGAACTTCTTGAAGACTTATTTCACCTTGTCTACCAGTCACATTAACCACAACTGCATCATACTCTTGACCTAAACCTCCCAAAATTTGTGATATTAGCTCAGCTTCTGTTAAAGGTTGACCTGCAGAAGCTAGGTTTTCACTTAGACTTTTCATTTTCAAGATAAAATCACTCACTGACAAACTGCCTTTCTTAGTACTTTGTAATTCATCTCTCAATTGCAGGACCCTAGCCTTAGATTGTTGAGCAAAAAGACTCTCAAGAGTTTTCCATACCTCATAAGATGTAACACACTGAGTTACATGACCAAAAACTGACTCACTAAGAGTTAAGAGCAACCAACATACAATTAGTTGATCAGCCTTTTTCCAGTTAACAAAATCAACATTCTCTATCTTATCAATATCAGTTGATAGATTTGATTTAACAAATTTCAGTGGACAAGTGGCTGTTTTTAACACAAAGCTTTCAAGATCAAACGCCTTAATAGCAGGAAGGATTTGCGATTTCCAAAAAAAAAAATAGTTGTTCTGATCAAGTTTTATAGGTAGCCTAAAATTCAGATTAGAGGAAAGTGACGAAACCTGTGATTTCACCTTTCAAGGATTTGATCGATTCCTCCTGTATGATGAGCTTGAGTCTCCATCTGAATCCGAGCTTGAGGACGCCATGACTGCTAGTCTATGGCTCTGATACCATGAAAAACTAAGAGCAAAAGAGAAGAAAAACAGAGAAAAGTTGAGAAGCTGTTAATGGAGGAAATTGGGAGATTTCTATTTCTGATACATACATTACACAATGCGCTCTTGGAGCTTTATATACAAGGATAGATAAGGAAAAGATGCTCTAACAGAATCTGGAGCTGATTGCTTATGTGGATGAAAAACGGTTCTAATAGAGTGACCTGACATCAGCAAGGAATTCTGTTAGAGATGAGAGGGAAAACAAAATACATTTGGCTCCAAAACTGCAACACACAAAACGTGTGATTAGCTGAGACAAGTTCAGCTGTGGCCAATCTCATGATATGGTTTAACAATATATAAAACCCATTTTCAGATATTTGGTCTAATATTGACCATTGTGTTTACAATAAGGTGTGAATTGTTTCTAATTACTAATAATCAGATGTGTAAGAAACAGTATGCTTGATTGTTTTAGAGTCATGTGAGTTACTTGCAAAGTATTATGTTTTGTATGTTATGTTCAGCTACTGAGAGAGAATCTGAGAAAGAGATATATAGAAGCAGCTTTGTAGTGGCTGAAACAAAAAATATGAAATTGAAGCTCTAATTGAGTTATTATTGCTATTTTTTTTAAAGCAACCCTAATTGAGTTATTGTTGTCTGAAGGCTAAAGTTTTTGGGCCCTTTTCTATTTTTTTATTTTTGAAATAGTTGGGGAGTGGCATATTTACACTCCTTTAAAATCGTATGTGCACCCCAAATCAGTAAAATTTTAAAATTATAATATTATCCTTATATAAAATTATTAAAATGATTAATATAAATATACCTTGTACATCAAATTAATATAATATTTAATATTTTAAATATTTTAACAAATATTATAATTAGTTAAAAAAATAAAAAATGACAGTAAATTTTATTAAAATATAAATTATTTATTAATTAAACTTAAATATTGATTATTTAAATTATAAATTTTAACAAACTATTATTAAAAAAAAAAAAGTTAAGAAGAGAAAACAACGGTTTTTAATTAAAAAACTAATCTAAAATAAAAGAGTTAAAAAGAAAAAAAGAAAAAAAAAAAAAAGATGGAAGGACGAGTCTACAGAATATGGAGGTTTTTTTTTTTTTTTTTTTTTTTTTTTTTTTTTTAATTCCTAAGTAACCATTATATAAAAGATATAATACATAAGAAACTGTGACTATAATACTTAAAAAAAAAAAAAAAAAAAAAAAAATCTAGTACCGGGAGTAGGCGTTACTCTTCCATCATTTTTTTTTTTTTTAAATTTCATTTTTCAATTTAATTATTTTCTAAGTGATTAAGTTATAGTATTTTTAAATATTTTTTAGAATGATATATTAGGGGTGTCCCTATGAGTTATAATATTTTAAAATATTTTAATGGAATGCACATACTTTTTTTTTTTTTGATAATATCTATGTCATTAGTAGGATTCGAACCGTTAACCTGAGAGCCATTTACCCAAACCCTAAGTTCGTCCATCTATAATGGGATGCACATACAAATAGAACATACAATTTTTCAGGGGAACAAATATTATCACTCATAGTCGGGCTATTATTAAAGAAAAAAAAGGTTTGAATCCTCTATTTGACTGAAACAAAAACTTGAATTGGACCCTTTTTTTAAAAAAAAAAAAACATTTATTTCAGCCCTTTGTTTTAAAACTCATTACATAAATTTAGGAGACCCCATCATATAATGGGCTGCTTTGTTACAATCTCTACCAAGTGAATTACAAGTGACTCAAACTAGACCACCAACAGTTTGGCACGAGTTCAAATTAATAATACATTTAACAGTGTCGGCCTGACTTTTTAAATGTCAGAGGAGAAAATCTAACATTCAGCTTTTCATTTAAAAATATCCAAATTCTAATTCAATTGTAGAGATTGCAACAAAGCAGAATAATATATAATAATTTTTATACTCAACCATTTAATGCATGCACTTCTTCTCAAATTCTCAATAGCAAAGCGTTAACATTTTTTTAATTTTAGGAAGAAAGCGAGGCAATTAATTAAGCTCACTTTTTTTAGTTATTTTTTCATGTGCAAACATTGAGTAAAGAGCCATGACAAACCTAATTAATATAATGTTCACAGGTCTCCCATTCTTTTTTTTTTATTATGATAATTAATGGAAAAGAATAACAAAGTTGACTGGCAAGATGTTTAGATTTTCTGCAAGTCTTTCTTTAATTTGTTCAAATATTTTTGCAAGTTGTTTAGTCTCTACAGCTCTTTTATCTTCTTCATGGAATGGATCTGCACATGAAATCAAGTTATTTTGATATTTTTTCCAACTGTTTTTAGACTATATTTAACATATCTACACATGAAATCAATACAGAAAGAAAATAGCATTTCTATTTCTTTATTAATTTTAAATTCTAACACCGATTGGATAAGAGGTCCTCTGGAGATCTGATGAGAGCAATTGGTACAAGCACCACCAAGATTGTAACTCACTGCAGCGGAGGAGTCTCCAAACAATTTTCCATATAATGGACAAATCATGTGAGACTTTGAACTTATTTATTTATTATATTATATTTTGTATCTTAGGGAAGTTACATATTTTTATGATAGGAATGGTTTTCTTCAAAATTCAATGGAAGGTAAAATTTTTGTTAAGCCACAAAAGGATTTCAATATTTAATTAAAAAAAGAAAAAATAGTGGGATATACATGTACTTCAAAATACAAAAACTATTTTTAACAAGGAAAAAGAAGACATGCAAGTTCATTTCTAGTTTCTACATCATATGTGAATGCTAAAACAAACAAATAAAACCAAAAGTCAAATTGTCTGAATGCATGGGCCATGAACAATTAAAAATATGAACAATTTGCGACTTGTTTGTATAAATTTTTTTTTTGGCTCCCTTGATTCAATTGAACGAGCATGAGACAAAAATAATCATAAACAATTTTCTACTTTTCAAACTTTATGAATAATGAAATGTACCAATCTATAAAATATTTAAAGTTAAATTTATTGGTGATTTCTGTCCTAAAAAAAACAAATGCAATATTTGAATCCAATCAAATATATTAATGCGAGCTCCCCTTCCCAAAAATAATAATTGTAAAATTTCTTTAAAAATATATATATTTAAGGGCAATGCTTAGATACTGACTGGTCAATACCTTGGGTACTGACCAACCAATGGGTCTTTGCCACATAGCTCATTTATAAAGAATACAAGGAGATAAATGTAAAAAACTTAAAGAAAAAAGCCACGTGGCAACACCTTATTAGTTGGGTCAGCACCTTGGGTACTGATTGGTCAGTACCCAAGCAATTTCCTATATTTAATATTAGAATAGGGGTATTATTAATTTAGTCCCTAACTTTTGATGGAATATCAATTTTTTTAAAACTTGTTTTCTTTTTTTAGAACACATGGTCCTTTACTTTTAATAAATAGATCAAATTGTTCCCTCAGACTTTATTTTTGAAAGTCAAACGTGACAAAATATAAATTGACCATTTTGCCCTTTATATGAAATTACTGAATTTCATTTTTGAAATATTTAAATTATTGAATTAGAATGACACTTTCAACATCCAACGTTTTACAATTTGACAACTTTACCTATTTAGATCATCCAATAAAGAATTGACATGTTTCCCTAATCCTTATTTAAAAAAAGTACTTGAAAAATTTATTAAAAAAAAATGTTTATTAAAAAAATAAATGATATCATAAACATGTTACAAAATTTTTATTTTTTTTTAAAAGAAATTTAATCTCACTATCGTAGACATGACCACAGTTCGGTTCCAACCGTGGAACCGAACCGGAACCTCCCTAAAAGATTGGGAACCGGAACAAGATTGGAAACCGTCTGGTTCACCACATGCAAAAACTAGAGCGGAACCGACGGTTCCACTACACACACACACACACACACACATATATATATATATATATATATATTTTTTTTTTTTTGAATTTTTTTTTTTTTTTTTTTAAGATTTGGAGTCGTTGGAGAGACCTTAAGGGTCAGTTGCAGCTGACCATTAGGCCTCTCCAACAGCACCATTTATATATTTTTTTTCTTTTCTTTCTTTTTTATTTCTTTCCCTTTTCTTAGTTTTCTATAAATAAACCCTCCCCCACCCCACCCCAATTCATTTCTCCCCACTCCAAATCTTCAATTCTCACCCAATTCTCTCTAATTCTCTCTCAACTCTCACGTCTCAATTCTCCAATTCTCTCTCAATTACTCAATTTTTTAAATTTATTTTATTGCAATTTACATTTTGTTTTACTCAATTCAAATTCATTTCCAACAATTTTTTCAAATTTATTGAAGTGGAGACGGTTCAAGGGTAAGGGTCCTATGCTGGCTATGTTGGACAATGTCGGTTATGACAACACCGCTTATCATGAGTTCTTGCAACAACAAACCTATCTTGAATACCTAAACTCTCCTAATCCCCCTCTAATAATTTCCGAACCCAATGCCACCCCCAATTTGTAAGCCAATCAAAAAATATGCTCGATCCCCCTCTAGATTTTGTACCACCTACTGAAGAAAACTTAGAGAAGCAACCCAAATCTAATCTCTTCGTACTCCATATGAAGAAATTTACGAAAGCAGATGGAAGCACTGTAGAGACTTGCAATTACTGCAAAAAAAAAAAAATAATAAAATAAAAGAATTTAAGTAGAGTAAATCTGGAGGATATGGCACATTTTGGAAGCATATAACAACGTTTTATGAGTTATATGATGAGTATTTAACTCTTTATTATCAATGTTTAGAAATAGAATTTGATATTACTAGTTGTTGTTCTAAAATTAAAACATTATTTTATGAGTTATATGATGAATATCTTAGAGTTTATGGTCCATCACTGAACACTGATGTTCCACAAACTCAAACTGTATATCATACTCCATCCTCCAGATTAATGGGGCTAGGGTATCAAATGTTATCCCAAAAATAAAAAAATTATGAGGTTCTTCTTCATCAAGCTCGACCTCGTATTCTGAGGTTGATATCTCTTATGAGTTTATGGGAGACAGTGATTTTGATAAATTTGATATCCTACATTAGTGGAGGGAGCATGAAAAGTACTTTCCAATCTTGGCTATTATAGCCAAACAAATTCTTACAACACCAGTTTCTACAATGGTTGTGGAACAAGAGTTTAGCGTCGATGGAAATATTCTTGATGAAAGACGTTCACTTTTGAGTCCGAAATCAATTCAAGTCCAATTTTGTGTTGATGATTGGACCATGGCGCAAAACAGACAACAAGAAATTAATTAAGAAGCACTCTACGATTTCTTCGATGATGACCATACCCCTACCACTGGAATGGATTACAACGATTAGTTACGGTCCCTACTCAAATCACCAAATCAGTAATAAAAGATAAGAGAACTATGTGACCTTTGATTTCTCTAAACCCGAAGCGGATATGTAGGCAACTTAATTGTGGTAAAAATTAAGTGCAAGGCAAATTTAAATTTTTTAGTTTTTTTAGTTTTTTTTTTTTTAGTTTTTCATATATTTATTTATTTTAATTTTGGGTTACCCAGTAAACTGCATATATGGAACCGGAACCGGTTTTGAAGGTTTGGAACAGGGGAACCGAAACCGGAATCGAACCGAAATCGAAACCGAAACCGGCGCTATGTCTAATCGTATACAATATTTTGTTTTAAATATTTATTTTTATTGTTGATGTAATTCGGTTGTGATAATTTTAAATTAATAAAAAAAATTATTTTAAATTAATCATAATTTGTTAAATAATTATTGATAATGTTGATATTTAAAATATATTATATAATTTATTTATTAATATATATATATATATATATATATATAATATTTTAAAGAAGAGTAATGATTGTTTAGAAAAAAGTTAAAAAAGTGGATCCACTTTTACTTTTCCAATTTAGTCCCATTGTGGGAAAATGAAACCCAAATTAAGTGGATCCAAATGAGTAGATCCATTCTTTAAAAACAAGACCCATTTTTGATGATGTGGCAACAAATGGGTCTTGTTTTTAGGTGCAACCATTGTGGATGCTCTAAGTTGTTGAACAGAGATGAGACTCCATTTCTGGTAATGGAAGCTCTTGAGTGAGAGATTGAAGAAAGTAGAGTAGCCTTGAAAGCTCTCATTTTCAAAACCCTTGAAGAGAGAGAGTTTCTCAGAAATTTTTTGTTGAGATTGCAAGCTGCTTACTGGGTGAATGTAAATGGGCTTAGACGGGTCGGAGTCTTATTAAATCAGGTATGGACATAATGGCCCCAATTAATTAATTAATTAATTTTTTTTATTGCGAATAATTATAACTTCATGTTTTTTTTTTAATTTTTTTTAATTTTTTTTATAAATAAAAATAAAAAAATAAAATAGGGAATTATCAATTGGCTCCCTACCTTTTTTATTTTTTTGAAAAATCAGTTTTTTACAGACTTATACTTTTTTAGCTCCGGTGTCCCTAATATTTCCAAAATACATCAAATAGGTCTGTTTGATCAAAAAAAAAAAAAAATTGAAAAGCAAATTTTCTTTCTTTGATCAAAATTTTAACTGTCAACTCTAATAGAAAATGCAAAATGAGATTTTCTTTTTATATTCTAATTTTATATTTTTACACTCCTTTCCTAAATACACTTTGGCATGTTTACTAATCAGGAATCCTATTTAGGAAAGCGAATTAAGTTTCTGATTTCTAAATTTCACTGTTTACTAAATGTTTAGGGAATTAAATTTCATAGACCCCACTCACAAATCAGGAATTAATGGTGTGTTTACTAATCAGGAAGGAATCCTACTTAGGAAAGGGAATTAAGTTCCTGATTTCTGAATTCCACTGTTTACTAAATTTTTAGGGAATTAAATTCCGTGGACCCCACCCATAAATCATGAATTAAGTTCCGGATGGAAAGGGAACTTGATTCCTCCCACCCACCATAGGAATCAAGTTCCCTTTCCTGGTTGAAAAAAGAATTCATGATATTTTTATTAAAATAACCTCACTTAAAAAAAAAAAAAAAAATCATCTTCTTCATGATGATTGACTTTTGTTTTTAATTTACGTAAATCATATTGGTTTACTTTTCTTTTTTTTTGAATCTTCATAT
Source organism: Acer saccharum (assembly GCA_030490815.1). Classification (NCBI taxonomy): domain Eukaryota; kingdom Viridiplantae; phylum Streptophyta; class Magnoliopsida; order Sapindales; family Sapindaceae; genus Acer; species Acer saccharum. The sequence goes on along the minus strand of CM059874.1, from coordinate 3,015,525 downwards.
TGGTTTACATAATTAATAATTTATATTATTCTAGCGTGTGATTTATAAAAAAATTCATCTTTATATATACATAATACAATACCATTTATGAAGTAAAAATAACTACAACACTTTTCAAAAATAAATAAATAATAATAATAATAACCACTGCAAATTCATCTCTCTCATTTATATATTACTTTCATTTTTTTTTTTAATTAAGTCATCTCTTTATCAAATGTACATTTACCATTTATGAACAACATATTCATGTTATATATATATATATATATAAACATGCTACTGCGAGTTTACGACTTCGATTTTTTTAATCAAGTTATCTCAATAGTTCTTTATCTAATTAGTTCAAATTTTACAGTATAAAGATTTTAATTATTATAATTATAGTGTTATGAGTAATATAAAATATATATTTTCATAATAAAAAAAAAATATATTTCATCATGTTATATAAACAAGGGTATTTTTGTAATCAATTATTTATCATTCTGATTCCTTAGTTTAAGTAAACACTAGAAATGGAATAAATTTGATTCTATTTCCGATCCCTAAATTGTTAGTAAATACTAGAATGTAATTTATTAACTTAATTCTAATTCCCCTTCATTCCCTTTCTAGTGGAACTTGATTCCGATTCCATCCATTCCTAATTAGTAAACGCACCCAAGTTCCTGATGGAAAGGGCCGGGAACTTGATTCCTCTCACCCATCCTAAGAATCAAGTTCTCTTTTCTGATTGAAAAATGACTTCATTATATTTTTACTAAAATATCCTCCATATTCTGTTGAAATAAACAGCCATTCACAAGCTCCTTGTAACGAACTTGAAGCTGTACCCTCTCAAGATCCTGTTATGCAGTCTTTGCCTTTTAATTAACAGTAAACAAATAATAAACAATCATTCTATGGTAACCAAAAGTCTGGCTTTGCTGAGTTAGAAGATTAAGAACCACACTTAGTATATGCTGCACTTGCTAATTTTAATTGGTTGAAAGCTAAGGAGAGGAGGAATTTGATGGTTTAAAATGAAACCGTACATGGAGTTTAGTTTATCCCCACCTGGAAGGAAGATTACATAAGGACTTGGCAGCCATTACCTGGTTTCATAAGTTCATGCAAACGTTGATTCAACTACAATTTTCAGAATCAAAAGCAGATAGTTCGAATTTTATTTTAAGAACTACAATTATTTTTTTTTCTTCTTATGTTTCACTTTATTTTCTAACGCTTCATATTCAACAAAATTGGAAAAAAAAAAAAAAAAAATGGTTGTAGTGCTTCAAAATTTTTGAAATTTTACATACAAGTAGATTTCATTGAACTTATCATCCACAAAAAAAATTCAAATTAAAATTCATTAAAATTGATGGATTTCATGGATGTCCTTACTTTTTGTTAAAATAAGAAATTCCTTATGAGAGAATTACTCATATATATATATATATATATATATATATATATAAAACTCATTTTCTGTTGAAAATGTAGTGTCTTCCACCATCTTCTAGTGGGACACATGTCAAAGAATGCAACACTTACATGTGGCAAGATCATGTGGTTTTACTTCATCCCTAAGTGGTGGAATATTACATTTACTATCCCTTTTTTTCTTGCCTATATATATGTATTGCTTTCATTGTAAAAAGTGAAGTTGTGGTAAAAACTGATACCCACCAAAAATTAATAAAAGACAATACACTTCTCTCTCGCCTCTCTCTTTGTTTCATTTCTTATCTCATTTCTTCTTCATCTCATTTCTCATTTCTATTATATTATATGCCTTTCTATTTCTTATCTACTTATTTGTTATATAATTAATCATCATCATCTACTTATTTGTTCTCTAATTAATTAATCATTATCATTTATATTATCTATTATTTCTATTTAATTTACAACACGTTATCAGCACGATGCTGTTATTTCTAGAACCTGAAGTTTTGAATTTATTATTAAAGCCTGAAGCTTATGAATTTATTATCACTGGAACCTGAAGTTCCTAGATCTATTACAAAAACCTGAAGTTCTGAAATTATTATTACTAGAGCTTGAAGCTTATGAATTTATTACCACTGGAACCTGAAGTTCCTAGATCTATTACAAAAACCTGAAGTTCTGAATTTATTATTACTAAAGCTTGAAGCTTATGAATTTATTACCATTGGAACCTGAAGTTCCTAGATCTATTACCAGAACCTGAAGTTCTGAATTTATTATTACTAGAACCTGAAGTTTCTAGACTTTTATTTATTAATACCAGGACCTGCAGTTTTGAATTTACTTTCCCGCATTTTATTTTTACGCAATTTACTTTCTCGCACTCTATTTACTTTTATGCAATTTTTATTTATTTAAACAATTTGGTCACTCATCCAGAACCTGGAGTTCATGGATTTATTTATCATTAACGGAACCTAAAGTTCTGAATTTATTTACTTACAAACAAATATTTAAATTCCTTGGATTTTTATCAGACCAGAAGTTTTGACTCCGATTGTAATTTTCAGATAATCAGAAGCTATAACCATGCCAAAGCTTGCAAGTCTGAAATTTGCTGCACTAGAAGTGTCAGGAGAAAATTACATGTCATGGGTTATTGATACAGAATTACTCCTGAAATCAGAAGGCTTGTATTATACTATTGAAAATGGGGCTGATGCATCTGAACAAGACAAATCAACAGCCATGGTTATTATCCGTCATCATTTGCATGAGGATCTAAAAGCTCAATATCTAATTGTCACAGAACCAGATGTTCTATGGCAGGAACTGAAAGACCGATTTGATAACCAACCTGATGTTGCGTTACCAAATGCCAGATATCAGTGACAACATTTACGCTTCCAAGATTTTAAATCAGTTTCTAAGTATAATTCTGCATTATTTAAGATCACTACACAGCTGAAATTGTATGGTCATGATGTAACAGAAAATGATATGTTAGAAAAAACATTTACTACCTTTCATGCCTCTAACATGATATTACAACAGCAGTATCGAGAACGGCGATTCTCAAAATATTCAGAACTTATCTCATGTCTCCTGGTTGCCGAGAAAAACAACAAACTCTTAATAAAGAATCATGAATCACGCTCGACCGGCTCTACAGCATTCCCAGAAGTGAATGCCAACACTATTGGAGGACATAATCGTGGTCGTGGTTGCGGTCGCGGTCGCGGTTCCTACCATGGTCGTGGTCATGGTCGTGGTCGTGGTCGTAGTCGTGGTCAAGGTCGTGAAGGATCATATGGTTATTTTGGTCCGGGTGGTCATAAACAAAATACTCCCCAAAAGTGGAATGTTTATAAGGCAAAACCAGATAAAGAAAAGAATATCCAAAAGGGGCCCAAGAAAGATGATAGTGTTTGTTTCAAATGTGGGTGTCATAACCATTGGTCACGGACATGCCGCACACCTAAACATCTGGTTGAGCTTTATCAGGCTTCAATCAAAGAAAAAGGAAAAGAAAAGAATCCTGAAACCAATTTCTTGGAAGATTCAGATTTTATGGATATCTAGCTTGATGTTTCTGATTTTCTAAATGACCCAACTGAAAAAGTGACCACTTCAACTGGTGATGGAAATGTCCACACCAATTAAGCACTGCTTGTATATTCTTTTTGTTATCATATAAAATGTTTATGTAAATATTCCATGTGTATATATATATGTCTTTTGTTTACCATTATATCTGATATGCACTTTATTTATTTTTATTTTTTGTTTTTGTTAAAAGATATGTCTTTAAACGATAAGATGAGTGATATGGAAAAGCAAAATACAAGAGATATATGTCTAGCAGATAGTGCAACGACGCATACGATTCTGCGAAATCAGAAATACTTTCTGAATTTAACCTTGCTTAAGGCAAATGTTAATACAATATCAGGTCCAGCAGATCTGATAAAAGGTTACGGTAGAGCCATGATATTGTTACCAAACAATACTAGAATATGCATCAACGATGCTTTATATTCAAGCAGATCCAAAGGAAATCTGCTCAGTTTCAAAGATATATGGTGTAATGGATACCACATAGAAACTATAAGTAATGAGAATATTGAGTATCTGTGTATTACTTCTCATAGTTCAGGCCAGAAACTCATTATGGAAAAGCTGCGTGCTTTATCATCTGGATTATATTACACTCTTATAAGAGATGTAGAAGTTCATACAGTTATAAACCAGAAGTTCTCAGATCCAAAAATATTTATGCTTTGGCATGACTGTCTTGGTCACCCAGGATCTACAATGATGCGTAAAATCATTGAAAATTCTCATGGACATCCATTAAAGAACCAGAAGATTCTTTTATCCCATGAAAATTTATGTACTGCATATTCACAAGGAAAATTAGTAATAAAACCATCTCATTCTAAGGTTGGCTTTGAATCCCCGTCATTCGTATAAAGGATTCAAGGGGACATATGTGGACCTATTCATCCACCAAGTGGACCGTTCCACTATTTTATGGTCCTAGTTGATAAATATTCCAGATCAGTTGGGATTGATATTGAACATCCTTTCTACATGTTCATGCTCAGAATGGATTAGCAAAGTCACTTATCAAGCGTCTCCAGGTAATTACGAGAACTTTATTATCTCAATACAATTACCAATTTCTATATGGAGACATTCTATTCATCTCCGACCCACTGTTTATCATCATTGTTTACCATTACAACTTGTAATTGGTCATAGACATGCTCATTTTTAAGATGCTTGATTATATTGTGTATGCCCTTATTGCATATCTGACATGATATAAGCTAAGATTTCTCTACCATTCTAAGATTTATGATGATTTTGATTAATCTTTTATCAGATCTTCTATGCTTCTAATAGTTTATCTTTTTGCGCATGACCTCCGTATTATTATATTGATTAATTTTCATATCATTATAAGAAAGGGAATTTTCTCCAGAAGAGAGGAGTAAATGAAAAAGTTATTCTTATATAAAATAGAGATACCAATTCAATTCTCTATATATGTAATAAAAGTGTCTCATTTCAGTCTTCGTATCACTCAAATACGAAAGATAATTGATCATCAGATAATTATTAATCAGTTACTTGATATATTAAAGGTGACAAAATTTTATAAGTTGCTATCTCATAAACCCCGGCCGGGTGATTGTTCCTGAAGAACGATCTGAGTAAAATGCAACAAAATAAATCATCTGATGAATATCATAAGCTTATGAACCTTTGAAAGGTATTGTTATCAGGATCCTAATGTAAACAAAGCTCAAGTTATAAATAAATCCACTTTCTCTAAATCAACTCAATAAGAGTCTGATATATCTAAGGAGACACGAGTCTATGAAATGACTAAATCCATTGAAATGGAATAAATCTCAACAGAGATTCAAGTATATTGAAATTGAAAAATTTTATATAAATCATAGAGAGAAATGTGGAATCATAAAGAAACAATCATTGATGATGTATTTTTATACACAGTAGCGCTACTGAAATTATAAATGATAATTATGATATTCATAATATCAATGATTGTATACAAAAGGCATGATTGGCCTAAGTGAAAAGGAGCAATTCTAAAAGAATTGACTTTATATGTCAAATATAAAGTATTTAGACCAATAGTACTCTAGACACCTGGAGATGTCAAACTAGTTGGATACTAATGGGTCTTTATACAAAAACGTAATGAGAAAAAGGAGATCGTGAGATATGAGGCACGACTCGTAGTACAAGGTTTCTTATAGAAACTTGGTATTCACTACTGATAAATACGATTACGTTCTGAATTTTTGATAAATTTGGCTGCCTTTGAAAGGCTTGAAATACATCCTCTAGACGTAGTAATCATTTATCAATGTGGTTCACTCAGTGCAGATATTTATAATCCCAGAAGGATTTAAAATGCTAGAAGCATATAAATCAAGATCTCGTAATCTGTGTTTGATGAACCTACAAAAATTCTTATATGGATAATCTAGATGGATATGGTATAACCGTCTCAGTAATTATCTGATAAAATAAAGATATAATATACTCATATGTCTTCATAAAGAAATCAGAATCTGTATTTGCTATTATAACAGTTTATATTGATGATATGAATTTAATTGGAACTCCTGAAGAGCTCCTGAAAACTGCTGAATATTTGAAAAGGGAATTTGAAATGAAAGACCTGGGGAAGGACAAAATATTGTCTCGGCCTGGAGATTAAGCATAAATCAGATGGAATACTTATCCATCAATCAGCATATATTGAAAAAATCCATTCCGGCCACTTGAAAATGGTAAAAAGATACTTGGTCATGAAGTACCATATCTTAATGTAATTGGTGCTTTATTATATCTGGCTCAATGTACTAGACCAAATATCACATTTTCAGTAAATTTGCTTGCTAGATTTAGTTCAGCACCAACTCGAAAACATTGAAATGGGATTAAACATCTTTTTCGTTATCTTCATGGAACGAAAGATTTAGGATTATATTATTCAAAATCCAGCAACTTTTCAGTTTAATTGGTTATGCTGATGCCGGGTATTTATCTGATCCCCATAAAGCCCGTTCACAAACGGAATATGTTTTTACATATAATAGCACAACAATCTCCTAGCGCTCCACAAAGCAAAATCTTGTTGCTACATCCTCTAATCATTCTGAGATCCTTGCACTTCATGAAACAAGCCGAGAATGCGTGGACTAAGGTTAGTTATTTATCATATTCAAAATACTTGTGAATTTTCATTATCTACAGAAATGCCTACACCGATATTTAAAGATAATGCGGCTTGTATCACTCAAATTAGAGAAGACTATATCAAAGGAGATAGAACCAAACATATTTCTTCTAAATTCTTCTATACTCATGAACTTCAACAAAACCGACAAATTGTTGTTAAACAAATACGGTCTACAGATAATCTGGCAGATCTATTTACCAAAGCATTGCCTACATCAACTTTTGAGAAACTGGTATATGGAATTGGCATGCGTCATCTTTATAAATTACAGGATTGATGTTAAAGTTTTGTTCAGGGGGAGCGTTCAATCAGGGGGAGCAAATTTTTGAATAGATATTTGTATACTGTACTCTTTTTCCTTTTACCGGATTTTGTCCCAGTGGGTTTTACCGGAAAGGTTTTAATGAGGCAGTTCTGAACCCGTTCACACCACTTGATCCAGAAGATCATTGTATATACTTTGCTAAGGTTTTTGTCCCACTGGGTTTTTCCTAGCAAATCAAGATACAAATGGTGGAATCCAAGGGGGAGTGTTGAAAATGTAGTGTCTTCCACCATCTTCTAGTGGGACACATGTCAAAGAATGCAACACTTACATGTGGCAAGATCATGTGGTTTTACTTCATCCCTAAGTGGTGGAATATTACATTTACTATCCCTCTTTTTCTTGCCTATATATATGTATGGCTTTCATTGTAAAAAGTGAAGTTGTGGTAAAAACTGATACCCACCAAAAATTAATAAAAGGCAATACACTTCTCTCTCGCCTCTCTCTTTGTTTCATCTCTTATCTCATTTCTCATTTCTATTATATTATATGCCTTTCTATTTCTTATCTACTTACTTGTTATATAATTAATCATCATCATCTACTTATTTATTCTCTAATTAATTAATCATTATCATTTATATTATCTATTATTTCTATTTAATTTACAACATTTTCATATATTTGGACTAATGGCCATTAATTGTGTTTACAATAAGGTGTGAATTGTTTCTAATTTCTGGTAATCAGATATGTGTAAGAAACAATATACTTGATTGTTTTAGTCATTTGAGTTACTGGCAAAGTATTGTGTTTTGTATGTTATGTTCAGCTACTGAGAGAGAATCTGAGAAAGAGATAGAATGCTGCTTTGTGCTTTCACGTTTGGTGGCTGAAAGCCTGAAACAAAAAATATGAAATTGAAACTCTAATTGAGTTATATATTGAAACTCTTCTCGTTTTGTTTCAATCATTCTTATTTAATTAATAGCATAAACTTCAAACAACCGTTGACCACGTGACCATGAAAAATCACCGTCAACAATCATATTTCACAATGGTATGCATGATCGCTAACAATTCTTCGTAAGTCATATTCTTTGACACATACATTCCCCGGTTATCGGATCCAATAAACCTCTGACTTCCGTCGGGTAACTGCTCCCATCGACCGTTGTAAGATATTACAATCCTAACCCGATTCATGATGCTGTCAAATTATTCATCACAAACCATTAATAAAAACAGAGGATTAAAAAATATTTTCACATCTTACATTTACAAAGGCTCGGGTGAGGATATTGAAAAGGCTCGGAGAAGACTTCAAAAGTCTCGAAAAGTCTTCAAAAGGCTCGATACTTATTCATTTCAAAGGTAAGGAAAAGTCTCGGTGAAGGCAAGAAAAGGCTCGGAAAAGTCTCGGTCAATGCAATAAAAGTCTCGGAAATTTCTCTAAAAGGCTTGATACTTGTTCATTTCAAAGGCAAGGAAAAGTCTCGGTGAAGGCAAGAAAAGGCTCGGTCAAGGCAACAAAAGTCTCAGAAAATTCTCTAAAAGGCTCAATACTTATTCATTTCAAAGGCAAGGAAAAATCTCAATGAAGGCAAGAAAAGGCTCGGAAAAGTCTCGGTCAAGGCAACAAAAGTCTCGGAAAACTTTCTGAAAGGCTCGATACTTATTCATTTCAAAGGCAAGGAAAAGTCTCGGTGAAGGCAAGAAAAGGCTCGGTTAAGGCAACAAAAGTCTCGGAAAATTTTCTAAAAGGCTCGATACTTATTCATTTCAAAGGCAAGGAAAAGCCTCGGTGAAGGCAAGAAAAGGCTCGGAAAAGGCTCGGAAAAGTCTTGGTCAAGGCAACAAAAGTCTCGGAGATCCAACAAAAGATATAACAATTTTCTTTACAAACAAATGAAAATGTGAACAAATTAACAGAAATATTACCTTGTTGTACTGAAGCACGTCCAAACGTTTTATAAGTTGAAGAAGAAAGCCGATCCAACCTTGAACTTTTATTTGTATAAACAGAGAGAGTCACTGAGTTTTCTTTACTGTCGTTTTTTTTTTGGAAGTGTGGAGAGAGAAAAGTATAAATAGAATAACATAAATGAAGAACTAAGGGCAATTTTGGTAGTTCACCATAATTGGTGCCTTTTAAACTTAACTTATTAAAATACTGATAAAGTCACCAAATCAGTTAAAAAGGGTGACATTTCCCACCATTTCCACACTTATCTTTTCAAAGATTTTATTGGTCAACCGTTAAAGTTAACGGTTTGACTTTAACAGTAGGGTATTTTTGCGTTTGAATAGAGCATTTGTTTGAAATTTTGCTTTATTAGATAAATAGAGGGTATGTTTGTGCAATTAACCCACGGTGTGATCGCTAAGGTTAAAATTTCACACTCCTTGAAAGAAAATTTTGTATGAACTTAAAAAACTAGTAATTGAATTTTTTGTGAGATAGCAACGGTGTGATCGCAATGGTTAAGTATGTGAATGAGATTGTGATTGAAATTGTTAAATGGTTTTGTATAAATCTCAAATATGTGAAAGAGAAAGACAAGATGGTTTAAATTTTGGGTGTTAAAACGTGAGAGGAGTCAAGGATTAAAATTTTTTGGATAAGAATTGGGAGACTAACAGATGTTTTAAGATTTAAGAATATCTCCAACAGTTTCCCTTGCCGACCCCCTTGGCCCCTAAGGTTAATTAAGGGAGAAGCTATATTTTTGTAGCTCCAACAGATCCTTTAGAGGCTCTCTTAAATGTATTTTTGATGGAGTTCACTCTCTTAATTAAAGGATGGCTTCAACCCCCCTTAAGTGGGCTCTACATATTTAAATTTATTTTATTTTTTGAAAAGCACAAGAGATTTAACTTTTAAATCCCAACAACATTTATTATCTATTGCGTAATTTGTTTTACAATAATAATTACAAAGTGAAACATCAAAGTAATAATAAAAATTATTCAGAGAGACATTTAAAGAAGTATTGTTGGAACACATACTGCCATAATGGACCCTTACAACAACATCCACCTTTATTTAAATGGGTCTCCAAGAAAGCTGTTGGAGATGCTCTAACAATGGAGAGGTGAGGTCTCAAAATATCCGAGTCACCATTTAAACATTGACACGTGTTATTAATTGTGTGTCAATGGTTACACTCATATTATGTCACCTTCAAATTCAATGAGAGCAAAATACTACTTGCACAGCCTCATTTTCACTGAATTTTCTTCGAAAGAAAACTGTGTTTCAGCCAGATAACCATAGAAGAAAAAACATTGCAGCCTAAAATTCTTAATTCCGGTTCAACTTTTTGCGTACTTCCAATTTCAAAACACCAAATAAAAAAAATTCTGCATACTTCTCTTATTTGATTTTTCTCTGTTGAAAGCCAAATTCCTTAATTCACAAATCATATTTTTGCAGAGTTTTCCCCGTTGAAAGCTAAAATTCTTCGTACTCTTATCTGTTTCAACTTTCTGCAGATTTTCTCCATTTCATCTTCCATTTATTTATTTTTCATTTGGAAAGAAAGTATGTCTATCCTTGGCGAGGCTGTTGTATATGCGTCAGTTGAGTTGCTGATAAAGAAGTTGGGTTCATCTGATCTGCTTAGTTTTGCAAGCCAAGAGCAAATCCATGCTGATCTCAAGAAGTGGGAGAAGACCTTGAGGAAGATTTCTGCTGTGCTTGAAGATGCAGAGGAGAAGCAGATAACCAACCGGTCTGTGAATAAGTGGCTTTTTGATCTTCAAAATTTGGCTTATGATGTAGAAGACTTATTGGACGAGTTTGCAACTGCGGCCTTGGAGAGGAAGCTCACACATCAACCTACAGAAGCCAGCACAAGTAAGGTACGAAAGTTCATTCCTACTTGTTGCTCCAATTTGAATCCACGATCTATTAAATTCAATGTCAAGATGGCATCTGAAATGAAAAAGATCACTGAGAGATTCCAAGAGATAACAGCTCAGAAAAACAACCTGGATTTGAGAGAGAATTCAGAAGCAAAGTCTAACAAAGTCAGAGATCAAAGACGACATACGACCTCTTTGCCTGAATCTCACGTGTATGGTAGGGAGAAAGATCAAGAAGCAATAATTGAATTGCTGTTGAAGGATGAAGGTAATGAAGATGGAGTCTCTGTTATTCCTATTTTAGGGATGGGAGGATTGGGCAAGACAACGCTCGCTAGAAATGTTTACAACGATGCCAGAGTCAAAAATCACTTTGATCTCCAAGTGTGGGTTTGTGTTTCTGATGATTTTGACATTACCAGGATAACCAAAGCAATTTTGCAGTCAATTGGTTCTGTAATTGGTGACTTTAGTGAACTCAACAATCTTCAAGTTGAATTGAAGGAAAAACTTCTCAGGAAGAATTTTTTAATAGTTCTGGATGATATCTGGAACAGGGATTATATTGAGTGGATGGAACTTCTCCGGCCGTTCAAATCTAGTTCTTCAAGAGGTAAAATTATTGTCACAACTCGCATAAAAGATATATCATCAATGGTTGGCACTCTTCCAACTTATCAATTGACAGCGTTGTCATATGATGATTGTTTGTCTTTATTTACTCATCATGCTTTGAGAAGAAACAATTTTGATGAGCATAAAGACTTGAAGGAAATTGGCGAGAAAATAGCCAATAGATGCAAAGGATTGCCCTTAGCAGCAAAAGCACTTGGTGGCCTTTTATACGGTAATGTCAACTGCAATTTTTGGAAACGTGTGTTGAATAGCAAATTATGGAGCTTGCCAAATGAGGGAAGTGAAATGATTATTCCAGCTCTTAAATTGAGCTATCAGTATCTCCCTCCACATTTGAAACGGTGTTTTGTTTATTGTTCGTTACTGCCAAATGATTATGAATTTCAAAAGGAGGAGATAATATTGTTGTGGATGGCTCAAGGTTTCTTGCAACAAGAAAGTAGTGAAATGCAAATGGAGGATTTAGGTGAAGAATATTTTCAAGAACTACAATCAAGATCCTTTTTTCAGCAATTAAGTAATGACACCTCAAGGTATGTTATGCATGACCTTGTTAATGATCTCGCTCGATGGGTTGCAGGAGAAATGTTTTTTATTAGAGTGGATAAAACGGTTGAGGGAAACAAGCGAACACATGATTTCCAAAATCTTCGCCATTTATCTTATGTTGGTGGTAGATATGATGGAATTAAAAAGTTTGAGGCCTTCTATGGTGTCAATGATCTCTGTAATTTAACTTACAATGGTGGTTTACGTGATGACGTTAAAATATTGGATGCTTTCAATGATTCCAAACATTTGCGGACTTTTTTACAATTACAACTGCCATCTTATGGAAATTGTTACTTAACTCGAGATATTATTCATATGATGCCAAAACTTCAACGCTTGCGGGCCTTATCTTTGAATGGATATTCCATTAGAAAGCTACCAAATGCAATTGGTGATTTGAAATATCTACGGTACCTTGACCTTTGTTACACTGATATTCATGTTTTGCCAGAGTCAATTAGTAGCATTTACAATTTACAGATACTCAAATTGATAGGTTGTCACAGTCTAAAAAAATTGTGTACAGACATGGGGAACCTCATCAATTTGCGTTATCTTAATGTTTCTTCTATTAAGCGAAAATGTTCTGCTTGGCTAGCAGGTGTTGCTAACCTAGAAGGAATGCCTTTGAGGTTTGGTGAATTAACTGGCCTCCGAACACTATCGGATTTTGTTGTGGGTAAAAATACAGGCTCCCAGTTAAAAGAGCTGAAGTTTTTGAAGCAACTGCGAGGGACACTCAGAATTTCAGGGTTGCAAAATATAAGTGATGTTGAGGATGCCAAGGAGGCTGAATTATATGGTAAGAGGAACCTTACTGTATTACATTTAGGATGGAGTAGCTGTGATGCAAGGAATGCAGACATTGAAAAGCAAGTGCTTGACATGCTACGACCTGGTGAAGAGCTTCAAGAGCTTTCCATTAGTGGCTATGACGGTTTGACATTTCCTACTTGGTTAGGCCAAATGTCATTTTCAAATTTAGTGCTCCTACGTTTTGAAAATTGTAGCAACTGTATTTCCTTGCCATCAGTTGGGCAGCTACCATTACTAAAGGAACTTTATATCTCAAAAATGGCTGGTATAAAGAGTGTGGGCCCTGAGTTTTATGGAAACCATTGTTCAAGGCCTTTTCCATTGCTGGAGATTCTTTGTTTTCAGGACATGCCTGAATGGGAAGATTGGAAATCTCATGGATTTAGTCATGAAGTTGAAGGGTTGCCTCACTTGCGTGAACTTACACTTCTAGATTGTCCGAAACTGCGAGAAAGGTTGCCAGAACATCTTACTTCATTAAAAAGGCTTGTCATTCAAAGATGTGAGCAATTGGTGGTGTCAGCTCTAAGTCTTCCCATGTGTTGTTGGGTTAAAATTAGAGGATGCAAACAGGTGGAGCGGAGAAGTACAGTTGGCCTTAGCGGGTTATCTGATATTTCTAGTCACATGTTTCTAATTGAACGATTTATGCAAACTTCATCAGATGTTGAAGAGGTGGAGCTGGTTCTTTATAAAGAGCCAACATCTTTCTGGCGAAGTGGTATCATATCATGGAAAGATGCATTCAAATTTTTTACCAACACGTCAGATGAATACTACCACCAACTTCGTTCCGTCTATTTTTTAGAGAAAGAGCTACAGCAGCCACAAGAATTGCCATACAGACATCAATATCTGACATTATGGAATTGTGTGTGCCTTGCGAAGCTACCACAAGCGTTGCACAACCTCAGTTTCCTTACAAAGTTATGTATTGCTGAATGTCCAAAATTGGTTTGCTTTCCGGAGGCTGCTCTACCTTCTCATTTGAGAAGCATTGAAGTTTTATCGTGTAATGCTCTGAAATCCCTTCCCAGGACATGCATGGGCAGTACATCTCTTGAAAATTTGTCCATTGAATATTGCAAATCTTTGATGTACATTGCAAGAAACCGGTTACCTTCAAATCTAAAACGACTGGGGATCGGTGGTTGCGATAATCTACGAGGCTCGATGCAAGAAGAGAACAATAACTTACCTGCTACACTTGAGGTCATCGGCATCCACAACTGTCTAAAGCTGGAGTCAATAGCAGAAAGGTTTGAAAATCACACAGCTCTTAAAACAATTAACATCTCCGATTGTGAAAGCCTTAAATCTTTACCGACAGGAGGAGATCTGCCTTACATGAACTTGACAAGCCTTCATATCAGAAACTGTGAGAAATTAGAGGCCCTGCCCAACTGCATGCACCAACTCAACCATCTGCAACAAATTACGATATGGGGTTGTTCAAGTCTCGTTTCCTTTCCAGATGGAGGGTTGCCTTCCACGAACTTGACAAGCCTTGAGATAACAAACTGTAAGACACTAGAGGCCCTGCCTAACCACATGCAAAATCTCACCTCTGTTCGAAGATTAACAATAGAAAATTGTCTAAGCATCAAATCTTTCCCAGAGAATGGTTTTCCCACCAACCTCATATCACTTGAAATTGCAAATCTCAAAATCTTTGATATGCTGTTCAGGTGGGGGCTGCACAGACTCACCTATCTTAGAGAGCTCTACATGGAAGGATGTCCTGATGTGGTATCCTTTCCACTAGATGAGAGAGGAATCATGCTTCCGACCTCTCTAACCTCGCTGAGTATTAAAGATTTTCCAAATCTGGAATGCCTTTCTGCTATCATTCTAAGCCTCAATTCCATGGAAAAACTACATCTCGTAAAATGTCCTAAGCTCAAATACTTTCCGGAGAAGGGCCTGCCTCTTCTTTCGGAATTATACATCGATTGTTGTCCTCTGCTAGAACAAAAGTGCAAAGAGGATAGAGGACAGTATTGGTCCATGATCTCCCACATACCTGCAATCTGGATAAATAATGATTGGCTGTAATGGACTTGTGGAGAAGAAGATGATGGAAATCTGTATGATTTCATAAACCTTCAGGTATGTCAATTTAAAATTGAAAAAGCAACCAGTGTTATGATTATTCTACTTTGAATCAGCCCGAATTGAATCTCATTTTCTGTGTATCCAAACAGAAACTCCGATCGTTAATTACAAAGAAGAGAACATCAACTCCCTTGCCAAGTCCATCTACAAAGGTAAATTTCTCTATATGTTTATTTTTCACAATCATTGAAGAATCTGTACATTTCTCTGTAGATATACCATAACTGTTATTTTGAGGGCAATACTGGTGAAATCAGATCAAGAATAATGTTAATTAGTTTAGTGCAGTTTTTGTTTATTTTAGGAATTAATTGGCTAAAAATTCAATACCAAGTGGGCGTGACTCGTGAGTCGTGACATTTTCTAAAAAGTTTTAGGGGTTAAAAAATTAAATAGCACTTTTTAGGGGTGGTCTGGTGCAAATAGCACCACATTAATAAGTGTTGTTTAAATAGTACTAAAGTATGTGCTTGGACAAAAATACCCTCATATTAGGGCATCGGACATCTTATTATTGAATTATTATTTACTTTTTACTTTTTATTTTCATCTCACTTTCATCTCACTTTACTCTGTATTCCCGTTGACTCAAGCAAAGAAGACACAATTGAAGCAACAGGACACATCCATTGACGGCGACAACCGCGAGGACTTCAACTGCACCGACGACAACTGCGAGGACTTCCACGGCACCGGCGACAACCTCGAGGACTTCGACGGCAGCCACACAACTTCGGCGACACGTCCAACAGTTCTCGTCAATCATGATTTGTGGTATTTTCGTTTGGGTTTTGTTTTCAATTTTGATATTGTTGATTTTCACAAATTTAAACACTTATTGGTTGATTTCCATTTAGTTTTTTGTGAATTTGAAATGTTGTTGTTTGAATAAGAACGGTGGTGTTATATGAGTGATATTTATTTTGAATCTATATTTCGATTTCGTTTTTTTGTTGTTTGTTTGATTTCAATTCGTTTTATCAAATCAAATCAAAACAGAAATTATGTGGTTGGCCACGTTTGTTAAAGCTTGGGTGTTAACTGTCTTATAGAAATTATGTTTTGTTGACAGTAAAGACACTTATTATAATTATTTTCTTTTTGGCCGGTGTAGAATACTGCATCAGCATCACTGTTGTGTATTCTTTTAAATGTCTTCTAATTACTATGTAGGTTAAACGGTTAATGTGGTAACATAATTAATATTTAAGTTCTAATTTGTCATATTTTGGTTTTCAGGGCACATCGGCATCACTGTTGATGACACATACAAGGCATGTGAGAGGTTTGAACAACTAGGAGTGGAGTTTGTAAAAAAGCCAATTGATGGTGAGACGGCTCCTTTAGATTGGAATTTACCATTTATCATTTGATGCTTATTTGATGAGTATTGGCATGTTAGTTTTAAACTGTGGGTGAGGGTTTGCTCTTTAATTCTTTAATTCAGGGGTCAAGTATTTTGTTGGATAATCATGACTTCATTTTCATTTTCTAAATATTGATCTTGTTGAATTTGCTAATCATCAATCCATTTCAAGTTGTCTGAACAGCTTGTCTTGTAAGTTGGATTTTTAGCCAAAACTTTATGCAATAATTTGAAATCTAAAGTAGCTGTCCAATAGTGTGTCGTGTTAGTATTATGCATCTATAAAGCATATGTGCACCTGGTGTCTCTTCATATGTATATTAAAGCAAAAAGTAGCAAAACAGAAAGAGATAATTGCTAAAAATGCAGAAGCCTAGGATAGACAATGGGAGTCAATATGTGAAGGTGTATATGTAAAAGCCGCATTTTTTTTTCAAGCCAAATTAAAACAAGAAAGAAATCAATTCTTTCCAGATTAGTTAGTCAACCCTTCAATTTTTGCATTGAATGGTAGGAAAAAGGGAAAATGGAATCATAATAATAGGAATTTCCATTCTAGATTGATTCCATAATGAGTTAGGGTTTTTGAATGTTCTGGCTATATATATACACTTTGTACAGCCTCTAAATCACATTATTTTACCCTTCCATTAGACCACAAAAGAAAACCTGTAAGTGGAGCAACAAGGAACCAACAACAATTTTGAAAGGTAAGTTGCTTCTAATTTTCCTTGGTATATTTCTATATGATTGAAATCTAGGATTCGTTAGGCTATTATCCTCGTTATGCTTTAGTTGATGGAGGTAGGGATAGGTAAGAATGATTTATAACGTGTCCAATTGATAGTGGTAGTTGAAATATAACAGAGGTCTGCTGGAAACCACTCTGTTCTAACTTACAACCAGGAATCGTAAAATCTGTTTGAACTGGTTATTCTCACCCGAAAATTATGAAATATTTTATGTAGATATAATTATATGTTTACTGTCACTCTATGAAATTTAGTGAATTTTGAATGGATATAATAATTGTTGGAGTTTTCGGAGTGGACAGGGGTCAGTATAGATTTCTACTGGGCAGATTTGGGAAACCAGAAAGGAATGATAATTTGTGTATGCTAATGATCATATAATGTTCTGAAAATTTTACTGTAGATAATCTTATATGTCTAGGTTAACTCTGTAAATTTTTATATAATTTGGTGGTGTGGATAATTAGTTAAAATTATTGGAGTAGGTAATGGTCAGTTTAGAAAACAAGACCGAAGGAATATTAGTGACCTTTTTAATTCGATTAGACTGTTTTGGGATGATAACATGATCGAATTTTAATTGTACTTGGTATAGGGTTCATGTGAATTTTGGAGTTTAGGAGTAAGCTACATTATTACTGACGACACGTCGTTGCGATGTCGGTCAAAAGATTGAACATTTAAGTTCGACCTCACTAGCGCGCGAGTCACAAGGACTAGCACAGCGGCAAGTGAGGGTATCGTTCCGCAGGGAGGTGGGATCCGCCGACCGTCACTGGTTCTAGCTATTATTACAACACTCCGAGAGAACTCGTGTGTTGCGTTTGCAGAAAAATAAGTAATAATATAAATAAATAAACTAACTACCATAATATATACATGGATAGGATGGAATGGAGAGATGGCATGAAATGTGGTGTACACTAGGGCAATGACTCAACCATAACAATCCTCATAATTAAGCTCTAGACTCACTTAGTCCCTCAATATGCAAGTATATCATTGGCTCGTGTCCCCTTAATTGATTTCTAATATCTCTCGAGTCTTAGAAATCACATCCACACATACAAAGTACATATGAATTCATTAAGTGCCGTGGCACACACACAAGAGCCCTGTATGCCAGCCTAGTGTATCTCTCATTGTCTGGTCATATACAGTGGTTATTTCGTTGGGCATTTAATGCGCAACCGCGTGGGCCATACTACAGCCAATAATTCATTCACAATGGCTAACCAAATACGGGATGGCAACCAAGTGAAAGCATTAAGAATACGAGATACCCATACAACACGTATGTTATATGCTCGTGTCCCCTTAATTAATCTCTAATCTCTCTCGATGTCTTAGAGATTACATCCATGCATAAATGCTTGGATTCATTAAGGACTGTGGGACACACACACGAGCTCTACACGCCAGCATAGTGTATCTCTCACTGTCTGGTCAAATGTAGAGGATATCACGCTGGACATGTTAATGTGAACCACGCAATATATAACACATAGCCTAAATATCATCCACAAGGTAGCTAACCGAGTGAAAGCATTAAGCAATGAAATACCCATATAACTACACAAGCACAAGAGGAATTCAGTTTGTCTTAACTCTAGATACGGATTCGGTTTTATCAATCTCCCTAGGATGGCTAGACATGGGAAACAAGTTTACCAAACAACAATGTGCAATAAGTTGGTTGTTATTCATTAAGACCATTCAATATGGGTTAAGGGTTCATTCTCTTGATTTGGGAATTTTCCCTAAATCAATTTATTACCCAATCCGGCCAAGGATGAGCAATAGTGTCTTGATAACAAGACCCATTAAGCACAAGAATTGGAACCCAGGCCAATTTAGCAACTAAATGCCTGAACTGAAACCTTTCCCACTCTTTGGAGCTAAATCTCTAACACTCAAATTACTCTAAACATGGCATTTTGGTCATCCATCAATCAATCAACAATCATGGGAAGTTAAATTACACTACTCCTACATTAAATTACTCTACTCCTAATCCCAATCATGGACACATATCAATTTCGGACCTCTACACACATGGATATTGCAATTAAAGCTAAAATCATGTAATTGGCAAAGAGTGAAACAAAACCCATATGAAATCAAGCACAAACAACTTATATAACACAAGAGTAGGTTTACAATATTCCCCAAATCGGGGTTACACATCAAAGAAACAGAAAATACAAAGAAATGAGCAAATAAGAGCAAACCCTTGAAGACAAGTCCTCCAAAGATGCTCCAAACCTTCTTAGCTCGAAATTGGTCCAAAGACCACTCCTATTCCTTGCAATCTGCCCTAAAATGGATGGAGGAAGTGTAAAATGGGGTTGTGGAGATGTATGGGGAGCTCCCATGGAGGAAAAACCTCCATGGGAGCTTGGATCCTCCTTATTTGGTGAAGAATGTGAAGAAAATGGTAGAGAGAGAGAGTAGGGCGGAAGAGAGAGAGAGGGAGTGAAGGGGTTCTATCAAAACTGAAGAGAAGAGGGGATATATATATAGTGGGGAGAAGGGTTTAGGTCAGAATTGAGGGGAAAAGACAAAAATGCCCTTAAGTGGCAGATTTTTGGGGGGTCTCGCGGATGACTTTCCAACAGCGCGCACCGTTACGGAAACGGGCATAACTTTCTCCACAAACATCGGAATCGTGATCTTGACAAACCGTTGGAAAGAAGACTTCTGGATCTTTCCAACCATATGTAGCACAAAACCCAGTTCGATCGGAGGAGAGAGATATGGGCCCCGCAAGATGAGCAATCTGTAGGAAACTTTCATCAAATTTTCCGCCTTGACTTTTGCGCCCTATTCTGCGCCCTAGGGCGCAGAATTACAAAAAGTGAAGTTCTGGTCCCTTTCTGTGCCTATTTTTGCTGCCCCTTAACGCAGAACAAGGGCGCAAAACCAATTTTCAAAAATTACACTTTTACCCCAATATGTCTCTATTTTTGCACTTTAGCCCCTGTGATGAAAAATATCCTGAAACACTTATTTAAAACATTAAATACCTAGTTTTACCCGGAAAACAAGCATAATAGATGAAAGTAAGGGGCTACACAACGTGTAGAAATAAGAGTTATCAATTACGTGGAGTCGAGGTAAGTAAATTCCATACACAACGCCTACGTATCAAATATATTTTGAAATACTTTACTTCCTAAAACTATTTGTTCGTAAATTTTGGAGTTTCTGTGTTATGATGTGCTGCTAGCTCTGAAAACATATTGATTTACTTTGTTTACTGATGCAAAATGATTTGAAATGAACAAGTGATCGTATTTTTATAAATTATTTGATCTAAATAGTATAGATATTATATGTATTGTATTTGATCAACTATTGAATATGATTTCCTCATAATTTTCATATCTATCGAAAGTTTGTTATATAATTGTGTTTATTTCATTATTTGAAAGGATAGTTTCTTATCATTGAGGCTTACTGGTGTGCATATTTAGGAAATAGTTGCTTCATTGGTGACTGATCGTGTGCTGTGTAGTTATGCTTGCTTGTATGTTTTTGGACTTATATCATACTTTTCGAGACTTATTAAGGTATAATCGGGACTTATTTAAGTATGATCGAGACTTATTCATCTGTATTCGAGACTTAATTGTTTCTGATCGAGACTTACTGGTGTTGTAATGTTCTAGAATGATTTGCTATATTGGAGACTTATTGTGTGATGTGTAGTTATGA
Organism: Acer saccharum; assembly: GCA_030490815.1. Classification (NCBI taxonomy): domain Eukaryota; kingdom Viridiplantae; phylum Streptophyta; class Magnoliopsida; order Sapindales; family Sapindaceae; genus Acer; species Acer saccharum. The sequence continues at coordinate 2,994,715 of CM059874.1, read as the reverse complement.
TTGTATGTTTTGTTTGCAGATGGTAAATCTAAAGAGGCTACTGAAAATTCCCGAGTCGGATTGGAATAATGGCACAATTACTCGCCACAATCACATTGAAATTCTGCAAGTAATAGAGGATGTACTTACCGGCATAGAAGATAGGGGGGTCCAAAAGCAGAGGTTCATGGACTCATGCTTTGGACATTTCTTATAATGAATATTTTTGAATGAATGGAATTGAATGGTCCATTTTCAATGGAAAGGGGTTTTTTTTTTTTTTTTTTTTTTTTTTGTATGGATGGTTTTGTTGTCAATAAGTCTCGAATTTATTATATTCGGGACTTGATATCCAAAAGTCGAGACTTATTCGGAATATTCGAGACTTATTATAAATATTTCGAGACTTAATAGGTATTTTCGAGACTTATTATAATATATTCGGGACTTATTTGGTAATTTCAAGACATATTGGGTACAAATGACATTCTGTATTACAAACCTTTACACCGACAATAATGAATTTTATAACGCAACATAACACCTACTAACCATCCACATGCAAATTACAAACCAAGAAATGTCATTTAGCTTTTACAAATAATAAAGAAATGTTCATACATATCATCTAGAAAGTACGATTAATGATAATGGAAGCATTATAGTCATCCAGAAAGTGAGATTGATTGTATGTAAATTCATTACAGTCATCCAAGGATTTCATCTTTTTTTGGGCAAGTTTTTTTGTTGTGCTCGATTTCATGGCACAAACTACATTTTCGACGGTATGCATCTGGAATGGTATTGCTGGAACTGGGGCCCGAATTCGTACACCGCCATGAATTGTGACCTTGTGTTCCGCATTTTTTACATTTTTGTTTACTAGGCCTCTAAGAGGCGGAGGCAAATCGAGTTCTTTGGAAGAATGGGTTGTCAAATGGAAGAAAGGAGAGGAAGAACCTGGGTCGACTTTGGTTGAAAACTGAAAATGGAAGATTGAGCTGAAACCTGGGTCGACTTTGGTCAAGAATGGTGGTTGAAAAGTGAAGATGGAAGAATGCACTGTGTCTTGGAAGAAAGGAGTTCACTGTTTGGCAAAGTGAGGGAAAACGAAAATTGAAAATGAAAATGAATAATGGACAAAAGTAATGAAAGTGGACAACAGTAAAAGTGGGGGCATTTTGGTCTGAATTCCCTTTTTGGTGCTATTAAAACTAGACTTAGTAATTTGGTGATAGTTGCACAAGTCCAAGTTTTAAAAGTGCTATTTTGCCCCATTCCCTCAAAGTTTTAGTGGTCAATTCTTATATTATAATTTCACAGTATAACAAAATGTTTTGAGTTATGGTCTTTTTCTGTTCTCTTTGTTTTGTTAGTCTAATTCATTGAGCAATTTGTTTCAAAATTTTGAGGCACAGCTGCTATAACAGTTTATGTTATTTCTTTTCCGAAGATTCTGCCAATTCTCTCCGGTTTGGTTATTAAATTTTCAGAATAAGTTAAACCGGTGTAGGAAATTGTTGGCAACGGAGAAATTCACAAATGGCCAGAGCTTCTGACAGCCACAATTCCATATCCTATTTCATCTTCATATAATTTTATTTATAATATTTTATATTTCCATGATTGTGATAAAAATTGCCGTCGTTGGATTGGAGCCAATGTGTGAATGTAAAAGATGAATAGAGTGTGGACTAATTTGTAAGTCCCTTCTTTCTCCTCGTGCAGGTAAGTGAAACTACTTCGTTACACTCATTGACCGAAGACAAACATTTCCTTTGAAGTTGAAGCAGCCTCATGTTTTCCTTTCATTATTTTAATATTAGCAAAATCAGTGGGATTTGTATATCTTTATTATTTTTTAATTACTCATATGTGTGTTTATATTCACAAAGTAATATCAATGAATGGAAATGCTTTCCATTCTACCTTTACTCTGAAAACTCTCACTTTTCTACAAAGGATTATGAATTTCAAAAGGAGGAGATAATATTGTTATGGATGGATCAAGGTTTGTTACAACAAGAAAGTAGTGCAATACAAATGAAGGATTTAGGTGACCAATGTTTTCAAGAACTACAATCGATATCATTTTTTCAACGATCCATTTTTCAACAATACCTCAAAGTATGTTATGGACCGTTGGTTGCAGGAGAAATATTCTTTTTTAGAATGGAGAAAACAGTGGATGGCAACAAGCAAAATAATACTTCCAAAAACCTTCTTCATCATTTATCTTATGTTTGTGGTACACATGACAGATTTATAAGGTTTGAGGCCTGTTATGCGGTTAACGGCTTTAGCAATTTAAGTTACAATGGTTGTTGTTCATACGATCGGGATAAAGTGATTGAGGCCTTAAGTGATTTTAAAAATTTGAGGACATTTTTGCCATTAACGTTGTCATCTACTCATTTTGGCTACCGGTTAGCCCCTGAAATTTTTAATATTTACCAAAACTACACCGCTTAAGGGTCCTTTTTTTGAATGGCTATAGCACCAAAGAGCTATCAACTGCAATTGGTTATTTGAAAAATCTACGAGACCTTTCATACATTCCAATTCTTCATTACAATTTATTGACACTTAAACTAGAAGGTTGTAATCATTTAAAGAAATTGGTATACATGATTGCGAAAATCTTCAACTTTTACCTTAGGACCTGCAGAAACTCAACCATCTTAAACGGATTTCTATATTTCAGTGTCCAAGTCTCGTATCTTTTCCAAGAGGAGGGTTGCCTTTGACAAATCTTAAGAAAGATTTATGTGGAAAACTAATGGATCTGCCCAACAATATGCACCAACTGAACCATCTTCAACGGATTGAAATATTGGATTGCTCAAGCCTCATTTCTTTTCCAGCGGGAGGGTTTTCTTCCACAAATTTGACAGAGCTTTTAATACGAAACTAGAGTCTCTGCCCAACAATTTGCACCAACTCAACTTGTGCATTTCTCTCATGCTCTTTTCTTTTTCTTTTTTTTTTTTTTTTCTCTTTTTGAATCTTTTGTTCTTGAAAATGAGCAAACTGAAAATGGCAATTAAATTCGCTCTGTTAGCAGTTTTCTGTATTATTGCAAAAAGCTGAAATTAGTAATAATGCTTTGTGTTTGGTTGTCAAGAAAAAGAAGTAAGAAATAACAGATAAAAAAATGAAAAGACAAAAACAGAGCAAATGGGAAATAAGGGAAACCATTTGCTCTATTATTTTGTGGACGAGACTGATGAAAACAGATAAAGATCATTTTTTTCAACAATCAAGCAACAATACCTCATAGTATGTTATGCACAGTTGGTTGCAGGAGAAATATTCTTTTTTACACTGGAGCAAGACTGCAAGAGCTGTAAAGCAATTGAAATGGCAAAACAAGCAATGATCTTATAGTTCTACAATGATTATTGTGATTATTGTGAATGATCTTATAGTGTGTTTTTGGAGAAAATCGAATGTATGCAAAAGAACATGATGTTACAGGAAATGCTTGAAGAAATGGATCGAAGTTTATACTACAAGTGCCTCCAATATCAGTTTCTTCAACAAATTACAAAGAATCCATTTTATCCTTGAGAAGATAGCTTTTGGTGCTCTCAAAGTTCAGTCTGTTCAAATTGAAAATCAACTTGCTGATATCATGACAAAGGCTCTCACATCATCTCGTTTTGAGTATTTTCGTTCCAAGCTGAACTTAGAGATATCTCCCACGTTTAGCGTGCGGGGGAGTTAGAGATAATAGTACAATCTGCTCAGCCAAAGATCAAGCTTGCCATTCAAGCTCAAAGGTGTCAGCACCAAGTTAGCAAACTGGAATCGAATTCAGCTAATCAGTTTTCAGTCTCAGCTCACTTAGTTGCTCATGCTACTATGCTCGTCTTTCCGGTAAGTGGAAGCTGAAGATGATCACAGATCATGATGACCAGACTGTGATCATCAATGGCAGCTCAATAAATACTTTGGCGGGAAAACTCTTTTCTGATGTAACAGAATTGCCAGCTTGCAACTTGACCAACCATATAAAATACAGTTTCTCTTTCTCTCTGTAATTAAGTTGCATTCTACTGAAAAATACTCTTCTCCTAGAGCTCCATTATGGAGGTTACCGGTTTTTGCTTGTTTTTAGTTTAGTCATTTTATCGAACAGTTTATTACTTCTATCAAACACCTGTTCCTTCACAGTATTCCAATCGAAAAACAATGCAAAACGAACATTTTCTAACACAACCAAGAATGACAACATCCACTGGAATTACTTCACTAGCTCCGGCTGATCATTCAGCTCATACATCTCTGTATTCACCAACTATTTCTTCTACAAAAGATTCTGTTGAAATAAACAGCCATTCACAAGCTCCTTCTAATGAACTTGAATCTGTGCCCTCTCAAGATCCTGTTATGCCTTTAATTAACAGTAAACTATCAATATTCTATGGTGACTAGAGCCAAGAATGTCATTTATAAGCCAAAAGTCTGGCTTGCTGAGTTAGAAGATTCATAACTACAATCAGTACATGCTGCTCTTGTTAATTCTAATTGGTTGAAAACTATGAAGGAGGAATTTGATGTTTCACAAAGAAACCATACTTGGAGTTTAGTTAAACCCACCTGGTAGGAAGATTATTGGGTGTAAGAGGTTCAAAGTCGAGAGGAATTCAGATTTGTCACTTTTAAAGTACAAGGCAAGGTTAATGGCCAAATTTTTCCATCAAGTTGTTGGCTTCGTTTTCGATGAAACCTTCTGCCCGGTTGTGAAGCCATCAGCCACTGTTAAGACACTCATTTCAATTGCTGTAACAATGTCTTCCTCAATGCTGAGATGTAGGAGGATGTTTAGATGACTCATCCTCTTAATTTTGAGCATGAGAATTCACAACTTGTTTGTAAATCACATAAGAACTTGTATGGTTTAAATGAGGCAGCTATTACCTGGTTTAATAAGTTCAGGCAATCATAGATTCAACTACAGTTTTCAGAATCCAAAGCTAGCAGACAGTTCACTTTTTTTACAGGTTCACACAAATGGCAGCACAGTATCCATCCCATTCTATCTGGATGATATTATAGTTACAAGTGACAATAAAGAAGTAATAATTTAATCAGCTTGTGTGTCAATTGCATTACAACCTTAAAAGATCTAAAGACAATTGTACAATATATTCTGGTAATTGAAGTTCAGAATACAAGAGAGGGCATGTATACATATTTCTGAGCATAAATATATCTTGAATTTGCTAAAAAAAAGAGGCAGGTATATGTTGACAGCTAGACCTTTTCCTTCACACATGGTCAATAGAGATAGTAGAACTCTGACCATAATCCTATCGATAAGGTCTTTAAGAGTATATAAGTATTTTAGGAGCACTACAGTATGTTACAATCGCAAGACCTGATATTGCATATTCAATGAAAGAGGTAATTTGCCAATACATGCAAACACCTCTTAGATGAGCATTGGAAGGCAGTAAAAATGATCTTGAGATATCTCAAAGGGACAACAACAATTGGTTTGCATCTTACAAGATCAAAAACCTCAGCAGATGCAGGATATTGTGTTTTCCTTGGACTGAATTTAATTTACTTGGACTGCAAAGAAGAAAGATACAATATCTATCTAGATCCTCTGCAAAAGCTGAATACAAGAGCTTGGCAGTTATAGTAGCTGTAGCTGATATAAGTTATAACTTGGTTGCAATCTATACTACAAGTGACTCGAACTGGACCATCAACAACACAATTTGGTGTGATGATCTTACACTACAGCTATGGCTAGTAATTCAGTACTTCATGCAAGGACCAAACACATTGAGTTAGATTTATATATTAATTGATCATTTGTTCGAGAAAATATTTTGCAGAAGGCTATCTTTTATTGTAAATCATATACCTTCACTTGATCAAATAACTGACATCTTCGCCAAGCCACTGGCTACACCTAGATTTCAATATTCAAGAGACAAACTCACAGTGATGGATACCTCGCTGAGTTTGATAGGAAATGTTAGAGATAATGATTGGAAGCTAATAAAAGTTGATAATCAATCAAAGTCACTGCAAGTTAATAAATCAAAGGCAACATATGATGGTCACAGGCCGACAACAGGCCTCCAAGAGGAGCATGCACTCATGGATTTATAATCTTGAAAGCTAGAGAAGCAGACCCTTCTCTGGAAATGATTTGAGCTTAGAAAATTGCAAGAGGCATAGTTTTTCCAAGAAATTGAGGTTTTGAAAGACAGATGAAAGGCATTCAGATTTGGAAAATCTATAATCTGCAGGAAGCATGGTTCCTGTTTCCTCTAGTGGAAAGGACAACTTTACATTTTCATCAAACTCTTTGTTCATTCTTTGAATCGGTTATCATTTCAATGTTTAGATCATAAATCCAAATTGATTATTATATAAACATGATACAAACCTATCGATTGAAATTTTGTAGTAGGACAATAATCATAAATAACCAAAATTTACATAAATGAACATTCAACCAATAATAAGTACATCATCAATCAGGTTGTCAACATACCAAAACCAAAAACCTAGAGGAGTCCAAGGACTGAACAAACAGCTTGTATGAAAGTGAGTACAAGGATGATAACAGCTGCAATGACAGAGATGGACGCCCATGGAGTGTTGAAATACTTTTGCTTCAAATTTGCCTTCCACTTGTGGCATGGAGATTTGCAATAGTTTTGTAGATCGTTAACGAGACCCGAATAGTAGAAATTACTATGATTTACTGTAGCATCTTTGCTAAGTTCCCCAAAAAGTGTTGACACCCCTTCACTATCCAAAATCAGATTATCAATAACTCCCATATGAATTAACAATTCAACATCTTTTGAACTGCTTAAAAGGCGATTGAGGATCACATTGTAGTCATTCATATAATTAGTATCGGAAGGCAATGCATCACAATGTAGTCCCTCGTAGATCTGAAGATTTCTTAATAAATGTATTGTCATATTACCTATTGTTAACTTTGGAATTTCCAGAGTCCCCTTATTAAATGTTATGTCAAGCAAATTCTTGGATTCTACCACCTTAAACTTGACACCAGCCTGATGAAGTTTTGTTACATTGGGTACAGCTTCAGAATCAGGTTGCCTTTCAGCGACATCATGTTTTGGTGGCCGAAGACAAAGTCTTAGCAGATCAACAAAATGTTTCGCTTTAGAGAAGTACGAATCCATCAAAGTTTCGTTTATCGAAAGAGCTTGACATATATTGAAATATTCGAAGAAAACACGAATAAATTGACTCAAGGAATACCCATTGTACCTCTTAGGCAATGCAGGTTTTGCTAAGTTAAACAAGTCCTGCAGAACAAAAATTGGAAGCTGATTTTCTAGGAGCACAATGTCAAGCACTATATCCTTTATCTTTCCAGGTTTTGTAAATATACGGTCAAGACTCTGAAATTCAGGAATACTTCTAAGAAACATCTCTATAAGAAAAACGGCATCCAATAAAATAATTTCCACAAATTCTTCACAATTACGCAAATCTGTTTCCTTATCCTTTATAAACTTAAGAAAATCCTTGGTACTTACACAGGTTCGCTGCAGAAACTGTTGCAAATATCTTAATTTGTGCTCTTGCATAGGTTTTAATTCTTCCCTACCATGGTGGAGTGGGCCAATTGAGACCATCTTTGGAGTATAAAGAGTTTCGTTTAACATCCTAATTTTTGGAGGAACTTGATAAATGCAGCAATCTTTAGACAAGGGAGGTAAGGTTTGAAACTTACCTATCAAAGATTCTGCTTGCTCATCAAAATCAATACACACATGATCCTTGCTTTTATCCATCCTGTTCCTTGCTTTCTGGTTGCTGCACTACATAATATATAAAAGAACAATCAAAACCATCACTATAACCCAAATAGATGAGAAACGTTTCATGATTAAAGAAGGATATAAGAAACTTACATTGCTCTGTTCTCTAAAAAGCTTGTGTTAATTTAGCTTCCAATTTTGTTATTCTTTTCGTCTTCTTTCTTTTTCTCTCTTAAATGGCTGTCGAATTTAAAATCTGAAGAGATTGTTAAATTGAAGAAATGTAGCTTGTGATTTTTTTTTTCTTCTTCCTTTTGCCTTCTTTCCAAGAAAAATCAGTGAAATATGAAACTGTAGGTGGACTTCACGCGGTGTTTATGTCGGTCTTTGAAGGTGGCATAAAGGACAAAAGCAAAAGAGAAAAACAACACTCCACTGTTGACTGATAAATGTGAATTGGTTGGTTGCTTGGATAATTAGAGATGCTTTTGAAGGTCATGACAATAAGAGACGCGTACGTGATATACGGCCAGTTTGGTCTTGCTGTAACTTTTATAATAATCATCTTTAGCAATGATGAAGGAATAACCAACTGTAAAATTAATGGGCAGATGTTTGGTTAATTATACTTTTAAAATTATTGTATAGTTCAAAAGCAGTATACATATGTTTGATAATTTTATTTTAAAAGTGCTGAAATTAGTTATAATGACTAAAGTAGACATAATTTTAAAACCTTATTTCATTTTGTTTCGTTAATTACATATATAAATCAATATTTAAGTATAATACTTAAATTAGAATAAAATTCCTATAAGAACAATAAAAATATTTTTAAAAGATTTTATAAATCAAATCAATATTTATTTAGAATCTTTAATTTTAAGATGAAATAAGGTATATAAATGATTTTAATTTGATTTCATAAGGATAATAATAATATTTTAAAAGATTCATTAAATGCTGAAATAAATTATTCCATAATCAATTTCAAAAAATAATCCCTCACCTACTTCTCAAAATCACTGTCAAAACTTGTCAGATTATAAATTAATCACTTTTAGAAGTTTTACCAAACATCATTTTATGTTAAAATTATAAAATAAACAAATTTTAACTTTTCAAAAGCAATACCAAACTGGCCCATAGTTTAATTTGATCCATCATTGACCGATAAATGTAGGGATGTCAAAAATCCCCATGGGTACGGGGACCCACCCTATTTGGGACGAGTTTGATACATGTTAATTGGGGTATGGGGCGGGGATGAGATTTGATTTTAAAACCCAATTAATTTTAGGACGGGGAATGGTATTTTGGTCCCTGCCCTGTCCCCTCCCTATATCCCAATTAACATGTTGCATAGATGATTAAGAAACAAGAATATATGTTACAATTTTTTTTTCTTCAGTTTTCTTTCAAAATATAATTGGGAAGAAACCTTTTTCTTTAAGTCTAACTATGCTGAGCTCCTTAAGGATGGTATCTGGCTCATCGAGAAAGACTCCCAGAGAGATTTTTGGCATGATAATTAGCTTGGGAAGCCCATTGTGGATCTTCTTGGTATTCCTGATTTCGTGGTCATTCATCTTCATGCTAGGGTTTCGGACTTCATTCATGATGGTAGATGGGTTTTGGAAGATCGTTTTCGTGCTAGATTCCCGGATCTCTGTTTTCGGATTAAGAAAATTGTTATTTCTCCTGTTGTTGACTATTTGGTGTGGCCTCATTCTAGGGATGGGAGGGTTTCTTGTAAGGCGGCTTATTCTAGGATGTTTCATCAGTTCCCTCAGGTCCCTTGGTGGAGGGATGTCTGGTCTCGCTATATCCCTCCTTCCCGTTCTATCCTTTCTTGGCGTCTTCTTCTTAATAGATTACCTACTTAAGACCGCTTATGCAGATCCAGTTTCAATTAGCCTCCAGATATAGTGTTTGTGGCGCTAGCTTGGAGACTGTTGACCATCTTTTTCTTAAATGCCCTCTTGTTGCTGCTCTTTGGGAGACGGTTTTTTCTGTTTTTCAAAGGTGTGTCTCCGTTGACACTTGGGGCTCTTTTTTCCATTAGGTCATGTCTGTTTCTTTCAGTGATCAGATTAGGATTTTGTGGAAAGCTACCATTCATGCTGTGATCTGGTGTGTGTGGTATTCCCGTAATCAGTGGATTTTTGAGGGGAAGTCTGTTGATTTCAGGGCTGCTCTTTCTCTTATTTGGCGTTCGGTCTATGATACGAACCGTTTGGGGATCGGTTGTATGCATAATTGTGTTGATGATTTGCTGATTCTTCATCGATTTGGTCTTAGTGGTCGTCCTAGTAAGGCTCCGGTTATCAGGAGTGTTGTCTGGTCTCCTCCGACTCTGGGGTGGATCAAGGTTAACACGGATGGGGTTGCTTTAGGTTCTCCGGGTGTTGGGGGTTGTAGGGGTGTTTTTCAGAATTGTAGGTCTTTTGTTAAAGCTTGTTTTGCAGTCCCCCTTGGTCAGGTTTTTACTTTTGAGGCTGAGCTCCTTGCTGCTTCTTTAGCCATCAATTATGCGTGGAAGTTGGGTTGGCATAAGATCTGGCTCGAGCGTGACTCTTCTTATGTGGTTCAGCTTCTTTCTGACAGATCTGATGAGGTTACCTGGCGTGTTCTTCAAGCTTGGCAGCGTTGTATTTATCAGATCTCACACATGGAATTCCAGGTTTCTCACATCTCCAGGGAAGGTAACCAGGTGGCGGATGCTCTCTCTAAGCACGCTTTGGGTGTTCTTTCTGATTTATGGTGGTCCTCCACTCCTTCGTTCTGTTCTTGGTTTGTTGGTAATGATTGTATGGGTAAAGAATCTTTCAGGTTTTCCTAGTTTTGTTTTTTCTTGTTTGGCCTGCATGCCTTTGGGTTTTTTGGGGTTTTGTCCTCTGTTCTGTTGTGTTTTTTGGATTCTCTTGTTTCTTTTTTCCTTTATTTATATATTCATAGATGCTACCTAGGGGTTTTTCAGTATATGATCTCTTGTGATGCTTTTCCCCTTTAGGTCAGTCCAATTTCATCAAAAAAAAAAAAAAAAACCTTTTTCTTATAAATAATTAAAATGTAATTTTTTTTTTTTGTTGATACAATTATACATGGAGATGAAAGATGCATAGTCACATTTTTGTCATTAGCACTTGTTCTTAGACAAATATTAAGAGTTAAACTTTCAATCCTTATTTTCTTTTGGTAGATTTAATTATGACGATTTTGTATTTCAATTTCATTTTTATTGAAAAAGAACGGTGTAATATTCATACGTTTGGTAATTTAGTTTGTGATAGACTTACTATGAATTAGAGTTTATTTACTTTTTTAATTAATTTTTTTCTTCAATCATTTAATATTTTCATAATATATTAAAAGAACAATCAAAACCATCACTATAACACAAACAGATGTGAAACGTTTCATGATTAAAGAAGCATATAAGAAACTTACATTGCTCTGTTCTCTATAAAGCTTGTGTTAATTAGCTTCCGATTTTGTTTTTCTCTTCTTTTTTTCTCTCTTAAATGGCCGTCGAATTTAAAATCTGAAGAGATTGTTAAATTGAAGAAACGTAGCTTGTGAATTTATTTTTTTTCTTCTTTTTGTTTCTCTACGAGATTATGCCTTTTTTCCAACAAAAATCTGTGAAATATGAGACCGTGGACTTCTGGCGGTGTTTATGTCTTTGAAGGTGGCATAAAGGAGGGGTAAAATTATCTCAAAAGATAACATGGTTTGAACAAATTTACCCCCTCAATGGACACATGTCATGTGTTCGGGAGAGGTAATGCTCACCCCCTTGAGCAAAAGTGAACTCATAAAGGACAAAAGCAAAAGTGAAAAGCAACACTCCACTGTTGACTAATAGATGTGGATTGGTTGGTTGCTTGGATAGTTGGATAATAGAGACGCGTTTGAAGGTCATGACAATAACTGCGTAAGTGATGTAGTTTAATTTGATCCATCTTTGATAATAATATTAATAAGTGGCGCATTTGAAGTTGACAGATATAAAAAAAAAGGATCAAAGGAAGGTGGCATGAAGGACCGTGGACGGTGCTTTTGTTCATTGTAATGTTCAATTTTTTTTTATTTTTTTTTAAATGACATTTATAGTAACTTTACAATTTAGTATGATAGCAAAATCTCTTTTCTAAAACGGACATTATAAGACATGAGATCCAGCGTCACAACTCACAAAGGAAAAGGAAGCAGAATAATGAAAAAGAGAAAAGCAACTGGTTGGTTGCTTGGATAATAAGATACGCGTTTGAACTTTTATTTTATTTTATTTTAAAAAATATGCTCAGTAATGGTACGTTATAATAGCTAGTGACAATATATTGTGAAATTCATAATTCATTTCACGCTTTTAAATACGTTTAATTTCATCCATTGCACGCTTTTGACAGCTGATTTGCATCCATTGTGAAATTCATAATCCATTGCACGCTTTTAAATTTAAGAATCTGTTTAATTTATATTCTATAAATACATAATTAATTTTTAGAGCAGTGCTGTTAAAAGAAACAAAAATAAGGGCCTGGTGGACGGAAAGAGAAATAAAGAAGTTGAAGAAGAAGATGTGCCAACTGCCAACCCACGCTTTACTGTTAACCCATCTCAAGTTCTAACGGAACAATAAATGTGTTTATGTTCAAATATCATTCGGAAACAAACACACATTATGGTTGTTAATAATGCAGAAAATTTAGAGAATATCCTTGGAATTTTATATATTAATTAATGCTCTCAGATAAAATGAATACTCTTAAACCGTACCATATTGGATGGTAATTAACTAATTATCATGATCCGCTAGATGTTCATAATGTTTTAAATTATGTACAATTGAAAAGCCAAACTTATGCACACGTACCAAACCCACGCGTTACTGTTAACCCATCTACGAATTAATATAAAATTTCATGTAACTTCTCGTCAGTTTCACTAGGAACCTCCTCTTTCTTTCTCCGAATCCGACCTCATCGTCTAAGCCTATATACCCTCCTCTTCCACCAGAACCACCAACTCAACAACAACGAAGGAAGTGGAATCTTCTTATTTTCTAGTCCATTTGTGAAAACAACGGAGCGGGAGTATGAATAATCTGTCTCAGTATGAACAGCCTCATGAAAACATCATCAACAAGGATGATGTCGTGGCGGCGGCTGCTGGTTACGCCTCTGCCGATGATGCGGTTCATAACAACTCCAGAGCAAGTCGCGAGTGTAGAGGTTCGATTCAGATCTCTCTCTTTTTTCTGGTTTTTGTTTGTTTATTTATTTTGATTCGATGATCCGTGTGTTTTGATTTTTTGATTTCAATTGAATCAAAAGAAACGAGTTTCGATTAAGATTCAAAATCAGTTTCGATTTTGATGATAATTTTTGTTTTGTTCTCTAAAAAATATTAGGAATTCCATGTACAGAGGAGGAGCACAGGTTGTTCCTTTTAGGAGTGCAGAAACAAGGAAAAGGAGATTGGAGAGGAATTTCTAGAAACTTCGGGATCACAAGGACTCCAACACAGGTGGCTAGTCATGCTCAAAAATACTTTAATCGCCGAAGCAATATCAATCGTCAGTGCCGCCGACCGAGCCTCTTTGAGATTGTTGTTGACGGCGATGACAGTAATGACGGTAATGACGGTGATGACGGTAATGACGGTGATGATGGTAATGACGGTGATGACGGTGATGACAGAGACAACAATGGCGGTGGTGGAGACAAAAATAAGAAGAAAGGCGGTGGCCACGATGATGGTGAGGGTAATGGAGATGGTGGGGATAAAGCTGAAGGTGGCCATGAAAACATCATCAAGAAGGAGGACGTCGTGGCGGCGGCTGCTGGTTACGCCTCTGCCGATGATGAGGTTCATAGAGCAAGTCGCAAGTACAAAGGTTCGATTCAGATCTCTCTCTTTTTTCTGGTTTTTGTTTGTTTATTTATTTTGATTCGATGATCCGTGTGTTTTGATTTTTTGATTTCAATTGAATCAAAAGAAACGAGTTTCGATTAAGATTCAAAATCAGTTTCGATTTTGATGATAATTTTTGTTTTGTTCTCTAAAAAATATTAGGAGTTCCATGGACACAGGAAGAGCACAGGTTGTTCCTTTTAGGAATGCAGAAACTAGCAAAAGGAGATTGGAGAGGAATTGCTAGAAACTTCGTGATCTCAAGGACTCCAACACAGGTGGCTAGTCATGCTCAAAAATACTTTATTCGCCAAAGCAATGCGAATCGTCGTCGCCGCCGATCGAACGGTAATGACAGTGATGACGGTGATGATGGTAATGACAGAGACAACAATGGCGGTGGTGGAGACAAAAATAAGAAGAAAGGCGGTGGCCACGATGGTGGTGAGGGTAATGGAGATGGTGGGGATAAAGCTGAAGGTGGCGATGGGAAAGAAAAGGGAATGAACATGGATTGTACGGGTCAACTCGGGTTTGGTTACAGATGCACGTATCATGCTGGATATGAGAATGGGTACCCGGTTGAACAGTTGAATGCGCTCAAAATGTTCTGTTCCGAGAACATGATAAATGATTTTTCTATCATGCCATCCTTGATTTTAGTTTAAGTATGGATTAAAACTGGATAAATTACAGTTATTATTGATATTATTAGAGCTTTGGAGATCTGTAGAGTGGATCGGACAACTTTTTTTTTTTTTTTTTTTTGGGTAATGCTATTAGACTCTACTGAGTTAATTTCATGATTAATTATCTATGATTATTATAATTAGTAGTGGTATTTTTCAATTCTTGATTTGAATCAGTGTGATAATGCATCATTTCTTCTTCTTCTTTTTCCATTTTTTGAAAAACAAGAAGCATTCAACGAAAAAGCTAATAAAACTGTGAATAATGTAAGGCTGTTATTCTTGATCATGTCACCTTCAAATAAGAGAGACCAAAACTAAAATTATTAATGCAGAAAATCTGGAGAATATCCCCATAATTACATATTAATGCTCCCGTAAATTCTGCAAATTCAGCTCATGATTCAAAGAGTAAGTAGTGTCTATTTTAATAGGGGAATTTGATTTGGTGTCAAACGACAACAATACAATTGTGTTTTTACGGACACCAAATGCTCAAATGAATAGCCCCCAGGAGCATAGCTCAGCTGGTAGATGGAAGAGCTTGGGGATTTGGTAAATAACTCCCAAGTTAGCGGCTCAAATCATACCAATGACAAAAAGCTTTAAAAAAAAAAAAAAGGGGGAATTGCACAAACATCCCTCGAGATTTGATGAAATTACACAGATATGGCAGTTTTGGCCATATACACACAAACTTCCCTCAACATTTGAAAATTGTTGCACAAACATCCCCTGCCGTTAGATTGATCCATTAGTCAATGGTCAAAAGTGTAAAAAAATCTAAAATACCCTTTATTTTTTATTTAAATAAACTAAATTTTTTAAAAATAAGATAAAAAATATTTAAAAAAATATTTAAAAAAATAACATGAATGTATCTTAAATCTAAAACTTGGATTAAAAATTCATCTTTACAAATTAAAAAAAAATAGTTTTTTAAACAATTTAATAATAAATAATTTTTAAATTTTAAATTTATTTAAATTCAAGGGGCAATTGCACAAACTATTTTTTTTTTTTTTTTTTTTGAAGATGAATTTTTTTTTTTTTTCTAGCTTTTTGATTTAAGAAACATTTATATTTTCTAAAAGATTTTTTAATATTTTTTTATCTTATTTTTGAATTTTGAATTTTGTTTTATAGGGTATTTTGGACTTTTTACACATTTGACCATTGACTAACGGATCCATCTAACGGTAGGGGATGTTTGTGCAATAATTTTCAAATGTTGAGGGAAGTTTGTGTGTATATGGTTAAAACTGTCATATTCGTGCAATTATGTCAAACCTCAGGGGATGTTTGTGCAATTCCCCCAAAAAAAAATAAAAAATTACATATTCTAAATAAGTGAATAGATAGTGTCAAAAAAACAAAAATTCCTCAAATAAATAGAAAAAACTAGGTACTCCAAGACTGATTTTTTCCCCTCTCAACTTTGTCAGGTTTGAATTTGTCAAGTTTGAATCACTGGAGGAAGCAAGTTCACATTTGTCAGGTTTGTATCACTGGAGGAAGCTACCAAAGTGGCTAAAACTACTAATGATATGCATGTCTACAGCTGGCCCATTTCTACAAAAGTGGCCTCGCGAGATTGGAAGAACAGGAATACTAGGAAGGAAAAGCATAGCTTCTCCTTCCAAGAGGATAACAGGTAGTTTCGCAAGGATGGGGGAGGTTATAGAGCAAACCAAACGAGGAAGGAGTCGGGTGTCAATCGTTCTTTCGCGGAGGCTGTCAGAGGGTCTCAGAGGGCCAGTCATGGTCACAATGATAAGGAGAGGGAGAAGATGAAGTCGATATATTGGGAGTTTAGTCAGAACGAACAGGATTGGCTCAAGAAATGTGCTATAGGCATTTTGAAAGGGTTTAAGGAAGTCTCAAGAGTTAATGATCGTTTGGAATCCTTTGGTTGTAAGTTTTCCTCTACGTATCTTGGAGATAAAAAGTATACTGTGGTGTTTTGAATCTGTTCAAATCAAGGAGAGATTCATTAAAGAGAAAAATTTATGGGATGATTGTTTCTCCATGATGGTAAGATGGTCCGATCATTTGGTACCACAGTCCAGGCTTACTTGGGTCAATGTTTGGGGAACTCCTATGACTTGTTGGTCTCCTGATTTCTTTATGAAATTGGGATGGCAAATAGGAGAACCTTTATTGGTGGATAAATTGACAGAGGACAAAGTTAAGATAGACAGAGGTAGGATTTTAGTGCTAGTTCCTCAACAGATGCCTGATTCTACCAGAGTAAATATCCATGGAGGACAGATGCCGTTAGTGGTTAAATTGGAAGTAGACACTAATCCGGTTGATGTGAGGTGGCTGGAGAGTTTTTTGGCACTGAGAAAGAACCATGTTCAGGTATGCCGGAATTCTAGGCTGGAAATGGTGAGATTTCAAATTTGTGGGCCAAAAGAAGTAGGTGAGGACTTTTTGAGGTTATCTTCCCAACTGGGCAAGGCAAGGAGCTACCAAGAGGAGACTTGTCAGGATAGCAGATCAGAATTGACAGCTAAAGACAAGTTGAGTGGACAGAGCAAGCTGGCTAGAAGTGTTAGCGAACAAACCGTCACTATTACGCACGGAAGCGTTGCCGGATAGAGCACAAAACAAACAATCGCAAAGAAAAGATAAGATGAAGAGAAATTTAAATCCAAACACACATAACACAAGAATTTACGTGGAAACCCAAATCAGGGAAAAAACCACGGCTGTCAGGACGACAAGAGAAAGTTCCAATATGTAGTAAATTGTTACAACCACACACTCAGGTTCTCTCTCTAAATAATACCCCAAACCCAATTACACCCAATGCTCACTTTGAGATCTCTCTAGTATTTGCTATTTTGCTCCACCACTCTCAGGTGTTTTTCACACACTAATAACCTAGTTATTATGGTCTATTTATATGTATTACAGGGAGTTTAAATTAACAAGGAAATCTATCTCCTAGTCATACAAGAATACTTGTTCCACATAAATACTATTTCCTATTTAAGACAAGTCTTCTTTCAAGGAGAAATCCTTTTCCTATTCGAACTTCAAGAAGCAACCTATTTCCTCTTCCATGAATATTTCCTGATTCAACGCATGCTTGTGATTAACTACGATTCAAGTTGCAGTTGGCCACCCGCTTCCTAAACCGTGTTGAACTTAACCACTCAGAAAACTATGATCACTATGCATCTCATCTCGTGGACCGCTGCCGGTACCGCTTCTTCAGTTCGTTTCGCCTCCAAGCCTCCCTCAAACATAATCTTATACTCCCAAACGTTCTCACGTCTCCAGGAAGTCTCCGCATTGGGTAAATTATTGTTTGGTATCCATTTAGTAATTCAAGCCATATTCAACAATTCTCCCTTATGGCGAGAATTCCCCAAAAAACTTGTCCTCAGCTACGATCCTATATCAAGAATCAACATACCCACCACTAGGTATAAACACTTAGGAAACAACCATCCCAAGATTTCACCGGCACATGTCGAAATTTACCTTGCTGAAATTGTGGTGCAACTCCTCACGTTAGGTTCCCAGGGAGTTCGCTCAGCCATCGACATCCTTTGTCCACCACACACCTTGCATCACCTCCTAACCAATACCCGTGCGTAATTGTGGACCCGCTATCAACTACATCCTTTTCACGGCAACTAGCAGTCATGCCATGAGGATGTTTATGCCCCCCTTTAGAGGACATCGCTGTAGTCGTCAAACTCAAGAGAGGCGATTGCCAGATCACCCTCTTTGGAGCCCTTAGCCACACTTGTTTTCTTCTTTTGACAATCCTTCCTTATGTGTCCAGACTGTTCACATCCCCAACAAGTGACTTTCCCTTTGGAGTTCCCCTTTTTCCTGTCAACCAAAAGAACAGAGTTATCAAAAGATTTACCTTCACTCTTTAGCCTTCATTCCTCGGAGATAAGTTTGTTCGCTACATCTCCAAAGCATATGGTTGAACTCCCATGCATCAAGATTGGCTTCATGTGCGCATAGGACGGTGGAAGGGACCAGATGAGTCGAAGACCTTTGTCTTCTTCATCAATCTTTACTCCAATCGACTCTAATTCTGAAACTATCCCATTGAGCACTCCCAAATGATCAGAAATTTTCGTACCTTCAATCATCTGCAGCATGTGAAACTGCTCCTTCAGGTAGAATCGGTTGCAGACGCTATTTGCTTGATACAATTCTTCAAGCCTCTCCCAAAGTTCTTTCGCTGAATTTGTTCCATGAATATTTGCAAGAACATTCTTGGCTAGGCACAATCATATCGCACTCGCAGCTCTCTCATCCAAATCCTCCCAATCATCATCGCTCATCTTTTGTTTTCCAGAACTAGTACTAGCCGCATCTTTACTAGAATCTCCAGAGCCTTCAGGGTTCGCAGGGGTTGACTTGCCCTTCAACGCCTTATGTAAACCATGTTGGATTAATATATCTTTGACTTGAATTTGCCACAAGCCAAAGTTCATCTTTCCATCGAACTTCTCAATATCGAATCTCATCATCCTTGCCATAAAGTTGTTAAGACCACTACCAAGCAACCGGGGCTCTGATACCAATTGTTAGCGAACAAACCGTCACTATTACGCGCGGAAGCGTTGCCGGATAGAACACAAAACAAACAATCTCAAAGAAAAGATAAGATGAAGAGAAATTTAAATCCAAACACACACAACACAAGAATTTACGTGGAAACCCAAATCAGGGAAAAAACCATGGCTGTCAGGACGACAAGAGAAAGTTCCAATATGTAGTAAATTGTTACAACCACACACTCAGGTTCTCTCTCTAAATAATACCCCAAACCCAATTACACCCAATGCTCACTTTGAGATCTCTCTAGTATTTGCTATTTTGCTCCACCACTCTCAGGTGTTTTTCACACACTAATAACCTAGTTATTATGGTCTATTTATATGTATTACAGGGAGTTTAAATTAACAAGGAAATCTATCTCCTAGTCATACAAGAATACTTGTTCCACATAAATACTATTTCCTATTTAAGACAAGTCTTCTTTCAAGGAGAAATCCTTTTCCTATTCGAACTTCAAGAAGCAACCTATTTCCTCTTCCATGAATATTTCCTGATTCAACGCATGTTTGTGATTAACTACGATTCAAGTTACAGTTGGCCACCCGCTTCCTAAACCGTGTTGAACTTAACCACTCAGAAAACTGTGATCACTATGCATCTCATCTCGTGGACCGCTGCCGGTACCGCTTCTTCAGTTTGTTTCGCCTCCAAGCCTCCCTCAAACATAACCTCATACTCCCAAACGTTCTCACGTCTCCAGGAAGTCTCCGCATTGGGTAAATTATTGTTTGGTATCCATTTAGTAATTCAAGCCATATTCAACAAGAAGGTCTAGGGGTGTGGTGATGAAGAAGCCGCTCGATAAAGGCAAAAAGAAGTGGTGTAAGAGGATTAAGGACAGACCGAAATCCTCTATGGGACAGAATGGGAAGCTAGTTTTAGAAAAGAGAAAAGTTTCTGATTTGACAGAGCAGTAGAAACCTCCTCGACATCGGAGGAAGATCATGGAGGAAAGGTGTTTTCGGAGTCTTACAGGGAGAGAGGAGAGTGTTCAAAAAAGTTGGATCAGATTGGGGTAGTTGATTCGACTGGGCCTGAGTTATCTTCTAAGCCCAAGAAAGTTTATTTTAGGCTTTCTTCAGAAGGCCCTAGTAGTTTTATGGCCATTAATACCAATGAGAGGGTGGACTTTTGTGTAGATTTAGGTCAGGTGGCAGTGCGCCCAATGGATGTGAGAAGATCGGTTGGCATGGACTCAAGAAAAGAAGTAGCTGCTATAGAGGATAGGTCTCCATCGGATAGTTTGGCAACAAAAGAGGAGTTAGTACAAGCTACCATTGAGGTGGAAAGATAGTTTCAGCACATTAGTGATGGAGAGCCTACAGAGAGTGAGGAAGTAGAGGTTGTTAGCAGTGATAACCAGATTTCCAAGGATGAACTAGTCCGGGCGACCATTGAAGTGAAGAAGGAGGTGGCTGCGATCTCAATGGTGGCTAACAGTGAGGAAGAATTGGTGAGGTCATCAATGGAGTTAGAGAGATGTTTAGAGGTTACAGCGCACAGTAGGAGTAACGGTAATGTTTCAGTAATGCAGGGGACTAGGCTTAGAAGTAGAAACCAAACCAGGTTTGCTAGTATTCATGGAATGAAGACCAGACATTCCAACAATCTACAGAATAGACAGTGTATGAGGATCCATAGTCTGGCAGTGGAAGAGGCGACCAAAGTGATGGAAATTGGGAGTGTCTTAGGTTTCGATTTCTCTAGTGAAGAAGAGGAAGCTTTGAAAGAGATTTCTAGGAGGGAAGAGGAGGACAATGAGAGATTTCAAGCAATGTCAGGAATCTAAGCTATGTGTGTTTGATAGTGGGATTAGTAGCTTGTTAGGGGGCAATCTTTTGTCTAGAGGTGTTGTAGTGGAGGTCGAAGGGTTCGTCGGAGGGTTGATCTCTCTTTAGAATGAGGAGTTTTTCGGTTTAGTCGTGCATTACTTCGAAGCGCAGTATAATTAGAAAGCAGGGGAGGGCGGGGATCCATGGGGTTTTATAGAATTCTTAAGTTAGCTTTTGTCGATATCTTTGATGCCTCTGCAGCAAAGCTTCGGGCTATGTCTATTGTGGATGTGACTTTCGAGGTCTGGGCGAAGCTTAGAGCCTACAGTATTATGTCAATGCGTTACGTGTCCAGAGCTTAGAATGACATGGCGGAAGTGTGTTCTAGTGTCCTCTGTTTTGTGTTCTGTGAGTGTGTTCTTGTGTCATTTGTTGTGTTCTTTTGCTGTTTCCTGGTTGTTTGCTGTGTTGGGCTCCCTTGTGTTGGGTGGTCTTTGCTTGTGTGCGCCTGTGAGTGCGCTTGTTGGTTCTTGTTGTTCATTTTGTGTTTGAATAAATTGCCGTTTCAAAAAAAAAAAAAAAATGTTGACCGATAAAAGTGAACTGGATAAATAAGAGAAGCGTTTGAACTTTTATTTTATTTTATTTTTAAAAATATGCTCAGTAATAGTACGTGATAATAGTGACAATATATTGTGAAATTCATAATCCATTGCACGCTTTTAAATTTAAGAATCTGTTTAATTTATATTCTATAAATACATAATTAATTTTTAGAGCAGTGTTTTTAAAAGAAACAAAAAATAAGGGCCTGTAGGTGGACGGAAAGAGAAATAAAGAAGTTCAAGAAGAAGATGTGCCAACTGACAACCCACGCTTTACTGTTAACCCATCTCGAGTTCTAGCGGAACAATAAATGTGTTTATGTTCAAATATCATTCGGAAGGGGAAACAAACACACATTATGGTTGTTAATAATGCAGGAAATTTAGAGAATATCCTTGGAATTATATATATTAATTAATGCTCTCAGATGAAATGAATACTCTTAAACCGCACCATATTGGATAGTAATTAACTAATTATCATGATCCGCTAGGTGTTCATAAATCATAATGTTTTAAATTATATACTAACTAATTATCATGATCCGCTAGGTGTTCATAAATCATAATGTTTTAAATTATATACAATTGAAAAGCCAAACTTAATATGCATGGTTTTCTCTTTCAAAAATCAATTATTCCTGAAAAGTCTCACCTCTTTTTTTCTCTGAAAACCTGAGCGAGAGTAGTTTGGTGTAGACCTGACAAAATCTTACACGACCCATTAACATGACCCAAACCCATTCGAAAATAGCGGTTGGTGGGTCAAGTTTATCGGATCGGGTTTTTAATGGGTCAACTCGTTAAGACACGAAATATAATGGGTCGATTTTGGGTTCACCCTTAAAAAAACCGTTAATTCGATAACCCATTAATATAAAGTTTTTTTTTTTTTTTTTTGTGTTTATGAAAGTTATTAAAAAAATCTTTGTATAGTCATGACGTACTAATTAATATTTTATTCATATTAACATGGATGAACTCATTGAAGATGTCTTCGATTTGAACATCGAGGCTGCTATTAATTCAACTCAAGGGACTGAGTCTGTTATGCTTAATTGAAAATTGAAAGGTATGAATTTATTTACAAAGGTATTGGATTTATTAATGTATGTTAATTCTTCTTTTCTTAACATCTAACACAAGTAATTTAACCTTTTAGGTCTAAATGAGGATTGAGATTCTCAATTGTAACATATTGAAGATTCAAGAGGAAGATTAATGGAAGATTTCATTTTCAATTTTTTTATTATTGTTTTTTTTTTATTTTGGACTTGTTTATTTTTTTAATTAGATGTTTTCAATTGATTGTTGGTGCCTATGGTGGATTTTGTTTTGTTTTTTTTTTTTTTTTTTTTTTTTTTTTTTTGTTTTTTTTTGTTTTTTGTTGAAGTTTTAGGTGCCTATGGTGAACTTGATTGCATGAGTTTGATCATGTTTCAGTACTATTTATTTTCAACTTTTTAATAAATCTCAGATATAATATTTTATAACGAGCCGGGTCGGGTTACCCATTAATTTAACAAATGGTTTCGGGTTTTTATATTTCAACCCATTAAGCTAACGGGTCAGGTTTGGGTGGAGCAATTTTAACACGACCCAAATACGAAATGACACGACCCATTGCCAGGTCTAGTCTGGTGGTTTTTTTCATTGGCTCTAATTTCCTTAGTAGGCCTTCTTTTTCTCCCTTTCTTTTACCGCAGTTATGGATTCTGATGATATTGCATCACTCTGTGCGTCTTTGTCTATTAGCAAGTGTGATGGTCCTGTTCAGTTATTAGATGGGAATCTTATGGTTGAAGCAGTTAATAGGATGTCTTTATGTTTGGTGGGTAAAATTCTTTCTAGGAAAAAAGTTAACAGGGATGCTTTTATGCGTGTTATTGGAAAGATTTGGCAGGTCTCTAAAGGTTTAGATATTGAATCAGTTACTGCTAATACTTTTTCCTTTCAATTCATAGACGAGTTGGATCTCAATAAGGTTATTGCTGGTGGTCCGTGGAACTTTGACAACGCCCTTATCTCCATGGAAAGGCCAGTAGGCAAGGGCACTATTGATTCACTAAGCTTCAGTCAAGCAGACTTTTGGGTTGAAATCCATCAAATTCCCCTGTTATGTATGACAAAGAAGATTGGGTGGTCTTTGGGGGGTATGAATGGTTATGTTTTAGAGGTAGATGGAGGGGCCTCAGGAGATTATGTAGGTAAATTTATGCGTATTCGAGTTCGTATTGACATTAATAAACCTCTGAAACGTTGTTTGAGAGTGGATATTTTGGGTGATGGATCGGAAACAATCATGGTTCTCAGATATGAGAGGCGGCCAAATCATTGTTTCAAATGTGGGATGGTTAACCACACAACCTTTGAGTGTACAGATGAAGAACCTATTCCTACTATTAATGGAAAGAAGGTTTTCCCTTTTGGGCTATAACTTAGAGCTTCTAACTCTCTTTGGAAATCTAATAACCATTCTCATAAGGGTAATTCGTTTCCCCCTACTTATTCTAGCTTTAATGATAGGTTTGATAGAGGTAAGAAAGCAGCAGAAGCAATAGTTCAGGATCTTATACCTAGCAATAAAATATCTTTGACACCATCCATGGGTGCTGGAAGAGAGGGATTCATAGGTGAGGGAAGCACCTCGATGTTTGTGCCTTCCGATCTTTTAATACAGGGTCCAATGTCAGTTGAAGTTGAGTGTTCTGAGCAAGAAGCTGTCACGTCTGAGAGTAGTGGTCCGATGCCTGAAGCAATCGTCACAATACAGCAGGATGAGAAAGAAGACTTTCTAATGGGTAATGGGACAGATAAAACGGCTATTAAATGCAAGGAGTTAATGGTGGATATTAATGTGCCGAGTGATCAGGACTCTAGAGACGGTGATCCTAGTTTTGGGCCACAACCTATAATTCAAGAAATTCACCCACCTTTGCTTGATAAGGTAATTGAAAGTTATGGGCCTTTTGAGAAGTTTGTTCCCCCTTTCTTTGATTCAAATTCTTTTAGTGGACCTTCTTTGGATCCGGAAAAGGTTGGGCCTATTAATTCATCTCCCTCTCCTGGCCATATTGTGGATGAGTTGGGTCACCTCTCTAACCAAATTCCTAATTCTCTGCGTGCTGTAGGAAGGAAAACTAGGATTAGAAAAGTTAAATCTTTTCATGTTGATAATTTGGGGATTCCTAGAAAGGATACAGAGGTGAGGTGTGGCAAAAGGAAAGGCGATTCAATTGTTCCTTTTGACAGCAAGAAAGCAAGGAAGAATGAAGGGTTCGACAAGAAGGATTTCGATGACAAGCGTGGTCTCGAGGGTGGGTCTAAAAGTATTTTGTCTGTGGAAGTTACCAGTGTATTGGTTTCGCTAGCAGAAGTTGCAATAGAATTATCGGCCGATCGTTCTTCAACGGCCCGCCGTCTTCAATGATTATCATGTCTTGGAACACCCGGGGACTTGATAGTTCCCGTGCATTCAATTCCCTGCTTTCCTAAAAGTAGGAGGTTAACCCAGACATTATGTTTCTGTTGGAAACGAAGGCTGATCAGATTAGAATGGAATTTTTGCGTGTGAAGCTTGGTTTTAGGGGGAAATTGGTTGTTAATTCCTCTGGTAATTCGGGTGGTTTGTGTTTGTTTTGGGCGGCCAATATTGTTGTAGAGCTCTTGATCTATTCTGTAGCTCACATTGATGTTCGTTTGTTGTCTTTTGGTAATCGTTGGTGGAGGCTTACAAGTTTTTATGGCAACCTTGACGCAAATCAAAGATCTCACTCTTGGAATCTTCTGAAAAGGCTTGCGGGTATGTCCTTGCTGCCTTGGGTTTGTCTAGGGGATTTCAATAAAGTTTTTTATAGTGTTGAGAAATTGGGTGGTGTTCAGAAAGATTGGAAGGCTATGTTTGCCTTTCGGGAGTCTGTGGATGATTGTGGTCTCGAAGACCTGGGGTTCGTTGGTCCGCCTTTCACCTGGTGCAACAAGAGGGATGGAGATGTTATTATCCATGAAAGACTTGATAGGTGTTTTGGTAATCTGGATTGGAAGCTGCTTTTTCTGAATTTTAGAGTCTCCCGTCTTGACTATTGGCATTCCGATCATCGGCCAATTATGTTGGATTTGACCAATTATCATGTGGTGTCTGGAGAGGCTAGAAGGAATCACAGGTTCTTTTTTGAGGAATGTTGAGTGGATAATCTAGACTGCAGAGAGTTAATTTCGAAAGAATGGGTTGATGACAAGGGTCCAAGTGCAATTGAAGGTGTTATTGGCAACATCCAGGCTTGCGGTTTTCAGTTGAACAACTGGAATATTCAATGTCGGCGCAGACTAAAAGAGATTATCTCTAATAAGAAGATGGAGTTATAGAATGCCTACAATAATATTTCCTTAGGTTCTTGGAAAACTATTCAGCTTATTGAATCTCAGTTGGATCATGAATTGGAAATTGAAGAGCGCTATTGGAGGCAGCGTTCGAGGATTGATTGGCTTAAATGCGGTGATCGTAATACGCGTTTCTTCCACATGAAAGCCACAGTCAGAAAAGCTCGCAACAAAATCCAAAGTCTGTTGGATGATAATGGGCATCGGCATGAGTCCAAGAGTGGTATGGAAAATATTATCCTTAATTATTTTAGTAACCTTTTTCAGTCTTGTAATCCCTCACAGGCTAATATTGATGTAATTTTGGAGAGTGTCCAACCAAAAGTTTCCTCTTCTATGAGTTGTTTCCTTAACTCTGCGTTTACTGAAGATGATATTAAAAAGGCAATTTTTGGCATGGGTGCTATGAAGGCTCCAGGCAGAGATGGGTTACCTGCCCTTTTTTATCAAAAGTTTTGGGATGAGGTAGGTCATAGTGTTACTACAGCCTGCTTGGATTGTTTAAATAATGGAGTTTCATTGGAGAAAATTAACGACACTTTGGTTATGCTTATTCCGAAGAAGAAAGCTTCTGACAGGATTTCAGATTTCAGGCCGATCAGCCTGTGTAACGTGATCTACAAGATCATAGCAAAGTCCATTGCCAATTGTCTCCGAAGCGCGATGTATGGGGTAATCTCTGAGGCCCAAAGTGCCTTTATCCCAAGCCGTCTTATATCTGATAACATTTTGGTTAGCTTCGAATGTATGCATAGGATTAAAAGGAGGAAAAGGAAGCAAGGTTCAATGGCAGTTAAACTTGATATGTCGAAGGCTTTTGATCGCGTGGAATGGGTTTTTGTTGAGAAGATGATGCGGAAACTGGGATTTTCAGAGCAATGGATCGGTCTTATTTTGCATTGCATTTCCTCTGTGTCCTATTCCTTTGTGCTGAATGAAGATACGTGTGGTTTCATCAAGCTTTCACATGGTTTACGTCAAGGAGATTCGATCTCTCCCTACTTGTTTATTTTATGTGTTGAAGGCTTCTCTTGCCTAGTCAATCAAGCAGTCGGGAATGGGGTGCTCCAAGGGTTTAAGTGCAGCCGAAATGGTCCTTCCATTTCTCACATTTTCTTTGCGGATGATACCTTATTATTCGCAAAGGCCTCTCCCTCTAGTTGTGTTGTGATCAAGAAAATTCTGGATTCCTATGCTCAAGCTTCTGGTCAAGTCATAAACTTTGCTAAATCTTCCATGTGTTTTAGTCCCTCTATGCCTGCTCTTGAATGTGCTAGTTTGGCTATGATTCTTGGTATTGCTGTTGTTGATTGTCATGAAAAATACCTTGGATTGCCTTGTTTTACAGGGAAAAAGAAGAAGGATACTTTCTCTATTATTTCTAGCAGGATATGGGATAAGATCAAAGGATGGCAAGACAAATTTCTTTCGACGGGAGGGAAAGAAATCCTTATTAAGGCAGTAATTCAATCCATTCCCACTTACTCGATGAATCTTTTTTAACTCTCTAAGGGTCTCTTGAATGAAATATATCGCCTTTGCGCACGTTTTTGGTGGGGAAGCAATGGTACCGCTAGGAAAATCCATTGGTGCTTGGTCCAAGTTGTGTGAGGCCAAAGAGTTAGGCGGTTTGGGGTTCAGAGACTTGGAAATTTTCAACAAAGCATTACTTGCGAATCAATGTTGGAGAATTTTGAATAATGAGAATTCTCTGTCAGCCAGGTTTCTTAAAGCATGTTATTTCCCTGATGTCAATTTCCTCAATGCTGAATCCAAGTCTACAGCCTCTTTTATCTAGAAAAGCTTGATGTGGGGAAGGGAAATTATTATTGCTGGAACACGCTGGAGAGTTGGCGACGGCTCTAAGATCCGTATTTATCAAGACCGGTGGATCCCGAGACCGTCTACCTTCAAACCTCTCTCCCCCCCTTACTTAGGCATGAATTCCACTGTTAATCAGCTTCTTACTCCTTCTGGAATCTGGAATGTTGAGCTTCTCAACAGCTTCTTCTGGGAGGATGTTATTAATACTATTATGAGTATTCCCATTGGTAAGATCCATGTGAAAGATTCTCTCCAATGGCATTTCGATCCGAAAGGTACTTACACTGCTAAAAGTGGCTATTGGGTAGGATGCTCTCTCCGCTCTAATTCAGGTTCGTCAAACTCGAATCCGTTCTCTAATCTTTCTATTTTATGGTGGAAATCTTTGTGGAAGCTCCACATTCCCTCCAAGATTAAGGTCTTCATTTGGAAGGCTTGCAATAACATGCTTCACTCCTATGAAGTTTTGGCTTGCCGAAAAATCCCGGTTGATAAGTTTTGTCCTATGTGCAAATGTAAGAACGAATCAATCCTTAATGGCCTGTGGAGTTGTTCCAAATTGAAGCTAGTCCGTGTTTTTTGGTCTCCCCAGCTGCTTGGTAATCATAAGGGTAAATGCCATTTTTTTGACTTCATTCTTGACTGCTTTTCCAGACTGAAATTGGAGAATTTGGAGTTGTTTTGTGTGTGCTTGTGGAAGATTTGGTCTTTGAGAAATGCAGCTGTCCACGATTCCTCTTATGATAAAGAGGTGGAGGTGGTTTTGTGGGCTCAAAACTTTCTGGGCGAATTTCATAATGCCAGTTCTTCTGATGTGAATTTTTCCCCTGCTGCTACCTCTTCTTCTGTCAACCATGTCTGGTTCCCTCCTGACCCAGGATTATACAAAATCAACTGTGATGCTGCTATCGATTCGGTCGGTCGAGTTGTAGGTGTTGGGATTGTGATTCGCGATTCGGAAGGCTTCGTTTTGGCCTCTAGCTCGCAAAAGATTGAAGTGTCTTTCTCTCCCCAAGTGGCGGAAGCAGTTGCCATCCTCCACAGCCTTCAGCTGGCCATTGACACTGGCTTATCTCCGTGCTCCATTGAATTTGATGCCCAAGTTGTAGTGGGTTGGATCAATAGCAAGACTATTCTCTTTTTTGATATTGGGGTTGTAATTGCTGATATTAAAATTCTGCTTCAGCAGGTGCAGTGTAGGTCCGTTAGTTTCGTTCCCCGTAAGGCTAATCAAGTAGCCATGTTCTAGCTAAAAACAGTCTCATTTGTTGTGAGGACATGTTTTGGCTTGAAGAGTTCCCGCTCTGTGTTGGTTCTCTTGTCTCGGCTGATTGCCGTGCTTGTTTGTTGTGTTAGTTCCTTTTTCCTTCCAAAAAAAAAAAAAAAAAAAAAAAGGGGCAAACTTAATCTCAAAAGTCAAAATACGTACAGTGCGGTCATGACATGTTATGACTGGACTAGCTTCATAACTGCTTTTCAATGGATTTTAGTAGACACTAATGTTTTAAAGTATAAAATAATTTGACTTAAAATTTAAAAACATAAATAAAAGTAAATAATAATTCAATCAAAAATTAATTATTAATCCAACATTCAAAAAAATAAAACACTCAAGTATGAATATGCAATTACATGAAAAAAAAAATCCAAACAAATTACGTTTGGCTGGACTAGCTTCATAACTTTTTTTTTTTTTTTTTTGATATAAAGAACATAGAACCAGTACAATTACACAACATTAACAAGAACTAAAATCTAGCCAAAGAGATTTTCTAGCCGACGAAAAAGCAGAAAAAGCAAGTTTAAGAGCTAATGAATTTCCAGACTTGGAAACCCCTAAACACTTAGTAATGCCAACTTCATCAAACAACACTTTAATGTCATTCACAATGAATTTAGATTCCCCTACGAGAGGGACGGAATCATTAAGGATAGCCACCACTGAGGGAGAAAACACCTCAGCTAGATCAACTTTCAGATAATAGAATTTGGCAAGAAGAAGGCCTTCCCTAAGAGCAATTAACTCCCCTATTTCTGCACTAAAATTACCTGGTAGCTGGTTTGAGCGAGCAACTACTACCAAGCCTTTGTCATTCCTGATTGCAACTCTTATACCTGCAGACAAGCCATTCTTCCGAATTGCAGCAGCCGAATTTAGCTTTAGGCAGCCAAGCGGAGGGGCTAACCACACCTGACTACACCTGATCTGGGCAGAAGAAAATTGAGAAGAGAGAGCCCTCTTAGAGTTCAGAAATTCGGACAAGAGGATCAACGCACCTGATACCACCAGCTCCGGAGGTTTACTGCTGCCAACATTATTAAAATTGTTCCTATTATCCCATATTGCCCAAGCAACCATACAAAATCTGCCCAATTCTTCAACAGAAAGAACAGTAGAAACATATAAAAAAACATCAATTGCTGGGAGTAGCTTCACCTCCTCTAATGAACAAAGAAAATCAGAAATACTCCAGCATTTCTTTGCCACTTTACACTAGAAAATGGCATGCTCAGAAGATTCAACTGGGAGAGCACATCTATTACACCTAGGAGATTCCACAACTTTTCTTTTCCACAAATTTTGAAGAGAGGGGAACGCGTTCCAGCAGGCTCGCCAAACAAAGATTTTCACTTTTGGTGGAATTTGTAAACTCCACATTAGTTTCCACCATTTTTGAGACATCACAGAGTTGGAACTAGTTTCACTAACCTTCTGAGAAATGGCCAATTGATAACCACTTTTGACTGAGTATTCCCCAGATTTTTCAAAGTGCCATGCAAGATAGTCTTCTCCGCCTTGCCAACTGATAGGGATATATAACACTAACTCCTTATCCCCTGTCAACAATATTCTGTCAAGCTTCTCCATATCCCACCACCGATTCCCTCTGGAGAAAAGATCAGCCACACGCAAGTCATTTCCAGGATCAGGCGTCACAATCTTAAAAGTGCTGGGACGGCGAATCCACCTGTCTTTGAATACTAGAATCTGCTGTCCATCTCCTACCACCCATTTTAACCCTGTTGACAGCAACTCTTTCCCCCATAAAATACTGCGCCAAATATGAGAAATCCCACTCTTAGCTGCCACCTGCAAGAAATCCTCATTTTGATAATATTTCGCCTTCATCAACCTTGCAACCAATGAATCCGGGTTCTTCATAATTCTCCAAGCTTGCTTTGCTAGCAAAGATTGGTTAAAAGAAATTAAATCTTTGAAGTTCAAACCACCTTGACATTTAGGTTTACAAAGAGATAACCATTTCACCCAGCTTATCTTCCGTTTCCCCTCTCTGGATCCCCACCAGAATTTAGAAAACATAGCACTCAACTCCTTACAAAGCCCCACCGGAAGCTTGAAAATGCTCATCGCATAATTCGGGATGACTTGTGCCACAGCCCGAATTAACACCTCCTTTCCTCCAAAAGAAAAATAATTCTCCTTCCA
This sequence comes from Acer saccharum, assembly GCA_030490815.1. Taxonomy (NCBI): domain Eukaryota; kingdom Viridiplantae; phylum Streptophyta; class Magnoliopsida; order Sapindales; family Sapindaceae; genus Acer; species Acer saccharum. The sequence continues at coordinate 2,963,728 of CM059874.1, read as the reverse complement.
ACCTCTAAGTTTTTTCCAAACCCTTTCCATAATATCGTTAAACATTAATCTTTTATTCCTCCCCACCAAAGTTGGTAAACCTAGATACTTATCTTGATTTCTACATTCCTCAACCCCAAGCAAATCATATATATCTTTTTAATACAAGCAACCACATTCCCACTAAATGTTACCTTGCTTTTCTGGAGGTTAATTTGCTGGCCCGACCCACTGCCATACACAGCCAAGATCTCTCGAATGCTAGCACTGCATTCCTTCGAAGCCTTGCTGAATAAAATACTGTCGTCTGCAAAAAACATGTGGCTAATAAGTGGGCCTCCCCTTCCACACCTGATACCCAGCCCGTTGCCATCATTTTCAGCTCGCGTTATCAAGCCTGAAAACGCCTCAGCACAAAGAATAAAAAGATAAGGGGACAGAGGACATTCCTATCTAAGACCTCTGGAAGGTATCACCTCACAAACCGAAATACCATTAAGGAGAAAACTAAGAGTAGTAGTACTAATACAATCCATAATAAGCACTATCAAACTAGATGGAAAATTCATTTTCCTCATAACAACTTCTAAGAAATTCCACTCTACTCGATCATACGCTTTACTCATATCCAATTTGATAGCCATTAACCCCTTTTTACCATACTTCTTCTTAGCTATTGAATGAAGGGATTCAAAAGCTATAATTACATTATCGAAAATTTGCCTACCAGGGACAAAGGCAGACTGATTTTGAGAGATAATATTATTAAGAAACGGTTTTAATCTAAAAGCTATTGCCTTAGTGATAGTCTTATAAATGACACTACACAACGCAATAGGCTGAAAATCCTTAGGAGAAGAAGGACTACTAATTTTCGGAATTAAAACAACAGTAGTATTATTAAAATCCCTAATAGAGGTATTACCATTCAGAACACTCAAACAAATTCTGGTAAAATCCTCCCTCAAAATATGCCAAAACTTCTGAAAAAATATGGCATGAAACCCATCCGGGCCAGGAGCTTTAGTAGGGCTGAGATCAAAGATAGCTAACCTGACATCTTCCTCCGTAAACACCAAATTCAGGGCTGCACTCTGTGAATGATCAAAACCTGAGTAAATACCTTCTGCAGCTGTGTTGATATCAGATGGACTAGGAAACGATGACTGGAACAAGGAATGAAAAAAATCTTGCACCACTCGAGCCAACCCTTCTTCAGTGTCTTCAACCCGACCCTCTGAGTTAACTAATCTGAGAATAGTATTTTTCTTCTTCCTTGCTGAAGCCCTTGCATGGAAAAACTTCGAATTTTTATCTCCCGCCTCTAACCAATCAACCCTGGATCTCTGCTTCCAAAATATTTCATCACAGTCCAGAAGTTTTTCCACCTCTGTTTCTAAGCCCTTGATAACTGTCATGACTCCCTCTTTCTCACAAGATTTATACAAAAACTCTATCTCTCTATTTTTAGCAGTAATCTGAGAACTGAGATTCCTAAACCGAACCTTGCTCCAACCTATTAACCTTGAGCCACACTGATTTAACTTAAATAAAAAATCCTGTGCCGTATGTGAGGGACCCCTTTCCCTCCATGCGTCCAAAATAACCCTACCGATGTCCTCTTCTTTCAACCAGAACGGTTCGAAACGAAACCCAGAAAATCTGCTCGACAAAAACCTCCTATGCTGCTCAAACTTCAATAGAATCGGACGATGGTCCGAAGAATTGAACCCCAAGTGTTCCACCATTACGAATTCGAATCTATCCCTCCATAAATTAATTGCAAAAAATCTGTCAATCCTTTCCTGGATGTTATATTTGCCTTCCCTTTTATTATTCCAAGTGTATCTCGGACCCGAGGAGCCCAAATCTATTAGATCACACTTATCTATAGCCTGCCTAAACCTTATCACACCAGAAATAGATTTGTCAGAACCCCCCTTTTTCTCATTCATACACAACACTTCATTAAAATCCCCTCCACAAACCCAAGGCAACCTATCCACCACACTCAACCTACCCAATAACTCCCAGGAATCCACTCTCTTATTGGGAGACGGATTTCCATACACTCCCAAGAATCTCCACTGAAACCCATCCTCCATTTTAATTCTAACATCGATGTGCCCTACTGAATAAGAAATAACTGTTACCTGTAATTCTTTCTTCCATAGAAACATCAAACCTCCACTGCAGCCGATACAATCCACCCAAAAAACATCATAGTTTCCTATATTATCCCTGATTCGTGCAGCCTTTCTACCCGAGAGTTTAGTTTCCGAGAGAAAAACAATTTCCGGAGAATGTTTCTTCATCAACCTCTTCAAGGCCGAGAACGCTCGGGGATTCCCCAAACCTCGAACGTTCCAACTCAAGCCAATCATAGTTCCTGGCGGGTCTGGGAACCAGACTCCGCCACATTCTCAACCTCCACAATAGTATCAGTTAGTCTCGCTTTTTTAACCTCACCTCTCTCAACTGCCGACCCAACACACAGCTTCCTTTTACCAAACTGAACCTCCCATCGTTTCAAAGAACTGGAAAGGGAACCCCTCTCTTTGGAAGAAATCTGTGCAGAATTTTTATAATTACCAAGCCCAGACCTTTTCCCTGCTATACTAAATTTAGACTTACTTGTTGATGTGGAATTGATGCCCTTAGAACTCTTCTTCCCCTTCGTACTGACCGTTTGAAGATTACGGAAGAAATTTGGTTGATTGCATGCAATTATTGCAGTCTTGGTAGCTCTCGCCGATCGTTTCCAGTTCCTATTGATAGACTGCTTTGAATCCTGTATTTCTGCCTTAGACTGGCCAGCCACTATCGTTTCTACTATATCAGTTTCACCAATAATTGGGCCATCCATTTTAAAGTCAGGCACTAACCCATCCTTTGTTGTATTGCTAGTAGGTAATCCTGGCCCAAATTCTTCCTGACCCACATCCACCACCTTATTTCTTTCCTCCTGTTTGAACTCAGATGGGCCTGCTATCATCAGCCCATCACTTTTGGACGACCCGGATCCAGTAGACCTAGCTAGGATATTTGTTGGAGGGGATTGTGCAGGTTTCTTCTGATTGCTAACTGAGTCGGTCCGTTTCGTCACCTGGAAATTCATCAAATCGGAATTCAAAGTCTGCTGTCCTCCTTCAATTTCCTCACACCTGATGGAACCTGAGCCCACTCTTTTCATAACAACTTCGTTCCCCTCACGCCTATCCTCCAATCGCCCCTGAATCCTCAACATTCCATCATATTGTTGATCGGTTTTCAGTTTCTGTCGGTCTGGAACAGAAGCTCTCATCCATGAACCATACTTGGTCGAAACCCCCTTCATTGCCTCTAATTTGGCTTCTTCATCTGAACACTCTTTACTGGCATGACCAATTCTTCCACAAAAATAACAAAAATCCGGAAGCCTCTCATATTTAAGACTCACCATCACTATCTCCTCTGATTTGTCCAATTTCAACCTAAGCCATCGTTTGAGAGGTTTAGTAATGTCAATTTGAACCTTTACCTTCATAAATTTGCCCCAACAATCCTTCGATTCTGTCAGTATTTCAATCACTCTTCCAATCTGTTCAGCCATCCACTTTGCTGATCTTCGATTCATGCCAATTATTGGAACATCATGAATCTGAATCCACAACTCCACCTTGTTGAATTTCAGCTGGGAAATGGTTCCCATACCCTCTGGCTTCTCCAGAACCAATAAGCTTTTATCAAAATACCATGGCCCACGTTTCCATATCCTCATCCTCTCCTCCTGATTTTTGAACCCGAACAGAAAAATATTGATACCCACTGATTCGATCTCAACTCTACTAAACGGACTCCATAGCTGCTCAATAAGATGGATAAAAGCCTCCCTATTCACTTTTTTTCCCGATAAAATTTTCCCTACTAGACATAGATCTACTTCCACCTCTCCTTCTCGATAATCTTCCTCAGGCCTCTCGTAGATCTCCCCATCTTCATCCGCTAATGTGAGATTCTCATATAATTTTGCTATTTCTGCCTCTACCATCACGTAATATTCTCTAAGAAAAGAAACCCTCTTTAAAATTTGAACTCTACTTCAGTCAAGAAGAAACCCAACCTAACAAAAGGACACAGCTACTTTTACGCCCCCTGTTTTCTTTCTAGAGAGAGAAAAAAAACGAGAGAAGAAAAGACATGTTAATGTCAATTATCATCCACCCTAGCTTCATAACTGCAGTGCGGTCATCTACTCATTTTTATCCCATAACTGCACTAGTCTAGCTGTCAAAATAATAGTAAAATAGGAGGAATATTTAGTGTCATTTCTAATAAAAAATCAAGCAAGAAAATTCGAACATCAATACAATAAAAGACAAACTTATGCTAAAAACGCGCAAACAACACACGCTTTCTCACATTAATTTAAAATTTTGTTTTATCATAATCATTTTTTTCTTGTAACTTCTCGTCAGTTTCTCGGAACCTGACTTCATCTTCATCGATCATTATCATCGTCTAAGCCTAATATTATATATACCTTCCTTCCTCTTCCACCGGAACCACCTACTCAACAACAATGGACAGGGTTAAGCTCAGTCAACTCCGTCTCCGATCTCCTTTTTTTAAGGTTTCTTTCTTCTTTCTTACTCTTTTTTTTTATATTATTATTTTGTGTTTTTTTGAATCGGGTTCATCTGTTTCTTTTGATCCATGATTTTTTATTTCTTTTTTCTTTTTGGTGCATTAGAAGAAGAAGAGCAGCAACAACAATGGTCAGGCTTCTTCAGCTGAATTTGCTGCTGAGAATTCGGCCGAGCTCGGCTCTGGCGCTGGTAGCGATGAGACTGCCAGAACCCTCCGGCCACCCAGGATCCGTTGGACTCCAGAGCTCCATAAGATATTTGTCGACGTTGTTGATCACTTAGGAATAAATAATGCTACCCCCAAGACTATAATGCAACTCATGAATGTTGATGGCCTTACTAAAGGACACGTTTCCCGTCATTTGCAGATTTACCGTACAGTGAAAGGAATGCAAGGATTGTCCGGTGCTGGTGCTGGTGCTGATGCTGATGCTGATGCTGATGACGATGACGATGACGTTGACAACAATGGTGGTGGTGGAGACAAAAATAAGAAGAAAGGCGGCGGCAGTGGTGATGGTGAGGGTAGTGGGGATAAAGCTGAAGGTGGCGATGGGAAAGAAAAGGGAATGAACATGGATTGTACGGGTCAACTCGGGTTTGGTTACAGATGCACGTATCATGCTGGATATGAGAATGGGTACCCGGTTGAACAGTTGAATGCGCTCAAAATGTTCTGTTCCGAGAACATGATAAATGATTTTTCTATCATGCCATCCTTGATTTTAGTTTAAGTATGGATTAAAACTGGATAAATTACAGTTATTATTGATATTATTAGAGCTTTAGAGAGTGGATCGGACAACTTTTTTTTTTTTTTTTTTTTTTGGGTAATGCTATTTGACTCTAATGAGTTAATTTCATGATTAATTATTTATGATTATTATAATTAGTTGTGGTATTTTTCAATTCTTGATTTGAATCAGTGTGATAATGCGTCATTTCTCCATTTTTTGAAAAACAAGAAGCATTCAACGAAAAAGCTAATAAAACTGTGAATAATGTAAGGCTGTTAGTCTTCATGTCACCTTCAAATAAGAGAGACCAAAACCAAAATTAATAATGCAGAAAATCTGGAGAATGTCCCCATAATTACATATTAATGCTCCCGTAAATTCTGCAAATTCAGCTCATGATTCAAAGAGTCAGTAGAGTCTATTTTACAGGGGTAATTTGATTTGGTGTCAAACCACAACAATATAATTGTGTTTTTACCGACACCAAATCCTCAAATGAATAGCCTCAGGGGTGTAGCTCAGCTGGTAAATGGACGAGGGAAAACTAACTCAAATGAATAGAAAAAGCTAGATACTCCAAGTGCGTCCAGACTGTTTTTTTCCTTTCTCATTTTGAAACCGTGTGAAGTTTATGTGAATCATTAGACATTAGTGGTGTATAATATAAGAGTAATGCTAGACGTTCCAATTTTTTGATGTGGTACGTGAGGTGTCATCATCACATCAGTCACCACATAATCTCATAATTTATAAGATGCTGACACCTCAAGTGCCATATCATTTGAGACAAAATTTGAGAAAAAAAATTGGGACATCTAACATTACTCATAATATAATGCATCTTACTTTTTGAAAAGCAAGAATCATTGAACTAAAAAAGCTAACAAAAACGGTGAATATACAATGGAGTGGCTACTTTACTTTTCTCATTGAACTGCGATTAATTTTCCTTTGCTTCTTCATAACACTCAAAAAAGTCATTCATCTAAAATTTTTAACAAAAAAATTGAAATATCACTACATAATTATTACACAAACAGCTTACTCGCTCTTTGCAAATTGTCAAAGAAACAATAAGAAGTTTGATCCAAAATCTTTTTCAGACGAAATAGATTATTAGTTTTCTCCATTATTTTAACAATTTCTATGCAGACTCAATTGAAAAAAGTAATAAAAAAATTGAACAAAAATCACTTTGTAAAGTATATATACCAGTGTTCTAGAAGTCGGCTGCCTAGGCCCATTAATCGGTCCAATACAGTTAGGTGGCTGAAAACTAAAGCAAAATAGGTAAAATCGGACTAATTACGCGGTGGCTGATTAATCGGCTAGGCGGTGTCAAAGCCGTTGACTCTACCTAGCTAGTTAAAAAAAAAAAAAAAAAAAAAAAAAAAAAATGGAAAACGGCATCGTTTTTTAAATTTGTCACGTATTCGGTTCACTTCTTTCCTTCTTCTTCGATCACAAAACTCACAAACCTAAATCAGAATATCAAATCGCCAAACAAAGCTTCTTGTCGCCGGCCTCTTAATAAGAGAAATAACATCTTCATAATGTTTGTTCTTGACAAGAGCAGTAAACAAAATAGTGAAGGATGACATGTGAGGAGCGGGTTTCCTCTGAATCAAGCAATCAAAAAAGTAACGAGCTTCATCGGGAGAGACATTACCTGATCTGCATTTCTCCTTGAGGAATCTGTCGAAAGCTTTTGGATTTGGACATGAAGTGTTAAAGGCAGAAGAGAGGTCATTTATGGAATTTGAGTTGGTGGGTTTTTGAGAGAAATGTTTAGATTTCAAAGCGGAATACAGAGAACAAGTACATTTCCAAGGACGAAGAAGAGGCGTTTTCAAAGCCATTGCAATTTGTGAGTGATTTTTTTATTTTTATTTTTGGGGCCGGTTTCTGTTAAGGGATTGAAGAGGGCGTAGATGGGACCCTAATATGTTTTGTGGATATCTGGGCTGATTATAATTTTATTGGGCCGGGTTGACTTGACTTAGATCATGCTCAATTCAATCCATTAATTTATTTTATGAATTTAAAAATTAGTGAAGTGTTTTGCAAAAGGCAATATTATGATTGATTTAAATTCACTTAACTCAAGATAATGATTTGGAAAGATTTTTTTTTGGATTTGATAATTGGATTTAGATTGGTTTATGAATGGATATGGAAAGAATTTGTTGGAAATAATTTTCTTTGGAGTTCTAATTGGAATTTGTTTATAATTGTGTTTTTTGATTAATCCCCGATTAATCGCCAACTAATCGGCCTAGGCGCTAGGTGCTGGGTCTCTGCCCAACTAGCGCTTAGCGCTTACTAGAACACTGATATATACTATATACGGTTTCTTTGACTCCTCTGATTTATGCATCTACAAATAAAACGGACGCACAACTCTTTGCATTGTTTTCTATTTTTGTAGACTTTGATTACCAAATTATTTAATTTGTAAATAATGAAAAAAGCATTCAAGATTTGGTAAGAGGAGGAACAAGACACACACTCTGTGTGTTCGTTGCAGCCGTCGCAGCTTCCATCTTCAGAAGAGTCGATGCTCTGCTTGTGCCTATCCCGCTGCTCTCAAGAGAACCTACAACTGGAGTGTGAAAGCAATCCGAAGGAAGACCACCGGAACTGGTAGGATGAAGTATCTCCGCAATGTACCTCACAGGTTCAAGAGCGGTTTCAGAGAATGTACTAAAGCGGCACCAAGGAAGAAGGGAGCAGTAGCAGCCTCTGCTTAGAGCATCTCCAATGCAAATATGCATTTTTGAGTTTCTAAATAGTGCCATGTCAGTATTTCTATTTATTATGGGCCCACTTTTAAATTTTTTTTAGAGAAATGCATATTCACATCTCCAATGCAATTATCTAAAGTCAAGTATGCATCCATTTTATGTCCAATCATAATAAAACAATTATTACACTCTCTCTCTTCTTTTATTTTACAATTAAATGAGGTTTAATCTTATTGGTGGAAAGAATTGAAAGTTTTAATCTTATTGGTGGAAAGAGTTAGAAATCCTAGTCAGCATTTCTAGGAGAGTTTCTAGAATTAGAAACCCAACTCTATATTCTCTAACTTTTTTTTGCCCACATCATCTCCATATTCAACTTAGATAATAGCATTGGAGAGAGTTTTTATAACTTTTTTAATATCTATCCTATGTGGCACTCCATTTTCTCTAAATGCATAATAGCATTGGAGAGAGTTTTTATAACTTTTTTAATATCTATCCTATGTGGCACTCCATTTTCTCCAAATGCATAATAGCATTGGAGATGCTCTTAGGCAGTTGAAGAGTCATTTGGTACCTCTTAATAGAGACTTTGTTGGCTTTATGTGTTGAGACAATTTTTATTGTTTGAAGGATTTTGTTAACATTTCATGCTTTAGTTGTTTTCAGTTATCTTTACTATGTAGTTGCTCTGAATTTTGGACAAGGATGAATGATATTATTGTGTTTGAACTTTAGATTAAAAAAGCATTCAAGATTTTTTTTTTTTTTTTTTTTTTTTGACGGTATCTATCCATATATCTAGACAAGATATTTTTTTTGAAGCTTTTGTCATTAGTAGGATTCGAGCCGCTGACTTGGGAATCATTTACCCAAGCCCCAAACTCGTCCACTACTAGTTGAGCTACGCCCCTAGGACATCATTCAAGAGATTTCAGTTGTATTTGGTATCGTTTTTAATGTTGTGTTTTTTAAAGCAATTTTTTTTTATAATGACTTCAACACTCGTCCACATTGTGGTAGCCAAAAACGGGCCCTAGGCCCAACCTTTGAACCCACAACGGGCCTAGTAGTTAATATGGGTCAAGCCTATGTTCTACGGGTCGACCCAAGAACCAATTAGCTGAGCTAACAAGTTCTTGACTTGGTCTAGCTTTAGTTGTTGTCAGATAACAACATAAGTTGCAGTTTGATTGAAATTCAAACTGCTTATCCCTTAAAATCCGGCCTTGATCTCAGTGATTCGGGGTCCCACGAACGGCTGAGCCACCCTTGCTGAAGTCTATAAATACCTCACTCATGCCACAAAGAGGACCCCTCAAGGAACACCGCGAGAGTAAAACCAGAGTGGCCATCCACAACCTGAAAACACCTTCAGGGCCCTGTGTCTATCTAGTTGAACCAAAAATTGGTAAAACCCAAAACTCTTTCACAAGTTTGCATAAATGGAGATAATCATCCAAAAGATTCCAGGAGTCCCAGCTCCCATCAAGAAAAGTACGGCGAACAATTTCACGGACTCTCCGTTCGTCGATACAATCGCCTGGATGAGATGGCCAAGATATTCGATTTCCCAAATATGAAGAAGTTTGAGGGCATGATAGATCCGGACGACCATATCGCTCAATACAAACAACGCATGTTCACCTGACTTTAATTAACAGTAAACAAATAATAAACAAACATTCTATGGTAACAAAAAGCCTGGCTTGCCGAGTTAGAAGATTAAGAACCACAATGAGTATATGCTGCTATTGCTAATTTTAATTGGTTGAAGTACAAGGCAAGGTTGGTGGCCAAATGTTTCCATCAAGTTTTCGATGATAAGTTCAATAAAATCTACTTGCATGCATAATTTGAAAATTTGTTAAGAATAACTATTTTTTTTTTTTCATTTTCCTTATTAATCACCTTATTTTCTAATGCTTCATATTCAACAAAATCAGGAAAAAATAGGTGTAGTGTTTCAAAAATTTTGAAATTTTACATATAAGTAGATTTCATTGAACTTATCATCCATAAAAATATTCAGATTAAAATTCATTAAAATCGATTGATTTGATAGAGGTTTTGACTTTTCATTAAAATAAGGAATTTCTCATGAGAGAACCACTTATATATATATATATATATATATATATATATATATACAGTCTTTCTATTATCAGTTCGAACTGACAAAAGTTATATCAGTTCCTTGTATGTGGGCCACTGGATTTAAATACTTTGATTGACAAGTGCATACAGCCAAGTCAAAGTATTTAAATCCAGTGGTCCACATGCAAGGAACTGATATAATTTTTGTCAGTTCGAACTGATAATAGAATTTCTGTATATATATATATGAAAAACTAAGAGCAAAAGAGAAGAAAAACAGAGAAAAGTTGAGAAGCTGTTAATGGAGGAAATTGGGAGATTTCTATTTCTGATACATACATTACACAGTGCGCTCTTGGAGCTTTATATACAAGGATAGATAAGGAAAAGATGCTCTAACAGAATCTGGAGCTGATTGCTTATGTGGATGATCTAACGGTTCTAATAGAGTGACCTGACATCAGCAAGGAATTCTGTTAGAGATGAGAAGGAAAACAAAATACATTTGGCTCCAAAACTACAACATACAAAACGTGTGATTAGCTGAGACAAGTTCAGCTGTGGCCAATCTCATGATATGGTTTAACATCCCCCCGCAAACGAAGCGTGGATTTGTCCATGGTGAGTTTGTCCTTAAGAAAGTTGAACCTGCTGATTCCAAGAGGCTTGGTAAGGATATCAACTGGTTGGTCTTCTGTGGGGATGTACCTAACATCTAGTTCTTTCGCTTCAATCTTATCTTGAACAAAATGAAGATCAATTTCGATATGCTTCGTTCGTGAATGGAGGACTGGATTCTTGGCTAAGGAGCCAACTCCTGTATTATCGCACCAAATCACAGGGATTGAAGAAAGTGATACACCAATTTTAGACAGTAAAGACTTCAACCAAACCAATTCACTTGCTCCTTGAGCAAGAGACCGATACTCTGCCTCACAGCTGCTCCTTGCCACCACTTTCTGTTTCCTAGAGCTCTAAGACACTAAATTTCCTCCAAAGAACATACACCAACCACTTGTAGACTTCCTATCATCTAAGTTGCTGGCCCAATCTGCATTAGAGAAGCCTTCAAGAGTGAAAGAAGAACAACTTGTTCCTGACTTGAAATAAAGACCAGTGTTCAATGATCCCTTAACATATCTGAGAATTCTTTTACAAGCTTGCCAATGAGTGACCATTGGAGTTGCAAGATACTGAGATAATCTGTTCACAGCAAAAGCTAGATCAGGTCTTGTTAAAGTCATATATTGTAGGCTTCCTATTGTGCTTCTATAGAGACTGGGATCAGCAAATGGTTCACCACCAGATTGAGAAAGTTTAACACCTGTGCACATGGGAGTTGGACATGGAGAGCAATCAATCATCTTGGCCTTTTGTAACATATCTGAAGCATACTTGCATTGTGTTAAGCTCATTCCATGATTTGTTCTTATAGCCTCAAATCCAAGAAAATAGTTGAGCTCACCCAAATCTTTCAAAGCAAAATGAGTGTTCAAGTCTTGTATGACCTAGGAGAGAAGCTTAGAATTGTTTCCTGTTGGAAGAATATCATCTATGTATACCAATAGCAAAACAACACAACCATCATTTTTGAAGATAAACAAAGAAGTATCTGCTCTAGAATTTTTGAAACCCCATTGTTCAAGAGCTTATCGAAGCTTGTCAAACCATGCTCTTGGGGCCTGTTTAAAACCATAGAGAGACTTCACAAGTTTACACACATGGGTAGGATGGTGATAATCCACAAAGCCTTCCGGTTGTTCCATGAAAACCGATTCTTTCAACTCTCCATTCAAAAAGGCATTATTTATATCTAGCTGCCTAACAACCCAGTTCGACCTAACAGCAAGAGAGAGAACTACTCTTATAGTGGATGACTTCACCACCAGACTAAACGTCTCCAAATAATCCACCCTAGCTGTTTGATGAAAACCTTTTGCAACCAACCTAGCTTTATACCTTTGAATTGACCCATCTTGATTGTGTTTGACTCTAAACAGCCACTTGTTACCAACAATATTCAAATCATCCTTTCGAGGAACTAGAATCCAAGTTCCATTTCTCACTAAGGCACTGAATTCATCATCCATTGCAGCCTTCCATTTCGGATCAGACAAGGCATGAGCAGTTGAAGTTGGCTCTTTTGATGAGAGGGTTGCAGACTCTACTGCAGAGCTTTTAGGGACAGTTATAGCATAAGCAAAAACCTTAGGCTTGTGTACACCAGCACGTGACCTTGTTACCATATTGTGAGTGGAAGTATGAGGTTTAGTAGATGGTTGATGTGTATGCAGATTTGTTGTAGTTGGCTGAGTCGTAGTAGATTGTGTTGAGTGTATAGGTGATGGTTGATGTGTATGCAAGTCTGTGTGTTGTGAAGGTTGTAGAGGTGAATAGGGAATATGGACTGATAAAGGTATTGCTGGAAAAGGTGAAGGTTTTGTGAATTTATTTTGCTTGATATTGGACAAGACAGACACTGGGAGATTGGACTTGGTACTGGTATCACTGTTATCACACCTAAACAAAGACTTATATGGGAACTCTCTTTCATTGAAGGTTACTGTAAGTGCCTCACTTTTGACTTTTGACTTTTGACTTTTGATTGGCTTATTTCATGACACACCACATTGGGATTGGTATGTAACGGGTAGCTTAGGACTTCGTGGTTGGCAAGCTTCCGGACTTCCCAAGGTGACTTCAAGAGCTTCTAAAGGTATACCACTTGACCTTGATTCTTGAAGAGATTAGGTGCACACACACACTTGCATGCATCTTTATATATTGAGCTTTTGTTACCATGCTTGTGTTTCATTGTTTAGTGCATCTATGTCTTTTTGCACACACACACCTTCATTGCATTTATATGATTGCATTTGTGTGAATCTTAATTGTGTGTCACATGCTTGGTGATTTTTCATATTGATATCCATTTCCATGCATGTTTAGTTGATTGCATCTAGCTTATTGAAATGCCATGTCATGTTAGGCATTAGGATGCATTCACATCCCACACTTGCACTTCATGTATGTTTGTCTTAAGTGTGGTGTAATTCGTTTCCGTTTGTGTGATCGGAAATGTCCACGTTTGCACGATGGTGTGCATGTCTTAGCGTGATGGTTGACCACTTGAGAAGGTCTCATTCTTCTCTTGGATAAGTGTTAGATTCGGTTTGGTTATTTGGAGTAAAGTGTCTAGTTTAAAAAGATTGGATTTCAATGTTTTAAACATTTTTCAAAACCAACCTTTGTATGGTCTTGTGACCATAACTTTTTATCAAAAGATTTAAATTGAGTTTTGTAAAGTTCTGGACAAACTAGACACCCATACCTTTCCAACGGTATATTATTCGTAATATTTCATGACCGTTTGGATTAGTTTTGAAATTTCCACAGTGACCACTAAAACAGGGCATCACAGCTGTTATCCGAATCTAACCTTTGGTCACTCAAATGACCATAAATTTTTCTACATTTATCCAAATCATGTTTTGTTAATTCTAGTAGAAAGTAGACTTCCAAACCTTTCCAAGGATATATTATTCGAAAGGTTTCGATGTCGTTTGGTCATATTTTGGGGCGCTCAAAACTTGAGCTGATGCACTGTCAGCGATTTACCGCTGGCCAGGCACCTTGCCTCTTGAGCGGTATGCTCAGCGAGCCACATCAGTGTCTTCTCGCCTGATGTACCGCTGCCCATGCACCTTGCCTCTTGAGCGGTATGCCCAGCGGTTGCCCGTGAGAAGCTGAATCGTTTTCTTCAAAACGACATCACTTCATTTTGGCCTCATATATAAGTATCATCTTCTCCCTTGCTCGTCTAAGTGAGCTCAAAAACTGAACCAAGTGAGAGAAACTCACATTCTAGAGAGAGAAGCTCCCAAGAAACCATTTTTACTCAACCAAACCACCTCCCATGTGCATCTAACTTCTTCTTAGCATCATTCAAGCATGGAGTGTGTTGATTTCATTGACTAGGTATTTTCTACATGTCCTAAAACTTCTAGTTTCATATTTATGACATGTAAACCTAGATTTAGCATTTATTTGTTAATTAAATGCTTGTCTCTTTGCTCATTGTTGTTTATAACATGTTTGAGACATTATTGATTGGTTGAGATAGGTTGTATGTTGATAGCTAGGATCTAGAGCCATTTTTTGCCATCTAGCTAATTTAATCTCATTGTGTGATTGAGATGTTTTATTTATGATAGCTATGATTGTTTTGTGATTGACAACATCTAGCTAAGTCTATATGATTTTCATTTAGACATTGATGTGTAGGACTTCTTGATTGCATTTGTTAATTGCATTTAGAGTCTATGCCATGTTCATTGACAACTTAAGTTGATTGGCATTTTGTTTGGTTATTTGCATTAGTTGATTGCATGCTATTAGGCCTTGCCATTATTAATTGATAACTTGTGTTGATTGGCCTTGATTGATTGACAATTTATTGATTGCATTTGATTATTGCATATCTATTGTCATTGCCATGCTTTTTGACAACTTAGGTTGAGTTGGCTTTATTTGTTGACAATTAGGTTGCTAGTGTCTCTCAGCACCTAATTGAGTCTTCATGCACATTCATGTAGACTTTGTTGTTAACTAGGATGTTCACTTGCATTATAACATCTAGTTAAGCATATAGTGTTTAGTCTAGCACTCATTGCTTTTGTGCATCATTGTGATACACTTAGACTTTTGATTCTCTTCTTGAGTCAAAGTCTTGTGACTTCTTGGTGAAGTTTCACAAGCAAGGAAAGTCTTGTGGCTACCCATGTGTAGTGCTCAAGCAATTGGTCGAGTGCCACTGTAAAAGGCCCGTTGGGTAGATTAGGGGTTGCTCACGCCAAGAGTAGTGTATCAGGGGATATCACTAGGGATTGAACCAAGAGTGGCGAGTGGTAGTGTCCATAGCCTGAGGTTATCTAGGGTGAGAGTCCGAGAATCACTTGAGGGTGTAGATTCCTTTTCATATAGTGGATTTCGTTGACCGTGTGTGGCGCACATATCAGCCCGTGGTTTTTCCCCTTGTGGGTTTCCACGTAAAAATCAAGTGTTCTTTAATTTCCGTATTTTTTACTTGATTTTATTATATGTGTGTTTTGGGTTAATTGTGATTAATTTTGACTAATCGAAAAGTTGGTAATAATCGATTAACAACCCATTCACCCCCCCTCTAGGTTGTTTAGACACGCACGCGAGTTTATATTTGTATTTTCAATTGGTATCAGAGCGGGTTCCTAGACATACTTAGGTGATCCTTGCTCTTGCTTGCGTGTCTTGCATTTGTGTGCATTTTGTTTGCTACATTCATTTGCATTCATTTGCATACATCCACCCAAACACTATGAGTGATTTGTGAGGCTAGAGGGTGCGTTACTCTCCGAACCACCGTTGCTCACCATTGATAACTATTCCTCATGGGAAGTTAAAATGGAATTCTTTCTAAGGAACATTGATGAGCACGTGTGGATGTTTGTGGAAGAAGGATACTCACCTCCCACAGAGAGACTTGAAAATGGGACTTGTGTGCCTAAGCCTAAGTCCAAGTGGTCCAATGACGAACTCGAGGGTGAAGAATGGAACTCAAAGGGCATCCATGCCTTATCTTGTACCATGGATGAGAGTCAAGCCAAACTCATCCACCACTCGAGATGTTCGAGAAGCGTGGGAGATTCTAAGAGTGACCCATGAAGGTACCGTGAAGGAGAAAAAGATGATCTCTACGGTGGTATAGGAGAAGAAGATTAATCCTCCTAAGAAGAAGGAAAATGTTGCTTTGAAGACTTCGAAGCATGACAAGAAGGAGGATGACTTGAATGATGAAGACATGGCATTAGTTGTTAAAAGATTCAAGGAGTTTTTAAGTCTTCAAAAGAAGGGTTATGGCTCAAAGGGTGATGACTTCAAGAAGAATAAGACCAAGGTCAAGAATGATGAGCCAAACCAAGAGGTGTCTTTAAGAGAGGGGACTAATTGCCTTGGATGTGGAGAATTCAGGCATATCTTCCCGGGATGTGAAAGCTTGAAGGATATAAGGAAAGAAAAGGTGATGGCCACCTCATGGAGTGAAGATGAGAGTAAAGAAGATCCTTCGAGTGATGAAGCGCTTGCTATCAACTACATGGCATTTGGAGCCACTCATGTAGAAGTTGAAGAAGATAGTCAAGTTGCCTTGATTTGTGACCTTGAAGAAGGAGTAAATGAAATGGTAGCTAGGAGTGTGATTGATGTAGCTATGCAAAGGGAAGTTGCTTGTATAACATCAAGTGACAAGTTTGATGACCTTGATGAGGGAAGTGTCTCCGATGAAGAAATGACTCTCATGGTGGAGAATCTTGAGAGAATCACAAAATCTCACAAGAAGAATATGACCTCAAAAGTGAAGGAGGAGAATAGTATGAACTCCAAAGAAAAGGAGGTAAAGATGAAGGCATCTCTCAAGAATGGAGAAGCTACTCAAGACAAGTCCTCAAGAAATATCACTAAATGCTTTGAATGTGGAGGATTTGGTCACATAGCTCCCATGTGCATTAATTTGAAGAACAAGAAAAGAGGAAAAGGCATGATAGCTTGGAAGGGTGTAAAATGCTTCGAATGTGGTGGACTTGATCACATAACCTCCATGTGTGGTAACTTGAAGTGTAAGAAGAGAGGAGAAGCTAGTCTTGATGATATGACTCTCACAAGCATTAGTGGGAAAAGCCTTGAAAGTGATGAGTGTTGCTCATATTCATATGAAGATGATAGCTCCGACTTGGAGAATTTTGACAACAATGAAAAAATGAGTTATGAGGATCTAATGACACTCTTTCGTGACTCCTTGAAGATGAAAAGAAGGAGATTTTTGTGTTGAAAGAAGATAACCTTCAACTAAGAGAAAATGTGATTCTCTTAGATAAGGAAGTTAATCTTGTCAAAGTAAATGAGGGCAAGTTGAAGAAAGAGCTTGAAGAAGCAAGGATGTCACTTGCTAAATTTACTTCGGGTACGGAAAAGCTCAACATTATGCTAGGTTGTGGAAAGATGCCTAGTGACAAGAGAGGACTAGGGTTTGTTGATGAGGAAGTCACACCGTCATCCAACAAGACAACCTTTGTGAAGGAAATTGTTCCTAAGTTGGCTCCTCAATCTTCTTATCACAAGAAGATGCTTGAAAAGGGTGAATCTTCTAAGAGTGCTCATATGAAGACTTTCAAAGACAAAGAGATAAGACATCTAGAAGATTTGAAGAAGGCTAAGATCAAGCAACCTTAAGCTCAAGGAAAATTCTTAGCTTCACCCCCTCAACACCCTAGAGGAAGATTGATCTTGGAGAGTCATCCAAGAATGGCCAAGTGAAGATGCCAACAAAGGGTAAAGCTCAATCACAACATTCAAGAGCTCAACACCCGAGATTTGCACAACCAAGGAAGCACATTCAACCGGTTCAACCACCTCAACAAGTTAGACCACAAAGGTGCCACCAATCGGCTCAAGCTCTAAAGAGAAGCAATCCGATGCACCATCAAAGACAACCTCATCAACATGGCAATGCCTCGATGAGATCTCAATACAATGGTATAAACTCTATCTTTGTACCTGCTTGTCATTTTTGTGGTATGATTGGTCACTTAAGACCAAATTGCCTTGATTACATCAAGAGGTGTAGGTTAGAGAGCATGAAAGAAAAACGGTTGAAAAAGAAGGCAAGTTTGCATGAACCTAGGGAACTTAGAAACATGCCTATGACCACTAGAGTTGATAAAGTGGAACCTAGGAGGGTTAGAAAGAATGAACCAGCTTGCCATTGTGCCAATGGGATACCCATAGATGCTACTAGGTCCAATGGACTTGGTAAGTCTATAAGGGATCATGCCTCCCTTTGACTTTGTTGCAATTGACCCTATGAGGGGAGCTCAAGCAAAGAGAGCAAACTTACATGATTTGCTATGTGCAAAAAGTTGACTAAATTTATGTTCTTTTGATAATTGCTTGAGATTTTTTGGTTGCACATTTGCTTATGTGATATTTTCTTCAATAAGTGTGAACCATTGCTTTACTTGCAATCCATGTCATATTTATGCTCAAACATGCATCTTTGGATATAGGAAACGTATTTTGGGAGTACTTTTTGAATGACCTTTAATTGATTCCTATGACATGATGATTCTTTAAATAACATGCTTAAAGTGATACGCATGAAATGCTTTTGATTGCTTGAAATGCAAAAATGTGTGTGCAAAAGCAAATATTTAGACTTAAATTGTTAATGGATCTTAAAATCCAAAGTCTCTCTTTCTTTATTAGTAGAACAAGGCTACTATCATACGGGTTCCTTACCCGGAAAAATCAAATAGGGTGCAAAGTCACTCATGCCTTGTTTTGCTTATAAAGTTGGATATAGTTTTTTTTAATAATTAAACTCTATATCCTTGCTTTTCATGACAAAGGGTGAAATTGGTTTGAATTCTATTAAGAAACCTTTGTTGTTTGCTTTGCCAAATACCATTGTTTTTGAACTTGAATGCAACATGTCTTGCATGCAAAGCATCTTCGTCACACATTTTCTTTAAATAAAACTCCTTGAATCTCTCTCAATTACTTGAATTGCATAAAGTTTGTCTATATGATTATGCAAATGCTTTTTGTGCTAATAGCTCTCTTTGCTAAAGCAACCCGATAGGGGGAGCTCCTTTGCCTATCTCATGACAAAAAGGGGGAGATGTCTTGAGAGATATAGGGGGAGCATTGTGAATGCCTTGGGGGAGAAGTTTGAGAGAGAGTAACCATTTAGGGAGAGCATTGCACATGCATTTCTTTATTTTGCTTTATTGAGTGCAAATGCTTTGTATATTTGTTTACGTCACATGCACTTGGTCTTGGAAAGTGCTTTCTTGCTATTGTGTGTAGGTTCAATGATCTACGAAGAGATTGAAGACCTTGAAGACTTAGTTTCTTAGGTATCTCCTTTTGTAACGTAGAATACACTCAGGATGGACAATAGCTTTATTTTGTGTTCTGTGAGGTTTTCTATGTAAGTGGTGTTTTGTCATGAAATAGCCAAAGGGGGAGATTGTAAGTGCCTCACTTTTGATTGGCTTATTTCATGACACACCACATTGGGATTGGTATGTAACAGGTAGCTTAGGACTTCGTGGTTGGCAAGCTTCCGGACTTCCCAAGGTGACTTCAAGAGCTTCTAAAGGTATACCACTTGACCTTGATTCTTGAAGAGATTAGGTGCACACACACACCTGCATGCATCTTTATATATTGAGCTTTTGTTACCATGCTTGTGTTTCATTGTTTAGTGCATCTATGTCTTTTTGCACACACACACCTTCATTGCATTTATATGATTGCATTTGTGTGAATCTTAATTGTGTGTCACATGCTTGGTGATTTTTCATGTTGATATCCATTTCCATGCATATTTAGTTGATTGCATCTAGCTTATTGAAATGCCATGTCATGTTAGGCATTAAGATGCATTCACATCCCACACTTGCACTTCATGTATGTTTGTCTTAAGTGTGGTGTAATTCGTTTCCGTTTGTGTGATTGGAAATGTCCATGCTTGCATGATGGTGTGCATGTCTTAGCGTGATGGTTGACCACTTGAGAAGGTCTCATTCTTCTCTTAGATAAGTGTTAGATTCGGTTTGGTTATTTGGAGTAAAGTGTCTAGTTTAAAAAGATTGGATTTCAATATTTTAAACGTTTTTCAAAACCGACCTTTGTATGGTCTTGTGACCATAACGTTTTATCAAAAGATTTAAATTGCTTTTTGTAAAATTCTGGACAAACTAGACACCCATACCTTTCCAATGGTATATTATTCGTAATATTTCATGACCGTTTGGATTGGTTGTGAAATTTCCAAAGTGACCACTAAAACAGGGCATCACAGCTGTTATCCGAATCTGACCTTTGATCACTCAAATGACCATAACTTTTTCTACATTTATCCAAATCATGTTTTGTTAATTGGAGTAGAAAGTAGACTTCCATACCTTTCCAACGATATATTATTCGAAAGGTTTCGATGTCGTTTGGTCATATTTTGGGGCGCTCAAAACTTGAGCTGATGAACTGTCAGCGATTTACCGCTGGCCAGGCACCTTGCCTCTTGAGCGGTATGCTCAGCGAGCCACATCAGTGTCTTCTCGCCTGATGTACCGCTGCCCATGCACCTTGCCTCTTGAGCGGTACGCCCAGCGGTTGCCCGTGAGAAGCTGAATCGTTTTCTTCAAAACGACATCACTTCATTTTGGCCTCATATATAAGTATCATCTTCTCCCTTGCTCGTCTAAATGAGCTCAAAAACTGAACCAAGTGAGAGAAACTCACATTCTAGAGAGAGAAGCTCCCAAGAAACCATTTTTACTCAACCAAACCACCTCCCATGTGCATCTAACTTCTTCTTAGCATCATTCAAGCATGGAGTGTGTTGATTTCATTGACTAGGTATTTTCTACATGTCCTAAAACTTCTAGTTTCATATTTATGACATGTAAACCTAGATTTAGCATTTGTTTGTTAATTAAATGCTTGTCTCTTTGCTCATTGTTGTTTATAACATGTTTGAGACATTATTGATTGGTTGAGATAGGTTGTATGTTGATAGCTAGGATCTAGAGCCATTTTTTGCCATCTAGCTAATTTAATCTCATTGTGTGATTGAGATGTTTTATTTATGATAGCTATGATTGTTTTGTGATTGACAACATCTAGCTAAGTCTATATGATTTTCATTTAGACATTGATGTGTAGGACTTCTTGATTGCATTTGTTAATTGCATTTAGAGTCTATGCCATGTTCATTGACAACTTAAGTTGATTGGCATTTTGTTTGGTTATTTGCATTAGTTGATTGCATGCTATTAGGCCTTGCCATTATTAATTGATAACTTGTGTTGATTGGCCTTGATTGATTGACAATTTATTGATTGCATTTGATTATTGCATATCTATTGTCATTGCCATGCTTTTTGACAACTTAGGTTGAGTTGGCTTTATTTGTTGACAATTAGGTTGCTAGTGTCTCTCAGCACCTAATTGAGTCTTCATGCACATTCATGTAGACTTTGTTGTTAACTAGGATGTTCACTTGCATTATAACATCTAGTTAAGCATATAGTGTTTAGTCTAGCACTCATTGCTTTTGTGCATCATTGTGATACACTTAGACTTTTTGATTCTCTTCTTGAGTCAAAGTCTTGTGACTTCTTGGTGAAGTTTCACAAGTAAGGAAAGTCTTGTGGCTACCCATGTGTAGTGCTCAAGCAATTGGTCGAGTGCCACTGTAAAAGGCCCGTTGGGTAGATTAGGGGTTGCTCACGCCAAGAGTAGTGTATCAGGGGATATCACTAGGGATTGAACCAAGAGTGGCGAGTGGTAGTGTCCATAGCCTGAGGTTATCTAGGGTGAGAGTCCGAGAATCACTTGAGGGTGTAGATTCCTTTTCATATAGTGGATTTCGTTGACCGTGTGTGGCGCACATATCAGCCCGTGGTTTTTCCGTGTGGGTTTCCACGTAAAAATCAAGTGTTCTTTAATTTCCGTATTTTTTACTTGATTTTATTATATGTGTGTTTTGGGTTAATTGTGATTAATTTTGACTAATCGAAAAGTTGGTAATAATCGATTAACAACCCATTCACCCCCCCCCCCCCCCCCCCCCCCCCCCCTCTCTCTAGGTTGTTTAGACACGCACATGAGCTTATATTTGTATTTTCAGTTACATGTCTAGAAATGTAAACCCTTCCACTTGGATGTAAACACTTGAAACCTTTATGAGCATCACTATATCCAATAAACACGCATTTATCAGAATGAAAATAAAATTTGTGTTTGTTGTAAGGTCGAAGAAGAGGAAAACTGGTGCAACCAAAAGCTTTTAGAGAAGTGTAGTCAGGTGACAGATTATACAATCTTTGATAAGGTGAAATATGGCTAAGAACAGGAGTTGGAAGTCTATTTAAGAGATGTACATCAGTATGAAAAGCCTCCCACCAAAAAGAAAGAGGTAGTTTAGCTTGAGCAAGCAAAGTGAGGCCAACCTCAACAATATGTCGATGCTTGCGCTCGGCTGTACCATTTTGTTGATGGATATGGGGACAAGAGTGTCTAAAATGGATTCCTAGTTGACTTAGATGTTTGGCTAAAGGTCGATATTCCCCTCCCCAATCACTTTGAACACATTTTATTTTCCTATCAAAAGAAAGCTCCACAGATTTTTGAAAGCTTAGGAAGACATTAGTCACTTGAGATTTTGATTCAAGAGGATAAATCCAAGTGTACCTAGAGTATGCATCTATAAAATGCACATAATACCTATAACCTTGCTGAGATGTGTGAGGAGAGGGTCCCCACACATCTGTAAAGACAAGTTCAAGAGGGTTATGGTAAACGGTTTGAGAGATTGGAAAGGGGAGTTGATGAAGCTTACCACATTGGCATGCATCACAGAAATATAAAGAGGAAGATGCAGTACAAGGTAAGTTTAAACTCCTCAAAACTTGTTTCAAAACCGGAAAAGAAGGGTGGCCAAGTCTAGTATGCCAAAGATGTAAAATAGAACTTTTATTACTGGAATTGAAAATGTTACAAGGACTTATTCTCTGTACATTGTAACAAGGCTTATTACAAGTATTCTCAGATTTTGACATACACTAATCATCATTACAATTCACTTTAGACATTGACAAAGCATTACAATCATACCCAGACTTTGACATACACTGATCACCAACAACATTCTCTTTAGACACAAATAAGGCATGAACTTTAGATGCTAGTGACTTGTCTCTAATTGATGAAAGTTCCAGCTGGTAGAGACCATTTTTCAGACCCCCTTGCAACAGAACCCTCTTGGAATTCTTGTCCTTTATCAAGCAAAAATTTGAGTTAAATTCTACTACAACATTGTTGTCTTTGGTGAATTGTGATATGCTTAAAAGGTTTTTGGTTATAGATGGTACATGCAGTATGTTATTTAACAGCAGAGGTATACTAGGTGAAGTGTGTGAATGCACAAATGAAGATCCAACATGAGAGATATCAAGTTTAGCACCATTACCAACTGAAAGTTTGTCTGGTCCGTTGTAATCCGTCCTCTGATTGCTGAGATTTTGTGCATTAGCTGTGATGTGGTTAGTTGCACCGCTATCCACATACCATGACGGATCCATTACAGTGTTTGGTGATGCTATAAACGCATTAGCATTTGAGAGATTTGTATAGCCTTGTAACTACACCTGACTTGGCTGAAAACCAGTGTTGAATTACCCAACGTGAGCCTGAAAGCCAGTACCACTACCATATCTATTCCCTTGACCTTGTAATCCTCCTGGATAAACACCACCATTACCATAACCATTTCCTTGACCTTGTAGACCTCCTAGAAAGGATAAGTTCTGCACATTCAAGCCTTGAAAAGCTTGATCAAAGCGTTTGTAGTAAGAGGACACAACATGCCCAGTTTTACCACACAACTGGCAAATGAATCTTGAACCAGTCCTTTTTCCATACCTTTCTCTGCCTCTACCTCTACCTCTAAAAAGACCTCCTCTAGTATTATTGTTGCCTCTAAAATTTCCATTTGAAGCATACTGAGCAGAAACATTGTTCATATCAAATGAAACAACAGAATTGTGTTTTGCTAATCGACTCTCATAGCTCATTAACTGAAATTGAACTTCTTGAAGACTTATTTCACCTTGTCTACCAGTCACATTAACCACAACTACATCATACTCTTGACCTAAACCTCCCAAAATTTGTGATATTAGCTTAGCTTATGTTAAAGGTTGACCTGCAGAAGCTAGGTTTTCACTTAGACTTTTCATTTTCAAGATAAAATCACTCACTGACAAACTACCTTTCTTAGTACTCTGTAATTCATCTCTCAATTGCAGGACCCTAGCCTTAGATTGTTGAGCAAAAAGACTCTCAAGAGTTTTCCATACCTCATAAGATGTAACACACTGAGTTACATGACCAAAAACTGACTCACTAAGAGTTGAGAGCAACCAACATACAATTAGTTGATCGACCTTTTTCCAGTTAACAAAATCAACATTCTCTATCTTATCAATATCAGTTGATAGATTTGATTTAACAAATTTCAGTGGACAAGTGGCTGTATTTAACACAAAGCTTTCAAGATCAAACGCCCTAATAGCAGGGAGGATTTGCGATTTCCAAAAAAAAATAGTTGTTCTGATCAAGTTTTATAGGTAGCCTAAAATTCAGATTAGAGGAAAGTGACGAAACCTGTGATTTCAGCTTTCGAGAAAGTGCCGAAACCTGTGATTTCACCTTTCGAGGATTTGATCGATTCCTCCTGTATGATGAGCTTGAGTCTCCATTTGAATCTGAGCTTGAGGACGCCATGACTGCTAGTTGAAACTAAATATAGCACGGTGTGTATAAAGCTATCTAGAGGGGGGGTGAATAGATTTTACGCTTTTTACCCAATTTTTTGTGTTAGTCAAAATTACGAATTTACCCTCAAGATAATATAAACAAGCAAGTGTAATATGGTGCGGAAATTAAATCAACACTTGGTTTTTACGTGGAAACCCTCACGGGAAAAACCACGGGCTATGTAAGTAAGCCACACTCGAACCTCGAATCCACTAAATGTGCAAACGATTACAACCTAATCCCGGAAGTAATCACACACCTACAAAATCCCGGTATGAGTGAACCTAGTCCAATTTGCTTGTGATCTAAGCAACCTAATCCTGATTGCTACACACAAGACTTACCTTCTGTAGAAGAGAATACAACCCTAAGTGAATATCCAAAATGCAACATAGAGCAAGGGAAACCCTATATGCTTATCTAAGATGATTAATATGCAATTAAGAACAATCCTAGATATCAAAACTAAATGACATGTCAATTAGTTAAGCTAATCAATATTAAGCACAAAACCTAATATGCTAGCACAATACAACTTCTCAAACATACATCATACTAATCTCAATCTTGTATTCAACAAATATAAAATCATATACAAGTAATTAAATTGAGATTGCTAGATAAGAGAAACACAAAATATGTAAAATATTAGTGAAAAGCTTACCAAGCAAAGTATGATGAAGAATCCATGCTAGATGACATCTAGATGATCTATGATGATGCTAGATGATGATTGATGATCATAGAAATGTGTTTGAGTAATTAAAAATGAGTTCTTTGTGTATTTTTCTTCTCTTGAAAAATATCCTAAGTATGAAGCATGCATAAGAACTCTTGTAAGTGACCTAAAATCAAGTTAGCATATATATAGAGGCCATAAGTGAAGTGAGGTCGTTTTGAAAACTCACCAGAAAAATGCTCTGTGCGCTGGTGGACCTGCGCTGGACGACAGGCGCTGCCACCAGCGCCAGTCCAGCGGCGCACACCTGGGCGATTGGCGCTGGTGGCTTGCGCTGGTCCACACCAGCGCACGACCAGCGGCGCTCCACTGGGCGTTTTGCGCCGGTGAGCGGAGCTGGTGGACCAGCGCACAGCCCAATTTTGTACCCCACAAGCAATCATGCAAGGGGTACAAAGTTAAACTAAGATGCATCCTAAAAGCCTAAATGCTATGATGTTTTAAACACAAGATGCAATCATAAATACAAGCAAGAAGAGATGTAAATAAGCATTGATGCACAACAAAAAGAAACACAACATACAAAGATTAAACATATGCATGAGTTGTGAGTGTGTACAACTATCTCTTCAAGACAAGTAAGCACTTAGAATATTACCTTTGGTGCTTGTCAATAATGAGGTCTTCAAAGGGCCTAATGCACTAACAACAACATCTAAACTACCCTTACAAAGAATCCCCACAAATGGTTTGATCACGAAATAAGCCAATTAAAAACAACGGGAATCCTTACACTAGTCTATGGCTCTGATACCATGAAAAACTAAGAGCAAAAGAAAAGAAAAACAGAGAAAAGTTGAGAAGCTGTTAATGGAGGAAATTGGGAGATTTCTATTTCTGATACATACATTACACAATGCGCTCTTGGAGCTTTATATACAAGGATAGATAAGGAAAAGATGCTCTAACAGAATCTGGAGCTGATTGCTTATGTGGATGATCTAACGGTTCTAATAGAGTGACCTGACATCAGTAAGGAATTCTGTTAGAGATGAGAGGGAAAACAAAATACATTTGGCTCCAAAACTGCAACACACAAAACGTGTGATTAGCTGAGACAAGTTCAGCTGTGGCCAATCTCATGATATGGTTTAACAATATATAAAACCCATTTTCAGATATTTGGTCTAATATTGGCCATTGTGTTTACAATAAGGTGTGAATTGTTTCTAATTACTAATAATCAGATGTGTAAGAAACAGTATGCTTGATTGTTTTAGAGTCATGTGAGTTACTTGCAAAGTATTGTGTTTTGTATGTTATGTTCAGCTACTGAGAGAGAATCTGAGAAAGAGATATATAGAAGCAGCTTTGTAGTGGCTGAAACAAAAAATATGAAATTGAAGCTCTAATTGAGTTATTATTACTATTTTTTTTTAAAGCAACCCTAATTGAGTTATCGTCTGAAGGCTAAAGTTTTTGGGCCCTTTTCTATTTTTTTATTTCTGAAATAGTTGGGGAGTGGCATATTTTCACTCCTTTAAAATCGTATGTGCACCCCAAATCAGCAAAATTTTAAAATTCTAATATTATCCTTATATAAAATTATTAAAATGATTAATATAAATATACCTTGTACATCAAATTAATATAATATTTAATATTTTAAATATTTTAACAAATATTATAATTAGTTAAAAAAATAAAAAATGACAGTAAATTTTATTAAAATATAAATTATTTATTAATTAAACTTAAATATTGATTATTTAAATTATAAATTTTAACAAACTATTATTTAAAAAAAAAGTTAAGAAGAGAAAACCACGGTTTTTAATTAAAAAACTAATCTAAAATAAAAGAGTTAAAAAGAAAAAAAGAAAAAAAGAAAAAAAAAAAAAAGATGGAAGGACGAGTCTACAGAATATGGAGGGTTTTTTTTATTTTTTATTTTATTTTTTTTTTATTTTATTATTATTATTTTTTATTCCTAAGTAACCATTATATAAAAGATATAATACATAAGAAACTGTGACTATAATACTTAAAAAAAGAAAAAAAAAATAAATAAATCTAGTACCGGGAGTAGTCGTTACTCTTCCATCATTTTTTTTTTAATTTCATTTTTCAATTTAATTATTTTCTAAGTGATTAAGTTATAGTATTTTTAAATATTTTTTAAAATGATATATTAGGGGTGTACCTATGAGTTATAATATTTTAAAATATTTTAATGGAATGCACATACTTTTTTTTTTTTTTTTGATAATATCTATGTCATTGGTAGGATTCGAACCGTTAACCTGAGAGTCATTTACCTAAACTCCAAGTTCGTCCATCTATCAACTGAGTTACCCCCCCCTGTTGATAATGGGATGCACATACAAATAGAACATACAATTTTTCAGGGGAACAAATATTATCACTCATAATTGGGCCATTATTAAAGAAAAAAGATTTGAATCCTCTATTTGACTGAAGCAAAAACTTGGATTGGACCCTTTTTTTAAAAATAAAAAAACATTTATTTCAGCCCTTTGTTTTAAAACTCATTACATAAATTTAGGAGACCCCATCATATAATGGGCCTTGGGCTGCTTTGTTACAATCCCTACCAAGTGAATTACAAGTGACTCAAACTAGACCACCAACAGTTTGGCACGAGTTCAAATTAATAATACATTTAGCCTGTGTCGGCCTGACTTTTTTAATGTCAGAGGAGAAAATCTAAATAACAAACAAAGAAAAAAAAAAAATTTTATATTGTGACAGTTTTAAATGTTCAAATGTACATTTTTTTTTTTTTTTAATATACAACAACTGCCGGGACTGGCGAGATTAAGCTCTACTAGCGCAGCCCGGATTACAGCTCCCAAGAGCGGGGAGAGAGCACCCACAATAGGTGGGACAACAACCACCCTTAGGATTAATGGCCAAGGGGACAAATAATATATATATACATTGGCGGAGCCCTTCAGGGGTTTGGGTGGGCTGTAGCCCACCCAAGTTTTTTAAAAAAAATTTCTATGTTTGAATTAATTTTTTTTAAAACAAAGTTTTAGCCCAAATGAAAGAGTTGAAGACAACCCATCTAAACTTCAATCTTCATTTTTAAACTAAAGGCCCAATAACTTTAAACTTAATAAAATAAACCCAACAGCCATACTAGCCCAATTGCCCAAACAAATTGTTATAAAATACATTTGCCTTTCTTTTCTTCCTTTTTATATTGAATTTATTAATTAATAAAAATGGTAATTATTTTGAATTTTAATTTTGTGATGGTATGTCAAAGCTTAAGCTTATTGATTGTGAATTTGTGATAATTTTTTTATTGGACTTGTAGTAAAAAGTTAATAATAAATTTTAAAGATTATTCTTTGTTTTTAAATGTTTGTTTATATCATTTTTTTATTGTACGTTATAATATCAAATCTTAATCATATTTCTAAATCAAGTAAACAACAAACCATATAGTCTTTTTTTAATAAAAGTGGGAACCAATCAACAAACGATGCTCCTACTAGTAGTAGAGGTTTTGATGAGTCACATTCTTTTAATTGTTATAGGCTTGAATCCGAAAAAGTTGATGCTTCTTTCGAACGAGAACCGGGATTACGAAAACCAATTTGGATGTATGATTTTAATCAACAAGATAAGGTTCGAAGAGTATACATAGACATGAGACAATTCCAACCAAAATTAGAATCCTACAAACCCACACATGATGGAAACCAAAATCGACGGTTTCATAGTTTCAAATTTTAGATTAGCCCACCCCCAATTTTTTTCTAGCTATGCCCCTGTATATATATATATGCACACACCGGGCGTTGAACCGTGGTGGTAGAGACTCCCAAGGGAGGGTCCAACCACATTGGCAAGAGGCCCAAGTGTGTTCAAATGTACATTTAAAAGATAGGTTTTCATTGAATTTTGGAACTCATCTAACAATATAACATTCAGCTTTTCATTTAAAAATATCCAAATTGTAGAGATTGCAACAAAGCAGACTAATATATATTTAATAATTTTTATACTCTACCATTTAATGCATGCACTTCTTCCACTATCTCAAATTCTCAATAGCAAAGCGTTAACATTTTTTTAATCAATAATGCTAGAGGACCCAAAAAAATGATCCAAATTTTGAACCCAAACCTATGTGGCAACATCATACACAATATCGGCCCACATCACTCTTCCCAAAGATCCCATGTGATGTTGCCACATAGGTTTGGGTCCAAAATTTGGGTTATATTTTGGGTCCTCTAGCATTGCTCTTTTTTAATTTTAGGAAGAAAGCGAGGCCATTAATTAAGCTCACTTTTTTAGTTATTTTTTCATGTGCAAACATTGAGTAAAGAGCCATGACAAACCTAATTAATATAATGTTCACAGGTCTCCCATTCTTTTTTTTATGGGGAATGCTATCTACCTTTCCCATTTACCTTCCCTATTTGCCTTTCCCACTCATTACTTGACACGTGTACACTTTTTCATTTAATAAATGTAAGGATTCCCCTTAATTGATTGGCTTATTTTGTGGACAAACCACATGTTGGGGTTTGGTTGTAAGGGTAGTCTAGGTGATTAAGGTTGAAGATCAAAGACCCTTTCCAAGACCTCAAGAGGACAAGCACCAAAGGTATATATCTAGTGCTTATTTTGCCTTGAAGAGATATAGTTGCACACACACACAACATGCATAACTCTTATTTTTTGATGTTGTGTTTATATTTTGTGTGCATTGTGCTTTATTGTTAATTCAATATCTCTTCTTGCATTAAATTGATTGCATCTTGTTCTATGAAATGCCATGACATAATAGGCATTAGGATGCATTCAATACCCACACTTGCACTTCATGTATGTTAGCTTTTAGTGTGGAGTAATTCGTTTCCCGAAGGATGTTCGGAAACGTCCGCGCGTGCACATTGGTGTGCTTGGTTTCGTGCGAAGACCGCCTACGGAAAATGCCCTTGGCTTCTCCTTGGTTTTCACCTCTGATGGTGATCGGCGGCTTGGCCGCCGAATGAAACCGCCGTTTTGACCTAATTGATTTTTCTCTCGGGTTTGATTCAGCGGTTGGATCGGCAGTCACGAAACCGCCGAATGAAACCGCCGTTGTTCCCTTGGTCTTCTCGGGTTCAATTCGGCGGTTAAGAACGGCGGCCTGGCCGCCGTTTGAAACCGTCGATCGGTGCGTTTCAGGGGCAAACTTGTCTTTTCACATGCCCAGTTCTTGATGTCTATAAATATCTTACTTTCTCATTATCTGAATTAGTTCTTTGACTTCTTAGAACCCTAAACTTAAAAGAGAGATATTTGAGAGAAAATCAAATCAAGAACTCACCTTTAACCACTCAAATCAAATCGTTTTTGCATCAAATTTCATATTGTATCTTCTATGTCTATATAGAGTGCATCCATGTATGGGTTTGCATCATCACAACTTGCTTGGTAAGATTTTGATTAACTTCATCTTATTTTAGTATTTTTACTACCAAGCCATCTCTTTTAAATTACTTGTATGTTTTAGATTATATGCTAAATACAAGAAAAGAGAATTAATTGTGATGAATTGATTGAGTATTGTTTTTGATAGATATCTAGGTTTTTATAATCTATGATTATCTATGCTATTTGACATGTCATTTAGCCATTAATATCTAGGATTGCTTTAATTGCAAATTCATCATCCTAGATAAGCATCTAAGGTTACCTAACCTTTTTTGTCATTTGAATATCATGATATATTCACATAGGTTGTGTATCTCTTTTGAGAGATTTAAGTCTTGTGTGATTGACCGGGATTAGGTCGGACACCGGAAATAGGTGGTCACATAAGCAATTGGAATAGAGCCACTTTTAAAGGCCCGCGTGGTAGAAGTGGGGGGTTATTGACCGGAGTGTTAGACGAGGTTTACATAGGTTGTAAACTCCATTTCAATTAGTATATTTCAAGTTCCGAGTGTGGCTCACTAAACAGCCCGTGGTTTTTCCCAGTGGTTGGGTTTCCATGTAAACATCAAGTGTTATTTAATTTCCGCATATTATTACACTTGTATGTATTTTTGACTTGCTAGGGGTATTTTCGTAAAATTGACATGCAATATCTTACTTTCTCATTATCTGAATTAGTTCTTTGACTTCTTAGAACCCTAAACTTAAAAGAGAGATATTTGAGAGAAAATCAAATCAAGAACTCACCTTTAACCACTCAAATCAAATCGTTTTTGCATCAAATTTCATATTGCATCTTCTATGTCTATATAGAGTGCATCCATGTATGGGTTTGCATCATCACAACTTGCTTGGTAAGATTTTGATTAACTTCATCTTATTTTAGTATTTTTACTACCAAGCCATCTCTTTTAAATTACTTATATGTTTTAGATTATATGCTAAATACAAGAAAAGAGAATTAATTGTGATGAATTGATTGAGTGTTGTTTTTGATAGATATCTAGGTTTTTATAATCTATGATTATCTATGCTATTTGACATGTCATTTAGCCATTAATATCTAGGATTGCTTTAATTGCAAATTCATCATCCTAGATAAGCATCTAAGGTTACCTAACCTTTTTTGTCATTTGAATATCATGATATATTCACATAGGTTGTGTATCTCTTTTGAGAGATTTAAGTCTTGTGTGATTGACCGGGATTAGGTCGGACACCGGGAATAGGTGGTCACATAAGCAATTGGAATAGAGCCACTTTTAAAGGCCCGCGTGGTAGAAGTGGGGGGTTATTGACCGGAGTGTTAGACGAGGTTTACATAGGTTGTAAACTCCATTTCAATTAGTATATTTCAAGTTCCGAGTGTGGCTCACTAAACAGCCCGTGGTTTTTCCCAGTGGTTGGGTTTCCATGTAAACATCAAGTGTTATTTAATTTCCGCATATTATTACACTTGTATGTATTTTTGACTTGCTAGGGGTATTTTCGTAAAATTGACATGCAATATCTTACTTTCTCATTATCTGAATTAGTTCTTTGACTTCTTAGAACCCTAAACTTAAAAGAGAGATATTTGAGAGAAAATCAAATCAAGAACTCACCTTTAACCACTCAAATCAAATCTTTTTTGCATCAAATTTCATATTGCATCTTCTATGTCTATATAGAGTGCATCCATGTATGGGTTTGCATCATCACAACTTGCTTGGTAAGATTTTGATTAACTTCATCTTATTTTAGTATTTTTACTACCAAGCCATCTCTTTTAAATTACTTGTATGTTTTAGATTATATGCTAAATACAAGAAAAGAGAATTAATTGTGATGAATTGATTGAGTGTTGTTTTTGATAGATATCTAGGTTTTTATAATCTATGATTATCTATGCTATTTGACATGTCATTTAGCCATTAATATCTAGGATTGCTTTAATTGCAAATTCATCATCCTAGATAAGCATCTAAGGTTACCTAACCTTTTTTGTCATTTGAATATCATGATATATTCACATAGGTTGTGTATCTCTTTTGAGAGATTTAAGTCTTGTGTGATTGACCGGGATTAGGTCGGACACCGGGAATAGGTGGTCACATAAGCAATTGGAATAGAGCCACTTTTAAAGGCCCGCGTGGTAGAAGTGGGGGGTTATTGACCGGAGTGTTAGACGAGGTTTACATAGGTTGTAAACTCCATTTCAATTAGTAGATTTCAAGTTCCGAGTGTGGCTCACTAAACAGCCCGTGGTTTTTCTCAATGGTTGGGTTTCCATGTAAACATCAAGTGTTATTTAATTTCCGCATATTATTACACTTGTATGTATTTTTGACTTGCTAGGGGTATTTTCGTAAAATTGACATGCACGTGAAAATTGGGTAATAATTAGATAAAATCTATTCACCCCCCAGCTTTTTAAAGTAAACACACCGTAGAATATTTCCTTTCAATAAAAAGCTCTCACTTTTTGCTTCAAAACTTGTTTACGTCTTTACCCCTAATAGCTGCTTCTATCATATCATTAATAAGTGGTAAAGACGTAAACAAGTTTTGTAGTAAAAAGTGAGAGCTTTTTATTAAATGAAAAAGTGTACACGTGTCCAGCAATGATAATTAATGGAAAAGAATAACAAAGTTGACTGGCAAGATGTTTAGATTTTCTGCAAGTCTTTCTTTAATTTGTTCAAATATTTTGGCAAGTTGTTTAGTCTCTACATCTTTTTTATCTTCTTCATGAAATGGATCTGCACATGGAATTTGGTCCTAGAAATGAACGTTGCTTTCGGCATTTTCTGATCGGATAGAATTTTGATGTTCGGACATCCGAAAATAATACCATGTCATTTATTGATACATTTTCAACTGTTTTTAGACTATATTTAACATATCTACACAAAATCAATACAGACAGAAAATAGCATTTCTATTTCTTTATTAATTTTAAATTCTAACACCGATTGGATAAGAGGTCTTCTAGAGATCTGACGAGAGCAATTGGTACAAGCACCACCAAGATTGTAACTCACTGCAGCGGAGGAGTCTCCAAACAATTTTCCATATAATGGACAAATCATGTGAGACTTTGAACTTATTTATTTATTATATTATATTTTGTATCTTAGGGAAGTTACATATTTTTATGATATGAATGGTTTTCTTCTTTTTTTTTTTTTTTTAATAAAAATTGGACTGATCTAAAGGGAAAAAGCATCACAAACGATCATATGCTGAAAAACCCCTAGACAGTATCCATATATATAAAAGATAAAAGAAAAGAAAAAAGTGACAAAAAGCAATAAAGCACAAAGACCCAAAGGGAAAACAACCCCAAACAAAAAGAGGCACGCAGGCCACACCAAAAAAGAAAAAGAAAACATCAAGAAAAACGAAAAGACTCACGGCCCATGCAGTCATTGCCAACTAAAGAAGAACAGAACGGCGGGGCAAAGAACCACCAAGAATCAGCCTGAAGCTCTAAAGCATGCTTAGAAAGCGTATCTGCAACCTGATTCCCCTCCCTGAAAATATGGGAAACCTGAAAATCCATATGCGAGATCTGGAAGATGCAGCGCTGCCACGCCTGACGAACCCTCCAAGGAACCATTTCAGAACGAGAAGAAAGAAGCTGAACCACATAAGAAGAATCGCTCTCCAGCCAGATACGATGCCACCCATACTTCCAAGCAAAATTAATGGCCAATGAGGCCGCTAGAAGCTCGGCCTCAAACGCGAAAACCTGACCAAGAGGAATAGCAAAACAACCCTTCACAAAGGCTCTACAGTTCCGAAAAATACCACCACAACCACCAACCCCCGGAGAGCCTAAGGCAGCGCCATCTGTATTCACTTTGATCCAACCAGGGGCTGGAGGCGACCAAACCACACTCTTGATCACTGGGGCTTTAGAAGGGCGACCCTGAAGACCAAAACGACGAAGAATCAAAAGGTCGTCCATACAATTACGCATACAACCAATCTCTAGGTGATTAGCCTCTGAAACTGCACGCCAAACCAAAGAAAGGACGGATCTAAAGTCCACTGACTTCCCTTCAAAGATCCACTGATTACGGGCAGTCCACACCCCACATATCACTGCATGGATAGCCACTTTCCATAAAATCCTAACCTGCTCACTAAAGGAAACCGACATGGCCTGTAAGAAGAAGGATTGCCAAGTATTGGTAGAGACACGTCGCTGGAAAGTCGAGAAAACTGCCTCCCAAAGAGCAACCGCCAGGGGACAGTGAAGAAAAAGATGATCTGCAGATTCACTACTAACCCCACAAATACTGCAACGAGAAGCCAACTGGAACCCAGACCTGCAAAGGCGATCCTTCTTCAAAATTCAATGGAAGGTAAAATTTTTGTTAAGCCACAAAAGGATTTCAATATTTAATAAAAAAAAAAAAAAAAAATAGTGGGATATACATGTACTTCAAAATACAAAAACTATTTTTAACAAGGAAAAAGAAGACATGCAAGTTCATTTCTAGTTTCTACATCATATGTGAATGCTAAAACAAACAAATAAAACCAAAAGTCAAATTGTCTGAATGCATGGGCCATGAACAATTAAAAATATGAACAATTTGCGACTTGTTTGTATAAAAAATTTTTTTGGCTCCCTTGATTCAATTGAACGAGCATGAGACAAAAATAATCATAAACAATTTTCTACTTTTCAAACTTTATCAATAATGAAATGTACCAATCTATAAAATATTTAAAGTTAAATTTATTGGTGATTTCTGTCCTAAAAAAACAAATGCAATATTTGAATCCAATCAAATATATTAATGCGAGCTCCCCTTCCCAAAAATAATAATTGTAAAATTTCTTTAAAAAAATATATATATTTAAGGGCAATGCTTAGATACTGACTGGTCAGTACCTTGGGTACTGACCAACCAATGGGTCTTTGCCACATAGCTCATTTATAAAGAATACAAGGAGATAAATGTAAAAAACTTAAAGAAAAAAGCCACGTGGCAACACCTTATTGGTGGGGTCAGCACCTTGGGTACTGATTGGTCAGTACCCAAGCAATTTCCTATATTTAATATTAGAATAGGGGTATTATTAATTTAGTCCCTAACTTTTGATGGAATATCAATTTTTTTTTAAACTTGTTTTCTTTTTTAGAACACATGGTCCTTTACTTTTAATAAATAGATCAAATTGTTCCCTCAAACTTTATTTTTGAAAGTCAAACGTGACAAAATATAAATTGACCATTTTGCCCTTTATATGAAATTACTGAATTTCATTTTTGAAATATTTAAACTATTGAATTAGAATGACACTTTCAACATCCAACGTTTTACAATTTGACAACTTTACCTATTTAGATCGTCCAATAAAGAATTGACATGTTTCCCTAATCCTTATTTAAAAAAAGTACTTGAAAAATTTATTAAAAAAAATGTTTATTAAAAAATAAATGATATCATAAACATGTTACAAATTTTTATTTTTTTTTTTAAAGAAATTTAATCTCACTATCATAGACATGACCACAGTTCGGTTCCAACCATGGAACCGAACCGGAACCTCCCTAAAAGATTGGGAACCGGAACAAGATTGGAAACCGTCTGGTTCACCACATGCAAAAACTAGAGTGGAACCGACAGTTCCACTACACACACACACACACACATATATATATATATATATTTTTTGAATTTTTTTTTTTTTTTTTTTTTTTTTTTTAAGATTTGGAGTCGTTGGAGAGGCCTTAAGGGTCAGTTGCAGCTGACCATTAGGCCTCTCCAACAGCACCATTTATATATATTTTTTCTTTTCTTTCTTTTTTATTTCTTTCCCTTTTCTTAGTTTTCTATAAATAAACCCTCCCCCACCCCACCCCACCCCAATTCATTTCTCCCCACTCCAAATCTTCAATTCTCACCCAATTCTCTCTAATTCTCTCTCAACTCTCACGTCTCAATTCTCCAATTCTCTCTCAATTACTCAATTTTTTAAATTTATTTTATTGCAATTTACATTTTGTTTTACTCAATTCAAATTCATTTCCAAAAAAATTTTCAAATTTATTGAAGTGGAGACGGTTCAAGGGTAAGGGTCCTATGCTGGCTATGTTGGACAATGTCGGTTATGACAACACCGCTTATCATGAGTTCTTGCAACAACAAACCTATCTTGAATACCTAAACTCTCCTAATCCCCCTCTAATAATTTCCGAACCCAATGCCACCCCCAATTTGTAAGCCAATCAGAAAATATGCTCAATCCCCCTCTAGATTTTGTACCACCTACTGAAGAAAACTTAGAGAAGCAACCCAAATCTAATCTCTTCGTACTCCATATGAAGAAATTTATGAAAGCAGATGGAAGCACTGTAGAGACTTGCAATTACTGCAAAAAAAAAAAAAAAAAAAAAAAGAATTTAAGTAGAGTAAATCTGGAGGATATGGCACATTTTGGAAGCATATAACAACGTTTTATGAGTTATATGATGAGTATTTAACTCTTTATTATCAATGTTTAGAAATAGAATTTGATATTACTAGTTGTTGTTCTAAAATTAAAACATTATTTTATGAGTTATATGATGGATATCTTAGAGTTTATGGTCCATCACTGAACACTGATGTTCCACAAACTCAAACTGTATATCATACTCCATCCTCCAGATTAATGGGGCTAGGGTATCAAATGTTATCCCAAAAATAAAAAAATTATGAGGTTCTTCTTCATCAAGCTCGACCTCGTATTCTAAGGTTGATATCTCTTATGAGTTTATGGGAGACAGTGATTTTGATAAATTTGATATCCTATATTAGTGGAGGGAGCATGAAAAGTACTTTCCAATCTTGGCTATTATAGCCAAACAAATTCTTACAACACCAGTTTCTACAATGGTTGTGGAACAAGAGTTTAGCGTCGATGGAAATATTCTTGACGAAAGACGTTCACTTTTGAGTCCGAAATCAATTCAAGTCCAATTTTGTGTTGATGATTGGACCATGGCGCAAAACAGACAACAAGAAATTAATCAAGAAGCACTCTACGATTTCTTCGATGATGACCATACCCCTACCACTGGAATGGATTACAACGATTAGTTACGGTCCCTACTCAAATCACCAAATCAGTAATAAAAGATAAGAGAACTATGTGGCCTTTGATTTCTCTAAACCCGAAGCGGATATGTAGGCAACTTAATTATGGTAAAAATTAAGTGCAAAGCAAATTTAAATTTTTTAGTTTTTTTAGTTTTTTTTTTTTAGTTTTTCATATATTTATTTATTTTAATTTTGGGTTACCCAGTAAACTGCATATATGGAACCGGAACCGGTTTTGAAGGTTTGGAACAGGGGAACCGAAACCAGAACCGAACCGAAATCGAAACCGAAACCGGCGCTATGTCTAATCGTATACAATATTTTGTTTTAAATATTTATTTTTATTGTTGATGTAATTCGGTTGTGATAATTTTAAATTAATAAAAAAAATTATTTTAGATTAATCATAATTGGTTAAATAATTATTGATAATGTTGATATTTAAAATATATTATATTATTTATTTATTAATATATATATATATATATATATATATAATATTTTAAAGAAGAGTAATGATTGTTTAGAAAAAAGTTAAAAAAGTGGATCCACTTTTACTTTTCCAATTTAGTCCCATTGTGGGAAAATGAAACCCAAATTAAGTGGATCTAAATGAGTAGATCCATTCTTTAAAAACAAGACCCATTTTTGATGATGTGGCAACAAATGAGTCTTGCTTTTAGGTGCAACCATTGTAGATGCTCTAAGTCGTTGAACAGAGATGAGACTCCATTTCTGGTAATGGAAGCTCTTGAGTGAGAGATTGAAGAAAGTAGAGTAGCCTTGAAAGCTCTCATTTTCAAAATCCTTGAAGAGAGAGAGTTTCTCAGAAATTTTTTGTTGAGATTGCAAGCTGCTTACTAGGTGAATGTAAATGGGCTTAGACGGGTCGGAGTCTTATTAAATCAGGTATGGACATAATGGCCCCAATTAATTAATTAATTTTTTAATTATAACTTCACGTTTATTTATTTATTTATTTATTTATTTATTATTTAAATAAAAATAAAAAATAAAATAGGGAATTATCAATTGGCTCCCTACCTTTTTTATTTTTTTGAAAAATCAGTTTTTTACAGACTTATACTTTTTTAGCTCCGGTGTCCCTAATATTTCCAAAATACATCAAATAGGTCTGTTTGATCAAAAAAAAATTGAAAAGCAAATTTTCTTTCTTTGATCAAAATTTTAACTGTCAACTCTATTAGAAAATGCAAAATGAGATTTTCTTTTTATATTCTAATTTTATATTTTTACACTCCTCTCCTAAATACACTTTGGCATGTTTACTAATCAGGAATCATATTTAGGAAAGGGAATTAAGTTTCTGATTTCTAAATTTCACTGTTTACTAAATGTTTAGGGAATTAAATTTCATAGACCCCACTAACTTGATTCCTCTCACCCATCCTAAGAATCAAGTTCTCTTTTCTGATTGAAAAATGACTTCATGATATTTTTACTAAAATATCCTCCATATTCTGTTGAAATAAACAGCCATTCACAAGCTCCTTGTAACGAACTTGAAGCTGTACCCTCTCAAGATCCTGTTATGCAGTCTTTGCCTTTTAATTAACAGTAAACAAATAATAAACAATCATTCTATGGTAACCAAAAGTCTGGCTTTGCTGAGTTAGAAGATTAAGAACCACACTCAGTATATGCTGCACTTGCTAATTTTAATTGGTTGAAAGCTAAGGAGAGGAGGAATTTGATGGTTTAAAATGAAACCGTACATGGAGTTTAGTTTATCCCCACCTGGAAGGAAGATTACATAAGGACTTGGCAGCCATTACCTGGTTTCATAAGTTCATGCAAACGTTGATTCAACTACAATTTTCAGAATCAAAAGCAGATAGTTCGAATTTTATTTTAAGAACTACAATTATTTTTTTTTCTTCTTATGTTTCACTTTATTTTCTAACGCTTCATATTCAACAAAATTGGAAAAAAAAAAAAAAATGGTTGTAGTGCTTCAAAATTTTTGAAATTTTACATACAAGTAGATTTCATTGAACTTATCATCCACAAAAAAAATTTAAATTAAAATTCATTAAAATTGATGGATTTCATGGAGGTCCTTACTTTTTGTTAAAATAAGAAATTCCTTATGAGAGAATTACTCATATATATATATATATATATATATATATATATATATATATATATATAAAACTCATTTTCTGTTGAAAATGTAGTGTCTTCCACCATCTTCTAGTGGGACACATGTCAAAGAATGCAACACTTACATGTGGCAAGATCATGTGGTTTTACTTCATCCCTAAGTGGTGGAATATTACATTTACTATCCCTCTTTTTCTTGCCTATATATATGTATTGCTTTCATTGTAAAAAGTGAAGTTGTGGTAAAAACTGATACCCACCAAAATTAATAAAAGACAATACACTTCTCTCTCGCCTCTCTCTTTGTTTCATCTCTTATCTCATTTCTTCTTCATCTCATTTCTCATTTCTATTATATTATATGCCTTTCTATTTCTTATCTACTTATTTGTTATATAATTAATCATCATCATCTACTTATTTGTTCTCTAATTAATTAATCATTATCATTTATATTATCTATTATTTCTATTTAATTTACAACACGTTATCAGCACGATACTGTTATTTCCAGAACCTGAAGTTTTGAATTTATTATTAAAGCCTAAAGCTTATGAAATTATTATCACTGGAACCTGAAGTTCCTAGATCTATTACAAAAACCTGAAGTTCTGAAATTATTATTACTAGAGCTTGAAGCTTATGAATTTATTACCACTGGAACCTGAAGTTCCTAGATCTATTACAAAAACCTGAAGTTCTGAATTTATTATTACTAAAGCTTGAAGCTTATGAATTTATTACCATTGGAACCTAAAGTTCCTAGATCTATTACCAGAACCTGAAGTTCAGAATTTATTATTACTAGAACCTGAAGTTTCTAGACTTTTATTTATTAATACCAGGACCTGCAGTTTTGAATTTACTTTCCCGCATTTTATTTTTACGCAATTTACTTTCTCGCACTTTATTTACTTTTATGCAATTTTTATTTATTTAAACAATTTGGTCACTCATCCAGAACCTGGAGTTCATGGATTTATTTATCATTAACGGAACCTGAAGTTCTGAATTTATTTACTTACAAACAAATATTTAAATTCCTTGGATTTTTATCAGACCAGAAGTTCTGACTCCGATTGTAATTTTCAGATAATCAGAAGCTATAACCATGCCAAAGCTTGCAAGTCTGAAATTTGCTGCACTAGAAGTGTCAAGAGAAAATTACATGTCATGGGTTATTGATACAGAATTACTCCTGAAATCAGAAGGCTTGTATTATACTATTGAAAATGGGGCTGATCATCTGAACAAGACAAATCAACAGCCATGGTTATTATCCATCATCATTTGCATGAGGATTTAAAAGCTCAATATCTAACTGTCACGGAACCAGATGTTCTATGGCAGGAACTGAAAGACCGATTTGATAACCAACCTGATGTTGCGTTACCAAATGCCAGATATCAGT
The DNA here is from genome assembly GCA_030490815.1 of Acer saccharum. Taxonomy (NCBI): domain Eukaryota; kingdom Viridiplantae; phylum Streptophyta; class Magnoliopsida; order Sapindales; family Sapindaceae; genus Acer; species Acer saccharum. The sequence goes on along the minus strand of CM059874.1, from coordinate 2,922,363 downwards.
GGTAACATTTACGCTTCCAAGATTTTAAATCAGTTTCTGAGTATAATTCTGCATTATTCAAGATCACTACACAGCTGAAATTGTATGGTCAGGATGTAACAGAAAATGATATGTTAGAAAAAACATTTACTACCTTTCATGCCTCTAACATGATATTACAACAGCAGTATCGAGAACGGCGATTCTCAAAATATTCAGAACATATCTCATGTCTCCTGGTTGCCGAGAAAAACAACGAACTCTTAATAAAGAATCATGAATCACGCCCGACCGGCTCTACAGCATTCCCAGAAGTGAATGCCAACACTATTGGAGGACATAATCGCGGTCATGGTCGTGGTCGCGGTCGCGGTTCCTACCGTGGTCGTGGTCATGGTCATGGTCGTGGTCGTGGTCGTGGTCGTAGTCGTAGTCGTGGTCGTGGTCGTGGTCGGGGTCGTGAAGGATCATATGGTTATTTTGGTCCGGGTGGTCATAAACAAAATACTCCCCAAAAGTGGAATGTTTATAAGGCAAAACCAGATAAAGAAAAGAATATCCAAAAGGGGCCCAAGAAAGATGATAGTGTTTGTTTCAGATGTGGGTGTCATAACCATTGGTCACGGACATGCCGCACACCTAAACATCTGGTTGAGCTTTATCAGGCTTCAATCAAAGAAAAAGGAAAAGAAAAGAATCCTGAAACCAATTTCTTGGAAGATTCAGATTTTATGGATATCCAGCTTGATGTTTCTGATTTTCTAAATGACCCAACTGAAAAAGTGACCACTTCAACTGGTGATGGAAATGTCCACACCAATTAAGCACTGCTTGTATATTCTTTTTGTTATCATATAAAATGTTTATGTAAATATTCCATGTGTATATATATATGTCTTTTGTTTACCACTATATCTTATATGCACTTTATTTATTTTTATTTTTTGTTTTTGTTAAAAGATATGTCTTTAAACGATAAGATGAGTGATATTGAAAAGCAAAATACAAGAGATATATGTCTAGCAGATAGTGCAACGATGCATATGATTCTGCGAAATCAGAAATACTTTCAGAATTTAACCTTGCTTAAGGCAAATGTTAATACAATATCAGGTCCAGCAGATCTGATAAAAGGCTACGGTAGAGCCATGATATTGTTACCAAACAATACTAGAATATGCATCAACGATACTTTATATTCAAGCAGATCCAAAGGAAATCTGCTCAGTTTCAAAGATATACGGTGTAATGGATACCACATAGAAACTATAAGTAATGAGAATATTGAGTATCTGTGCATTACTTCTCATAGTTCAGGCCAGAAACTCATTATGGAAAAGCTGCGTGCTTTATCATCTGGATTATATTACACTCTTATAAGAGATGTAGAAGTTCATACAATTATGAACCAGAAGTTCTCAGATCCAAAAATATTTATGCTTTGGCATGACGGTCTTGGTCACCCAGGATCTACAATGATGCGCAAAATCATTGAAAATTCTCATGGACATCCATTAAAGAACCAGAAGATTCTTTTATCCCATGAAAATTTATGTACTGCATATTCACAAGGAAAATTAGTAATAAAACCATCCCATTCTAAGGTTGGCTTTGAATCCCCGTCATTCGTATAAAGGATTCAAGGGGACATATGTGGACCTATTCATCCACCAAGTGGACCGTTCCACTATTTTATGGTCCTAGTTGATAAATATTCCAGATCAGTTGGGATTGATGTTGAACATCCCATTCTACATGTTCATACTCAGAATGGATTAGCAAAGTCACTTATCAAGCGTCTCCAGGTAATTGCGAGAACTTTATTATCTCAATACAATTACCAATTTCTATATGGAGACATTCTATTCATCTCCGACCCACTGTTTATCATCATTGTTTACCATTACAACTTGTAATTGGTCATAGACATGCTCATTTTTAAGATGCTTGATTATATTGTGTATGCCCTTATTGCATATCTGACATGATATAAGCTAAGATTTCTCTACCATTCTAAGATTTATGATGATTTTGATTAATCTTTTATCAGATCTTCTATGCTTCTAATAGTTTATCATTTTGCGCATGACCTCCGTATTATTATATTGATTAATTTTCATATCATTATAAGAAAGGGAATTTTCTCCAGAAGAGAGGAGTAAATGAAAAAGTTATTCTTATATAAAATAGAGATACCAATTCAATTCTCTATATATGTAATAAAAGTGTCTCATTTCAGTCTTCGTATCACTCAAATACGAAAGATAATTGATCATCAAATAATTATTAATCAGTTACTTGATATATTAAAGGTGACAAAATTTTATAAGTTGCTATCTCATAAACCCCGGCCGGGTGATTGTTCCTGAAGAACGATCTGAGTAAAATGCAACAAAATAAATCATCTGATGAATATCATAAGCTTATGAACCTTTGAAAGGTATTGTTATCAGGATCCTAATGTAAACAAAGCTCGAGTTATAAATAAATCCACTTTCTCTAAATCAACTCAATAAGAGTCTGATATATCTAAGGAGACACGAGTCTATGAAATGACCAAATCCATTGAAATGGAAGAAATCTCAACAGAGATTCAAGTATATTGAAATTGAAAAATTTTATATAAATCATAGAGAGAAATGTGGAATCATAAAGAAACAATCATTGATGATGTATTTTTATATACAGTAGCGCTACTGAAATTATAAATGATAATTATGATATTCATAATATCAATGATTGTATACAAAAGGCATGATTGGCCTAAGTGAAAAGGAGCAATTCTAAAAGAATTGACTTTATATGTCAAACATAAAGTATTTAGACCAATAGTATTCTAGACACCTGGAGATGTCAAACTAGTTGGATACTAATGGTTCTTTATACAAAAACGTAATGAGAAAAAGGAGATCGTGAGATATGAGGCACGACTCGTAGTACAAGGTTTCTTATAGAAACTTGGTATTCACTACTGATGAATACGATTACGTTCTGAATTTTTGATAAATTTGGCTGCCTTTGAAAGGCTTGAAATACGTCCTCTAGACGTAGTAATCATTTATCAATGTGGTTCACTCAGTGCAGATATTTATAATCCCATAAGGATTTAAAATGCTAGAAGCATATAAATCAAGATCTCGTAATCTGTGTTTGATGAACCTACAAAAATTCTTATATGGATAATCTAGATGGATATGGTATAACCGTCTCAGTAATTATCCGATAAAATAAAGATATAATATACTCATATGTCTTCATAAAGAAATCAGAATCTGTATTTGCTATTATAACAGTTTATATTGATGATATGAATTTAATTGGAACTCCTGAAGAGCTCCTGAAAACTGCTGAATATTTGAAAAAGGAATTTGAAATGAAAGACCTGGGGAAGGACAAAATATTGTCTCGGCCTGGAGATTAAGCATAAATCAGATGGAATACTTATCCATCAATCAGCATATATTGAAAAAATCCATTCCGGCCACTTGAAAATGGTGAAAAGATACTTGGTCATGAAGTACCATATCTTAATGTAATTGGTGCTTTATTATATCTGGCGCACATATATTTGTTAAAGATCATTACTTCTCAAGTGAGTAGCTCTCAAAGACAATGATATACAATTAAAGTTTTGCTCATCAAGCCACTCACAATCACACAAAGACATTAATCAACACAAATCATGCCAATGGACATTCTAAGAGTCTTAAACCTCTCTTTGTCCAAGGGCCTAGTGAACAAGTCCGCAAGTTGATTTTTAGTAGGCAAATGCTCTAGAGTAACAATAGAATGTTCAACTAGATCTCTAATGAAATGATGCCTAATGTCTATGTGTTTAGTGCGGGAGTGTTGAACCGGATTTTTAGAGATGTTAATGGCACTTAAGTTATCACAATAAAGTGTCATTTTTCCTTGTTCTATCTCATAATCCTTAAGGATTTGTTTCATCCAAAGTAATTGTGTGCAAGCACTTCCGGCCGCAATGTATTCGGCTTCGGAAGAGGAAAGGGAAACCGAATTTTGTTTCTTACTTGACCAAGAAACCAAGTTATTACCAACATAAAAGCAACCGTCCGATGTGCTTTTTCGATCATCTATGTTTCCCGCCCAATCCGCATCACAATAGCCTACAAGGATATCATTGGTATCAAATGAATAAAATAGACCAAGACTATGAGTTCCTTTGATGTACCTAATGATCCTCTTGACGGCTTTTAAGTGAGATTCCATGGGATTTGCTTGGAATCTAGCACACAAGCCAACACTAAAGCAAATATCGGGTCTACTAGCCGTTAGGTAAAGTAGACTACCTATCATGTTTCTATAAAGGCTTTGGTCAACACTTTTCCCTTTTTCATCTTTGTCAAGTTTTAAAGTGGTGCTCATGGGAGTTTCAAAATCTTTTCCATTTTCTAGGCCAAATCTCTTAACTAGATTTTTAGCATATTTAGATTGATTCAACATTATGCCCATGCTAGTTTGCTTCACTTGCATTCCTAGAAAATAATTCAACTCACCCACCATACTCATTTCAAATTCACTTGACATAACACTAACAAATTCATCAACCTTGGTTTTATTAGTAGACCCAAAAACAATGTCATCAACATATATTTGTGCAACAAAAATATCATGATCATGATGTTTGATAAACAAAGTTCTATCAATGCCACCTCTCCTATATTGGTTGTCAACAAGATATTGAGTCAACCTATCATACCAGGCTCTTGGAGCTTGTTTAAGGCCATAGAGAGCCTTTTTCAATTTAAACACATGATTAGGAGAGTGTGGGTCTACAAAACCCTTAGGTTGTTCAACATACACTTCTTCTTGAAGGTATCCATTGAGAAAAGCACTTTTGACATCCATTTGAAATAATTTGAACTTTTTAATGCATGCAATGGACAACAAAAGTCTAATGGACTCTAGACGAGCAACCGGGGCAAACGTCTCATCAAAGTCAACACCCTCCACTTGAGTGTAACCTTGAGCCACTAGTCTAGCTTTATTCCTCACAATCTTGCCACTTTTATCGGTCGTATTCCTAACCACCCATTTAGTGCCAATTACATTTATATCTTTGGGTCTAGGAACTAAAGACCACACTTCATTCCTCTCAAATAGATTAAGTTCATCTTGCATAGCCCCAACCCAATATTCATCAACAATTGCTTCATTAATGTTTTTGGGTTCAATTTGAGAAGTGTAGCAAGCATAGGATATTTGGTTAGCAATTTGATTTCTTGTTCCAACCCCTTCATTTAAATCACCTATGATGTCTCCTTGATAGTGTAAGTTTCTAAGTCTTGGGTGAGAATATTCAACAACTTGGTCATTTTGTTGATTATCATTTAAAGCATTTTCCAACCCTTGACTTACAACTTCAACATGACTATCAATTTCATCATCTTGACTAGAAACACTACTAGCCACATCAATAGGTGTATTAGTGTCATTTAACATGTTTTCTTTAGATTCATTGACACCATTATCATCACACAAATTAAGCATGCTAAGATCATCTATCTTCACATTGATAGACTCCATGATAGTCTTAGTAGTCAAGTTAAAGACTCTATATGCACGACTATTAATAGCATACCCAAGAAAGAGACCAACATCACTTTTTGCATCAAACTTTCCTAAGTGATCTCTATCATTCAAAATATAACATTTACTCCCAAAAGTGTGGAAGTAACTCACATTAGGCTTCTTGCCTTTCCAAAGTTCATAGGACGTTTGTTTTGTGCCGGGCCTTTTGAAAACACGATTTGACACATAACAAGCGGTATTGACCGCCTCGGCCCATAGGTTTCTAGGGACTTTCTTGCTATTGAGCATGACCCTAGCCATCTCTTGCAAGACACGATTTTTCCTCTCAACAACACCATTTTGTTGAGGAGTTCTAGGTGCGGAGAACTCATGAGAAATCCCTAAACCATCACAAAACTCACTAAATTTTGCATTTTCAAATTCCGTCCCATGATCACTCCTAATGCGACATATTTTCTTGATATCAAGACCTTTTTCATTTTGAACTTGATTACAAAACTTTTTAAAGTAATCAAAAGCCTCGGTCTTGTTTCTAAGAAAATAAACCCAAGTAAACCTAGAGAAGTCATCAACGCATACAAAAATGTACTTTTTGCCATTAATGCTCTTGGTTTGAATTGGCCCCATTAGGTCCATATGCACAAGTTCTAAAGGTCTCTTGGTAGCTATGTAAGAATTTTTCTTATGAGGCACTTTGGTTTGCTTACCTAATTGGCAAGGTTCACAAACCACCTCAAGCTTTTTACCAAGATTAGGAAGACCTCTAACAATGCCATGTTTTTCAAGCTTTTTCAAATCTTTAAAATTCATGTGACCCAAACGTTGATGCCACAAATCAAGCTTATTGCACTCATGTGCCATGTTGCATGTGAGAGGATCTATCTCAAGACAATAGCAATTGTCTATAGACCTTTTGACTCTTAGGACGACATCGCCCTTTTTATCAATTATAGTGCATACATCTTTGTTAAAACTAACTTCTTGAAAAATTTCACACAAGTGAGTAATACTTATCAAGTTAGCTTGTAACCCATCAACATACAAAGTATTGCGAAGTTTAGGCAATCCGGGGATACAAATTGTTCCCTTGCCAAGAACTTGCTTTTTGGTACCATCACCAAAAGTAACCCAACCTCCATCCTTTAAAACAAGATTCTTAAAGAACTCTTTGTTCCCGGTCATGTTCCTAGAGCAACCGCTATCTAGGTACCAAGAATAGGAGGAGTTGGCACGTAAAGCATATTGTGCAACATTACATTTAGATGTGTCTTTTCTAATCCACACATTTTTCACAACATGCTTCTCACTCTTACTTCTAACATGCTTTGACTCAATATTAGACTTTTCAACATGCACCTTGACCTCATTGGTCACATCTTCAAAGATATCAAACAAAGCATTATCAATTTTCTTATGCATAGTAGAGTGAGGCACAACACAAGATTTAGCAAGCAAGTCATCAACAACTCTTTCAACAACATGCTTTTCCAAGGTCTTCCTAGGTCTATTTCTATATCCATACATGGATGATTGCCTAGGTCCATTCAAAGACATATCATGAAAAGCATTATCAAGTTTGCATTTCCGAATGTACTCAAAGCATCTAGGTCGAATATGTCCTATCATATTACAATGATGACAAATAGGAATAAATTTGAGAAGTTTACCATTTGCATTTGCTTCCATAGCATTTGGTCTTCTCACATTTTTACCTCTTTGAAGAGCAACCCTTGATGCTTGACCTCTTGCATTTGAGGTTGTTGCTTCTTGATGCTTAAGTTGTTGAGTTCTCCCATTGAACATCCTTGTTGATGAAGAGGCACCTTTGGTAGCTTTCATAGCTTTACCTTGAGAGAGTGTACCTACAATTGATTCAATGCTTGCTTTGACAAAAGTAGATTTGTTAGATGAAGGAGTCTCCTTCTCATTGATATAACCCAAACCTCTTTTGTCACATGGATGCTTTCCACTTTTAATGAGGGTTTCAACTTTATTAGAACTAGATGACATCTTGCTAATCACCCTATTAGCCTCATCAAGTTTCTCACGAAGCATCCTAAGTTCAATGGCATATTTTTCCGCTTTGTTATCACTAAACAAAACATCTTTATGTGATTTATCAAGCCATTGTTCATACTTTTTCTCTTGATTTAAATGCTCATTAAGTTTGGATTTAAGCACATTTTCAAGTTTCTTAGCATTAACAAGAGAACAATCTCTTTGCTCAATTTCTTGCTTCAAGATACCAAGTCTATCATTGCTATCTTTAAGATTCAATTCTAGACTTAGAATCTTGTCTTTAAGTTCATCGAATTCTTTTGAGCCAAGAGCATGATCTTCTAGCTTCTTGTTGAGGGACATATTGACTTTGGATAAACGTTCATTTTCAAAAGTAAGATCATTGATCTTTTTCTCATCTAAGTCAATATGTTCAACAAAAGAAGCCACATAGGAATATACTTCCTTAATCATGATTTTATCACAAACAAAAACAAACACAAAAATACTACAAAGAAAGGATCAATCTAAGTGCGTCTAGACACCCGCTCTGATACCAAATGAAATTTCCCTCAATGTAGTAGTGAAATATACCTAGAGGGGGGGTGAATAGGTATAGGCTCCAAATTCTTCCAATTAAAAAATAATGCGGAAAATTACAAGACAAATGCACACTTGAATAGATTTAGCAAATGAATTGAATTAACTAAGACAAGAGTTAATCAATTTACAAGAAGTGCAATCAATGTAATATATGGAAGATAAAAGAAAGTAAAGCAAAATTGAACACAATGATTTTAACGTGGTAAAACCTCAATGAGGAAACATCCACGGGTTGATACCACAACCACCGGCGAAGCAATTCAGTATGATGAAAAGGACTTACACACTCAAGCTACCAACTCATGATATCCGCTCAAGCTATCAACTCCTAGTCTACCCTCGGGCCTAGTGAACCACCTAGCCTACTTCCTATCCGAGATATGTCCTACACCTCTAGGAAGCAACTTCCTATCCAAGACGCTCACGTCTCTAGGAAGATTTCTTGCTTGCCTATCCGGATCCTCCCGACCCTAGACAAGACTTCCTTGCTTGATTATCCGAGTCCTCCCGACTCTAATCAAGGCTCCCTTGCTCTATCCACAAAGCTTCACTCACTTTGCTAGAGACTTCAACCTAATGCAAGGCTATGATCTAAAGTGATACAAATGATGCAAGCACAAACAAATTAAGCTAGATGATCAATCAAGCAAAATGTACATGTTCAATGATAGTCTAGAATATGATTTCAACACTCAATCACAAAAGTTATCTAGAAATCAAAACATGCAAAACAATAAGAACAAAGGTATCAATATTCGATTTAGCACACTAAAAACCTAGTTCTTAGATCATGAAATAAAACATAGAAAATAACATGAAGCACATCACATATATGTTTTCTAGAATCAATTTCATGATAAATCAAGTTTAGCACAAATATGTTCAAAACACATTACAAAGCTAAAACTCAATTAACAAATGATCAAATAACCCTAGCATGTGATCTAACATACTTCTTAACAAATTTCATCAATCAAATGGAAAGAATCAATAGTTGATCAAAAATGAAATTGAAAAAGAAGAAGTTGAAAAACAAGTACTGACCACGGACTGGAAATGGACCATCTGAGATAAATGCCGAAGTCAACTGCCTCTGGAAATGCTTGGGGTTTGTAGCTCTCTTCGAGACCAACAATTTTGGTTTTTGAATCGAATGATTTCGAGTTCGTATGAGAGAGATATGATCAAAACAAGTAAACAAAAATTGTTGAAAAACTGATGCGGGATTTTTAGTGTTCTTCAAAAATTTCATAAGTGTGGAGGGAAGGAGGTTTGATTAAAAGGAGGGAAAAGGAGAATATTTCCGAGCAAATCACGTGCTGCCACATCAGCACCCCGTGGGGGGTACGTGGGGCCCACGGGAGCAGAAGGCTCCCTTTCCCGTGGGGCCCACGGCCTCCCACACGGGCTGGCCAAGTGGCCACACGTGATTTGCCCACCTCTCGCGCGCTCCCTCGGTTCGTTGCCCCATATCTTGAGCATTCGACCTCTGATTTCGAATCCGTTTTCGGATTACGAACCGTGACTCCCTCACGCACGACTACGACTACTCAAATTTGAAAAATAGTTGAGAAATCATCTCGGAATCCGATGATGAAATCAACACAACAAATGAGAACGAAAAGTAGCATAGTCAACTTGTTTGGACTCGAAACCTTATGAGTGAGTAACCGAAACGACCGGAACTCGATAAGGCATTAAATAAGAACATGTTCAAGTCCTAAACACAAAATACGAAAACAAATAAACACATATTCACACAAACATGCCATATCAAAGAGATAGTCACAAAGCATGCAATTTCACAATGTTTGTCAATACAAGATCAATGCATGAGCATGCTATGAAGTGTGTGAATGTGTTATACCAAATGTTTGAACCATGATGCAGGGACACACATGTATGAATTGTGTGTGTGTGCGCTAACGCCTTGCAAGAGGGTGGAAGTCAAGTTTTACCTTTGACGATTTTCACCTCTTGAAGACGACTTTTGCACTAGATGTTGCTCTTCACTCTTTGAGCTTCCTTTCTTCAAATAATGTCCTAAGCAACAACTAATACAATCATAGAGTGTTTTGCAATGGAATCAAGCCAATACAAATAGTGAACCTTACAGTATCTAAGTTTCTACCCACTTTCGGGGTTTTTACTTGATTTTTAGTGAGCCGAGCCAACCTCAAGGTGTTTGGCTTAGGTGACTCGGATCTTGTATTTGAAAGCTTCCCAACTGCTTTTGTGTGCACTTGCTCATTGAAGCTTTGTACCTGCACATTTTAAACTTGACATAAATACAATTTAAGCAAAAAGGTATTTACCCCCTTTTCTTTTTGCTCAGCTACCATTGCTGAGTTTTCGGTTTAGGTGCAGGGCCTTTTTTTTTGTTGTTCAACTACCACTGCTGAGTTTTTGGTTTAAGGCTCAGAGCCTTCTTTGTTCAGCTGTTATTGTTGAGTTTTTGGCTTAGGCGTAGGGCCTTTTTTGTTGTTCAACTGCCATTGCTGAGTTTTCGGCTTACTCAGTGTTTGTCGAGACGTATCTGGCCATACACCAAGTCTTTAAGCATACTTTATGGGACGTCTCCCTCTTTTGCTTATATAGTTTTTAAGTGCTAGTTTTTCCAACCCCCAACGTTTCTTTCGACCACTATCTTTTGAGTGCTTATCCTGCACTTCGAAGGGTCACGCTTGCCAATGGTGGCGAGCACGAATTGGTCATTTTGTGTTTTTCTAGCTCAGGCCGCTATGACTAGTCTAGAGCCTGATATGTTTGTGGGTACAACATCCATGGATTCATGTTGGGTGCTTTGCTTATAAAAACATATGGCATAATAAACAAGGAGTATATATTTTGATAGAAAAGCATACAACGTGCAGCTTATGATTTTAATTAATTAGCAACAGAAAAATAAGCATCGTGATATCCCATCAAGTTATTGAGGTGTAAGATAATAACAAGTAATAATAATTAAACCAAAACGTACCTCCAAGCTCGACCGATTTTGATAATGTCATTAAGCGCTTTTGAAAACACTTGGCCACTTACCGAACCTGAAGTTTAGTTGTATTGCTTTCAGATACTTTGTCTTTTTTTTCTTTTTTTTTAGTTGCTGGGCGGAAAAGGGACTTTCATAAAAACCACTTTCACAACTGCGAATTTTCCTTACGGTTACATCTTCTGCTCCCATAGCTCCCCAGTAGTTGTTGCAAGTAGGTTTAGGCTTGTTGGAGCGCTTTTAACACCGCATCCACCCCCTCTTTAAAGAGAAATACAACAAGTTCGTGCATGCTGCGGATTTGTATGTGACAGTATAACAATATGAAGAAGTAGACATAGTTCAATATATCTAGATTAAAGAAATTATATGTTTCAAGTATCATAGACTCATCTTCGATCTCACCTATGTATTAGGCATATCAAATATTCCGAGTGTTAAATTTGGCAAAACTTATGCTCAAAAGACCGAATTTGGTTGAACTAAACTGTATTCAGTCAATCCAATATGGATTTTTAAATAACGGTTGACATAATATATTTTAATTGTAAGGATTCCCATATCTTGATTGGCTTATTTTGTGGACAAACCACGTGTTGGGGATTGTATGTAAGGGTAGCTTAAGTGATTGTTATTCAAGCTCAAGACCCTCTCATGTCCTCAAGGTTGATAAGCACCAAAGGTAAACTTCTATGTGCTTAATTTGCTTTGAAGAGATTAGTTGCACACACACACTCGCATCTCATGCTTAATTCATTTTCTTGTATGTTGTGTATGTGTTGTTATTATGTGCTCATTGATGTTCATTAACATCTCTTCTTGCATGCTTTACATGATTGCATTTTGTATGACCAAAGTCATGTTCATTCTAGACTTAGGATTGCATTCATGATGTTGGCTCTGTACAAAGCGCTGTACGTACAGCGCCTATATGAGACCTGGTTGAAAAATGCATTTTTAATGCATCAAGTCTGAGGCAACTTTGGAAGGCGCTGTACGAGCGCTGTACAAAGCGTTGTTCGTACAGCGCCCCTCTCAGACCCGAGAGACCAGTTTCTTGGTGCTGTACAGGCGCTGTACAGAAGCGCTCTACGTACAGCGCCCAAGGCAAAAATAGGTGTCACTTTTCAAAACGACCACACTTTGGTTTGACACCCTATATATATGCCACTTTGACTTTAGGTCAATCAAGTGAGTTGATTTTCTGATTTCATACATAGAATATTTTTCAAGCAAAGAAAAATACAAAGAACTCACCTTTAACCACTCAATCCTTTGTATATTGCATCTTCTATGTCTATATAGAAAGCATCCATGTATGGGTTTGCATCATCACAACTTGCTTGGTAAGATTTTGATTAAGTTCATCTTATTTTAGTATTTTTACTATCAAGCTATTCTCTTTTAATTTACTTGTATGTTTTTTATCATATGATAAATACAAGAATAGAGAATTAATTGTGATGAATTGATTGAGTGTTGTATTGTGATAGCTAATTAGGTTTTTGATTAATCTTGATTAGCTAAGCTATTTGACATGTCATCTAGCTCTTGATATCTAGGGTTGATTTAATTGAATATATCATCATCCTAGATAAGCATCTAAGGTTCCCTAGCCTTGTTTGTTATTTGAATATTCATACATATTCACATAGGTTGCATAATCTCTTCTTAGAGAATTAAGTCTTGAGGCTAAGATTGCTTAGTCCTCAAGCAATTGGACTAGAGCCACTTTTAAAGGCCCGCGTGGTAGAAGTGGGGGGTTATTGACCGGAGTGTTAGACGAGGTCTACATAAGTTGTAAACTCCATTTCAATTAGTGGATTTCGAGGTCTGAGTGTGGCGCACTAAACAGCCTGTGGTTTTTCCTAGTGGTTGGGTTTCCACGTATACATCAAGTGTTATTTAAATTCCGCACTATATTACACTTGCTTGTATTTTTGACTAGTAGGGGTATTTTCGTAATATTGACTTGCATGCGAAAATTGGGTAAAAATAGTTAAAATCTATTCACCCCCCCCCCCCCCCCCATCTAGATTAATATTTAAAACACACCTAGTTTATTTTAGAACTTTCATTAATCATCAATAATAAAGATTGTGGCGTACCTGTTGCCGATTGAATTTGCTTTGGTGAAGGTAATAGTGCATCTCCAAATCAAAGTGATTTGTACACATTTAATGAGAATACCTATTTACAGACTATGTCGTTTCTAATTACCTATTAGCTAATTCACATTATTATAAGTAAAAGTGAGAGCATACCTCCTTGCTCGAACAATTCCGGTACTGCATTTAAACGCTCTCGGAAGCGCTTTTTACCAAGATCAAAGCCTTGGTTAAATTCCACTGAGTTTTTGAACAATTTTCTTTTATTTTTACCATATACGACTATGTATATTCTTTGTTCGCACAATAGAACGACAAAATCATAAAATTAAACAATGTGTAAATTGGCTTACCTCGGCCACTTACCAAACCTGGTGTGTAGGTTTTTATTCTTGGATCCTTTGTTGTTGGATAAGTCGGTAATGAAGAGCCGACTGAGCTTTAGTTGAGAATTGACTTTGGGTCATTTCTTTCCTTTTTTGCTGAACTGCAACGTTCTGGAGGTCGTCAAATATTCCTCGAGCTTAATTGTGTTGTGGACCACATGTCCTCGGAAGGCTCCGTGCATCTAGTTTGCAGCAAAATTCGCGGTTCGTGATTTCATGCTTTCTAGAGAGAGTTACCTCTGTTTTAGCAATCGGTGGTCGGATTAGAAAGTTCTTCGCAAGTGATTTTCTTCAATATTTCGGGAGCCATAAAAATTTTCATAGGTCGAACTAGATTGTGGACCATATATTTTTGGAAAGGTCTGGATGTCTAGTTTCCAACGGTTTTTACGGCTCATGGTTTCGATACTTGTAGAGGAAGATATGCTTGTTTTAGTGCTCGATGGTCAGATCAAAAAGTCTTCCGCGAATTGCTTACTTCAGTGTTGCGAGGGCCACCAAAAATTGCACGAACCGAACTGGGTTGCGAACCATATATTCTTGGAAATGTTTTGAGGTCTAGTTTCTAGTAGTTTTTACGGTTCATAAATCCGAGTTCCGTAGAGGGAGATATGCTCACTTTAGTGTCCATTGGTCAGAAATTCCGTGATTCACGACAACTCTTCTTTTTTGTTGTCGGAAAGGGAAAGCAATTCCTCAGACGGCTTTTCACACTTTGAAGTTTTGGAGATATTCTCCCTTCAAATTTGGTTGCAACCGGGCCTCCTATTGCGGGTACCGTTGATGATCCACCCCCTAGCGCTTTCAGTAGCCGTTCACTGGGGTGCTTCAGATGTTGCATCTGCTGGTGTCGTAATCGCTAGGGTGAGTATCTCCATAGAGAGTTGTAGGGAGTTGGTTATCACCTTTGTTTAGATCCATGTCGGATCAAGAAGCTTTCGGAAAGCAACATTATCTGAGTCAAACTTGATAAACTCTTCACTGGATTGATGAAGGCAATTGTTAGCAATGTGAGGCCAATGCTACCCTTCCATCGCTGATCGGGTCACCAAGGCTGTATGGTTTCTTTCTTTATTTTTTTGAAACCTTTAAGCGTGTCGAGATGAAATTTGATTCCCGCACGCCGAGGCAAGACTAGATTCTTGAGCTAGCATTTTCAACTTGTTTTCTATACCAAGTATGTGAGTAAAGTTCGCACAAGTAATAATAATCATACATTTAATGAAACCAAATAATTGGAAGCGATTAACTCATACATGGTACTATTAATGATTAGTGTCGAAATTTGACACCTATAAATCTATGATAGACAACTTGCGTGTAAGAGCCATAAAAGTTGTCAGACATACTAATTAAGCATGCATTATATGTTTGTAGACTTATGCATGCGTATTATGTATTGACTACAAGAGAGACATGCATAGATAACATGTGAACGCAATATAACATAAAGAGAATTACACAAAAGTTACACGTGTTGTATATTTGTATGTGAAAGTATAACGATATGAAGAGGTAGATATAATTTAATATATCGAGTTTACATAAATTCAATGTCACCAGCATACCAAATACTTCTAGTCACATTCTTCAACACTCATGCTCATTTGATTTAAAGGACAAATTGGTCGAACCTAATATTGTTGAGTCCAACCACTATCATGAATATTTAAACATCAATAACAATGGCATATTTGGACTGTAAAGTAACAAAACATTGTGGCACGTACATGTTACATGCGTCTCCGAATCAATTGTGATTCATACACTGTTTTATCAGTTGGAATTTTGATAGAAAGACATGGATTATATACTTATAGTTCTAGCGATTCTAATGCTAAATTCATAATATTCAAAATAGAAATAATCACTAAGATATCCTTCTGAACTATCGATTAAGATGCAATATGGTGCCAACGATAATAGATAACATAACAATCAAGAGAAATCGTACCTCTATATCCAAATGATTTCGGTACTGCTTTTAAACGCTTTTGAAAGCACTTTTCATCAAGATCAAAGTCTCGGTTAAATTCAATCGAATTATTGTTTGGTTAATCAAAATGTCATAAATATTAAACATCAATCAGTATGTTTTACTCTTATTAATCTAGAATAATAATCATGTGACATACTTGCCGCCGATTAAATCTATTCGGCAATGCACTCCCAAGTCAAGGCAACCCATGCAAATATTTTAATTGAAAAGCACTGTATGCAATCTTCTAATTTCAACAAATTAGGTGCATTCATAGTATAAGATTTAAGCATCCTGATATTCTATACGATTATCGATGCAAGACAATATCAATAGTAATAACAATTAAGTGAAAACATATCCCCGAATCTGAATTATTTTATCAAGATCGAAGTCCCGATTAAGTCTCGAATGATCATTATTTGGTCGGTTTTCACTTTTATTTATATGTAACTATGCATATATTCTTTGTAAATAAAACTGTAAATTTAAACTGATGTGTAGATTGACTAACCTTGGCCACTTACCGAACCTGTAGTCTAGTCGTTTTACTATTGGATCCTTCACAGGTGAATTGATGAAGAGCCGAGTGGGTTCAATTGAGAATTGACATTGGGTGTTTTATACCAAGATGGGCTCGGTTTCTAACACGACAAGGTAAACTTTATGCTGAACCGCAACGTTCCGGAAGTGGTCAAATATTCCTCGGGATGAGCTGTGTTGAGATCCTCATATCCTCAGAAAGATCTATACGTCTATTTTACAGCAAAATTCACGGTTCGTGATTCCATGCTCTCTGGAGAGAGTTATCTCTATTTTAGCATCTGGTGGTCAAGTTTGGAAAATCCTCCGCGAACCGCTTCCTTCAATGTTTTGGGGACCATAAAATATTCCACAGGTTGAACCAGATTGCGAACCTTATATTTCTGGAAAGTTCCGGATGTCTAGTTTCTGATGGTTTTTACGGCTCGGGATTTCGACTTCTGTAGAGGGAGATATGCTCGTTTTAGTGTTCGATGGTCAGATCAGAAATCTTTATGCGATCTGGTTTCTTCAATATTGCGGGAGCCACCAAATATTGCTCGGATTGAACTAGGATATGAACCATATATGCTTGGAAAGCCTTGGATGTCTAGTTTCCAGCGGTTTTTACCGTTCATGAATCTAACTTCTGTAGAGGGAGATATGCCCACTTTAGTGCGCATTGGTCAGCAATTCCGTGATTCTGGACAACTCTCTTCTCTTTTCTTTTGTAAGCTGTCGGAAAGGGAAAGCAATTCCTCGGTTGGATTTTTGATACTTTGAAGCTCTGAGTATTGCTTTCGCAATATTCGTCCTCTGGATTTGGTCACGGCCATGGCTCCTGCTACGAGTTCTGTAGTTAATCCACTCCCTAACACTTCCAATAGTTGTTTGTTGGGTGCTTCTAGTGTTGGATCCACATGGGAATTCCTTCTGTGGTCTGTTCATGAGGGTTCCTCGAAGTTGAGTTCTCCCCCTTCTTCTAGCGCCAATTGTTGACGGTGAATTTTGGATCATTGAAAAGTCAACCGCCAAACAATAACACGTAGACAGATCGAAACTTTAACTAATCTATGGTTGAATAATCAAAGCCTCTTTCCCCACATGGATGCGATACGATTTGTTGGTATTTAAAAATAGTAATGTAGAAAAGCAGGAAATAAATAATAAATCAAACATAACACATGTTTTATGTGGTAAAACCCCAAGGCGGGGAAACATCCACGGTGCCGGTGACGGCGAGAAGAGATCCACTATAAATAGAATAATTACACACTCAATACTCGCTTTCTCTCAGATAATTTCTTATGTTGATCCCCCCGATATAATGAATACATGGATGTATTTATAGGGTTCGATCTAGGGTTGCCCTAGTTTCTGTCATATATGCGATGGACTCATTAATTAGAGTCTTCGTAGGATTCTGGTAGAGTAGACTGATTAGGACTCGTTTTCCGTTTGGTGTTTATCTTTCTGGAAGCTTTGAGTTCTTTCCTGATTAGACTTCTGACACTAGAGAGGAAATAGGGATATTTCCTTACTTGGAGTGTGATTCTTAGATTTCGTATCTAAGTGGATCTCCGCTTGATAAGATTTATCTTGATAGGATTGTATTTCTTGTTTTGGCCGAGTAGTTCCTGTTTTGGCTGAGTAGATCTCGCTGAGTAAAGATTTTCGACGAGCAGGATCTTCGCTCATTAATATTTCTTTAACTAAATGACTTTACTTGGCACATACGCTTCTAACTTCCATATTTAGCTTTCTTGATGACGTGTCCAGACCTGGTGACGTGTCCTCGGTCAACATTCCTTTCATTGACTAGTTGACTTTGGATGACGTGGAATTACTGTACTTCCGTATTAAACGCTATCTTTGCTGACGTGTCATGCTGACGAAAATATACATACAACAAATACTATTTTCGCTTGAAGACGAGAGTGTGAGGTTTTTGGGTTAAAGACGACGAAGAAGAGATTGAGGGGCTAAAGATTGTGAGGTTTCAAAGTTGAAGTCTTGAAGTTGACGGAGAAGAGATGGGTGAGTCAAAACAAAGAAGAAGAGAAACTCTTTTTTTTTTTTGTCTTTAGCAAAATTGTTTAGGTTCTGTAAAACGTTGTTGTTTAAGCTATGAATAGGGAAAAAAATAAATGAAATAAATCTAAACATTTCAATACTTTAATTTACACATGGCATCAAATCTTTGAAAGCTCAGTACAACTCAGTAGAGAAAGAGCTCAGCAAAGGTGTGAGAGTGACTGCTAATGTTTGTCATTGTGGTCACACTAAACACACAAGCACAAAATTAATAAATCAACAAAGTTGCAATCCTCTATTTTACACTGGCCTTGTAGTATGTTTAGAGAATGTCACCGTGCCAAATCTGACGAAAACTAAGAGTCAACTCAACAAAGAATTAGTAGACTCTGGAGGCTAAAGCTGATGTGGAGTTAGTTATGGAAAGTTAATTAGCAGTGCTGATGTTGAAATTTCCCTCAATGTAGTAGTGAAATATACCTAGAGGGGGGGTGAATAGGTATAGGTTCCAAATTCTTCCAATTAAAAATAATGCGGAAAATTACAAGACAAATGCACACTTGAATAGATTTAGCAAATGAATTGAATTAACTAAGACAAGAGTTAATCAATTTACAAGAAGTGCAATCAATGTAATATATGGAAGATAACGGAAAGTAAAGCAAAAATTAAACACAATGATTTTAACGTGGTAAAACCTCAATGAGGAAACATCCACGGGTTGATACCACAACCACCGGCGAAGCAATTCACTATGATGAAAAGGACTTACACACTCAAGCTACCAACTCATGATATCCGCTCAAGCTATCAACTCCTAGTCTACCCTCGGGCCTAGTGAACCACCTAGCCTACTTCCTATCCGAGATGTGTCCTACACCTCTAGGAAGCAACTTCCTATCCAAGACGCTCACGTCTCTAGGAAGATTTCTTGCTTGCCTATCCGGATCCTCCCGACCCTAGACAAGACTTCCTTGCTTGATTATCCGAGTCCTCCCGACTCTAATCAAGGCTCCCTTGCTCTATCCACAAAGCTTCACTCACTTTGCTAGAGACTTCAACCTAATGCAAGGCTATGATCTAAAGTGATGCAAATGATGCAAGCACAAACAAATTAAGCTAGATGATCAATCAAGCAAAATGTACATGTTCAATGATAGTCTAGAATATGATTTCAACACTCAATCACAAAAGTTATCTAGAAATCAAAACATGCAAAACAATAAGAACAAAGGTATCAATATTCGATTTAGCACACTAAAAACCTAGTTCTTAGATCATGAAATAAAACATAGAAAATAACATGAAGCACATCACATATATGTTTTCTAGAATCAATTTCATGATAAATCAAGTTTAGCACAAATATGTTCAAAACACATTACAAAGCTAAAACTCAATTAACAAATGATCAAATAACCCTAGCATGTGATCTAACATACTTCTTAACAAATTTCATCAATCAAATGGAAAGAATCAATAGTTGATCAAAAATGAAATTGAAAAAGAAGAAGTTGAAAAACAAGTACTGACCACGGACTGGAAATGGACCAGCTGAGAAAAATGCTGAAGTCAACTGCCTCTGGAAATGCTTGGAGTTTGTAGCTCTCTTCGAGACCAACAATTTTGGTTTTTGAATCGAATGATTTCGAGTTCGTATGAGAGAGATATGATCAAAACAAGTAAACGAAAATTGTTGAAAAACTGATGCGGGATTTTTAGTGTTCTTCAAAAAATTGCATAAGTGTGGAGGGAAGGAGGTTTGATTAAAAGGAGGGAAAAGGAGAAGATTTCCGAGCAAATCACGTGCTGCCACGTCAGCACCCCATGGGGGGGCGCGTGGGGCCCACGGGAGCAGAAGGCTCCCTTGCCCGTGGGGCCCACGGCCTCCCACACGGGCTGGCCAAGTGGCCACACGTGGTTTGCCCACCTCTCGCGCGCTCCCTCGGTTCGTTGCCCCATATCTTGAGCATCCAACCTCCGATTTCGAATCTGTTTTCGGATTACGAACCGTGACTCCCTCACGCATGACTACGACTACTCAAATTTGAAAAATGGTTGAGAAATCATCTCGGAATCCGATGATGAAATCAACACAACAAATGAGAACGAAAAGTAGCATAGTCAACTTGTTTGGACTCGAAACCTTATGAGTGAGTAACCGAAATGACCGGAACTCGATAAGGCATTAAATAAGAACATGTTCAAGTCCTAAACACAAAATACGAAAACAAATAAACACATATTCACACTAACATGCCATATCAAAGAGATAGTCACAAAGCATGCAATTTCACAATGTTTGTCAATACAAGATCAATGCATGAGCATGCTATGAAGTGTGTGAATGTGTTATACTAAATGTTTGAACCATGATGCAGGGACACATATGTATGAATTATGTGTGTGTGCGCTAACGCCTTGCAAGAGGGTGGAAGTCAAGTTTTACCTTTGACGATTTTCACCTCTTGAAGACGACTTTTGCACTAGATGTTGCTCTTCACTCTTTGAGCTTCCTTTCTTCAAATAATGTCCTAAGCAACAACTAATACAATCATAGAGTTTTTTGCAATGGAATCAAGCCAATACAAATAGTGAACCTTACAATCTCCCCCTTTGGCTATTCCATTGGCAAAAACACTCAACCTCACCATACAATGTTTCTCTCAAATAAACTCAAGATGATAGCATACTCTCAATCTCACATTACAAAGAAATTCCTAGACTAAAAAATCTTCAAGTCTTCAAGAATTCCTCTTTCGGTCTTCAAAGTACCTATGAGAGAAAATAGCAACCAAAACAAGAGATCTTCTCTAAAGAAGAATGGTGAGTTATTTAACCAAACAACAAACAAAGAAGATATCCCTTATCTCATACACAAATGCATTATCTCAAGTGAATAAAATATGTTCAAGTTAAAGCATTCCCTTAGTTTCCCAATTTCCAAGAACCAACTATCCTTAACATTGTCAAGAAAGAATTCTTTCTCCCCCTTAAGACAAAGTCACAATTAAGCACAAAGAAGAATAAGATTCACACAATTGGAACAATTCCACACAAGGTGTGACGTATACAAAAACTCCCCAATATCAAACATGGTGTTGACGGTGAAATTTGGATTGCCACGCACTCAACAATTAAATCAATTTAATATAAAGCAAGAAAATCAAGAACACATGCAAAAGACAAGTTTTACGTGGAAAACCCTTGAATGGGAAAAAACCACGGCGCCCCTGAGGGCAGAAAAATAATACTAGGTTTTAGGTTGCTTCGTTACACTCTCTAATCTCTCACAATTGCTCTCTTTTCTCTCTCTCTATTTCTGAACCCCTTCCTCGTAGGATAGGTGATTCTATTTATACATGTTTATTTAGGGTTTCCCCTTGTTGATTTGCATTAGGATCCTTTTCTGTCGCGGATTGGGTCTTCTTTCTTTTTTGCGATTCCTTGTTGCTTCTGTGTTTATGCCGAGTCGGTTCGAGCCTAGTGCGCTGGTCCAGCGAGTACTTTTACTTTCTGGGTACTGTATATCTGGCGAGTACACTTCTATATTCGGCGAGTAGGTTTTTGGTTTTGGCGACCATGCCTTTGACTTCCCTCTGGTCTAAGCTATTTATTCATCCTGACTGGTCAAACCTCTACCTTTTACCCGGTCAATGAATGATGTGGCAACCTTTTGTTAGCTCCTTTGATGACGTGTCAGTTGGGCGAGTTTATACATACAACAATACCCCCATAAATACTTCGAGCTGGGCGAATGACTTGTCCTTCCTACTTCGTTTGCCTCTGCGAGCAGTATTTATATTTACGTTTATGAGATTTCAACGCATTTTTGCAATAATTTCTTCTTTTAACCACGCGCTGTATCTATTAATTAATTCTTCCGGTGCACGCTTTCAATCTGAACCACATAACTTCTGGCGTCTCCACTTGCTTGACAGGTGAAGGGACGTTCTGACGGCTCGGTTCTCCCCAAGATGCCACATGTCACTTATTGGGTGGTGACCGTCGCGGTTTGGTAATAGTGGCCGTCATTCCCATTAAATACGCATCATTGTACTTGATTGCTCTTTTTTGAATTTCGAAATTCCCTCTTTTTAAGGCCCGATCGTCTCTCTTCTTTTTCTTTACTTGCTTCATCGTATTTTTATCAGAGCAAAAGAAAGAACAGCTGATCTCCTGCTTTCGTCTCTTTTACTTCTTCGAGAGCTAACTACAATCCTTTTCTTGTGCCTTTTATTGTCGGTCGATTCACCGGATTTCGCCTCTTCTTGTTTCTCCGTGTCTCCTGATCTTTCCTGCACATCTTGCGAGTCTAGGGTTTTCTGGTGAGTTCTCATGGATCCCTCCTTGCGTTCTTTTCTTTTTAATAGGATGATGCAAGCTATGGAGCTTGGTGATAAGTGTACTGCGGACAAAATCGAATCTCTGATTCGCAACTTTCGTCCAGATTCTCCGGTCCCGATTTCTGTTGATATTCCATTTTTTGAGAATGCTTCTAATCCTGACATCTCTCCTCCACCTTTTGACAGTGATTCTCCAGAAATGACGAGATCTCCTAAAACTGCAAGTAGTAAACGACGCTCCACTAGGGCTCCTCGCGAATCTCTGCTGGATGTGCAGACGGTCGTTGACTCTGATGTTGAAGATCATCAGAGGGATAGGTTGCTTTTCTCGTCTGCTCGCCCTTGTTCTTTCGATACGGAAGTAAATGTGGTCGGCGAGGGCGAACTTCGTAAATACAAGAGTCGTTTCGATATTCCAGATTCGGTGACTCTTGTGTTACCTGGCGACCGGGCTGTGTGGAATCCTCCTGAAAATGCGGTCGCCATTTATGGAGCCATGCTCAGTTGTGGGGTGACTCTCCCCCTTCAGCCTTTTATTGCCAGGTTTTTGGCGGAGGCTCAAATCGCACCGGCTCAGCTCGCCCCAAATAGTTACAGGATACTGATGTGCCTGTGTCTCATGTGGAAGCTGAAGGGTTACGGGCCTCCTACGCCTCGTGAGATCCGCCATTTTTATACTTTGAGACAGGCGGGCAATGGTGGCACATACTTTCTCCTTTCCTCACCGGTGGAGAACTGGATTCCTGAGGGTGTGGTGAACCCTGGTCAGGTCGAGGTCTCCAGTGACGAGAAGAAAAAGGGCTTCATCTGGGGCTTTCCTACCTCAAATAAGAGGTGGAAAAACAGTTGGTTTTTTGCCAGCGGCGAGTGGGGTCGAGATGTACCTGCCCACAATCGCCACAATCTTTTGGCGAGGAAAGTTCCCAGGCATTTTACATCTCCTGAAGCCTGGTCGAAGGCGGCCCCTACTTTGATGGATAGGGAGGTTTCTCATCTGGCCGCGGCGGCTGTTCTTCCTTTGGACTCGAGGGGTAGGTCCTTCCTCTTGGATGAGGAGAAGATGATTTCTTCTGAAATCTTTACTCGGCTTCACGCAAGGCTCCCTCGCCGTAAGTTTCACTCTGTTCTTCCTTTACTTTCTCGCCTGATTTTATTCTCTTAGTTTGACACTTGGTTTTATTTTCCCTGCAGTGTGTGATTTTGACACCGTTTGCGATTTGCAAGCACGGGCGGTGAAGAATTCTGAGGCTGCCAGCAAGAGGCATGCTGCTGGTTTGGCTAAGGATGGAATTGCTAGTCCTGACGGTGATGATCACTCAGACGGCGGCGAAGAGGCTGGTGATGCTTCTAGGGGGGGTGCTGTGAATACTCCCGCTGCAACTGCAGCTGTTACCCCCAGCCGTAAAGGCAAAGAGAAAGCAGGTGCTTCAAGGGGGGTCGGCAGTGCTGACAGGAGGCGTGCTGAGTCAGGGCCATCGCCTGCTCGCCCGAAGGTTGTCGCGAGTACTCCCGCTGCGGCTTCTACTCCTGCTGTGAGTACTGCTGCGACTGTTCCTGCTACCACAGCCCTCAATCGTAAGGGAAAGGAGAAGGTGGGGGTTTCAGGTGTAGCTAGCGACATCCCTATTTTTGACTGCGGATGTTCCTGAGACCCCCCTCGATCCCGCGAGTGACTTGGCTCCCAGAGCTAGGAATAAACGCCCTGCTGAAAGCGCTCCTGATCACTCGGCTCGACCTCCTAAACGGGCTTCGCGGGTAGTGCAGTTTGTTGTCTCTTCTGATGAGGAGGATGTTCAGGAGCCGGATGTCGCCGAGGTTCCTCCTGCCCAAGCGGAGAGGTCTACTGAGGCGGAGAATGTGGCGGCTCCTCCCTCTGAGGGGGTTAATGAACAGACTCCCCCTGCTGCTCCTTCTCAACCAGCTTCTCCTCGGCCAGCTTCTCCTGCAGTGGTTGTGGACGAGCCAGGTGTCTCAGATCAACCTAGGCCATCTGGCCCATCTGAGTCGACTGTTCGGCCAGGCCCATCACATCAGGCGGGGACCTCTGCTTCCGGTTCGGGCTCGGCCCGTGAAGTTCCTCCTACCGGACCGGTTGGAGCTGAAGAAGGGAGCGTGTCCCTTTTTGATTTTTCTGCCACTGAAATATGCTCCCACTTGGCTAATAATGATGTATATGTCGGCGAAGGCTGGGGGCATGTTAAAAACAAGTCTTGCAATAAGAAGATGGAGTTTTTCTTCAACTGCCACTCCTTGGTAAGTTCTTCGCCGCAAATCTCTATGTATTTGTATTTTTTATTCCTCCTTTTCTTTTTTTTTTTTTTAACTTTGGCTGTCTTCTTCCTCAGATGATGTCTGAGATGGGCGATAGTTATAAATTCGGGATCAAAGCTTCTCGTGAAATTAAGCGCTTGCGCGAGCAGGCTTCTGTTTTGGCGGCCGAGAAGCTTTCCGCTGAAGAATCCCACGCCCAACAATTTGCTCAGTTGAGAGAGTCCTCAGACGGTCATCTATCTGCTCGGCTATCCGCTGAAGAAAAACTTTCTGCTGCTGAGGAGGAAATTCGCTCGTTGAAAGAGCTCCTATCCTCGAGTCAAGAATCCTTCGCAGCGCGTTTGGAGGCTGAGCGGGTAGCCGAGGAGGCTAAGGAGAAGGCTGAACTGGAGGCGGCGGATTTACGTAACCAGCTATCTTCCCGCGATCTCATTTTTGAAAACCTGAAAGCAGTGCTGGAGGTTGAGTCTGTTGATCGCTTCAAGAGATCCCCTGCCTATGATGCGCTTTTGCTGCGCGAATTTGAGAAAGGCATGAGGCAGGCGAAGAAATTCTTTGCCATGAAGGATCATTCCAATGAGAAAGCTCTAAAGCGTTTTGACAAGTCCCTCCAGCAGCATATGGCCCACGGCGTGGACTCGATTAAAGACCAGATGAGACGATGGAAAGCCCACTGCCGCTATAACCGGACTGAGCCTCATCCTATGCATCTTGAGATTCCCAGTAAGCGTACTTTCAACACTTACTACTCGGGTCAGAAGGGCAGCTTTTCTGGCTCTGGTGCTGAGCCTGATTTGGGCCCTGTTGCTGGGAGAGATTATGAGCCCTTCATGCCAACGGAGGATGAGGCAGTCATTTGGCCTTCAGATGAGGAGATCGAAGACGAGGAAGATAGCGAGGGCCCTCCTGCAGCCGGTTGATTCTTCTGTTGTTTTGGAAGACTATAAATTTATTCTTTGTCCATTCATTTGTAAATAATACAAAGTTATGAATATATATATTTTTCTTCGTTCAGCTGCCTTTGCTGAGTTTTGGCTTTGGCTTGGTTTTCCACCAAGTGCTGTTTTAGCTTACTGTTGTTTTCCATTCAGCTGCCATTGCTGGGTTTTCGGCATACTTAGTATTCGCCAGGACGTATCCGACTATATACCAAGTTTTTATTGTGTTTTATAGCTATATTCAGCTGCCATTGCTGTATTTTGGCGTACTCAGTTTTTTGGCAGGTTTATTCGACCATGCCCTGAGTTTTTATCATGTTTTCATCTTTTATTCAGCTGCCGTTGCTGTATTTTGGCGTACTCAGTTTTTTGGCAGGTTTATTCGACCATGCCCTGAGTTTTTATTTCTCGCCGGTTATCGCTGCAGCGAGCATAAAGCTCGTTTTCATGTGATGTAGCTATGTGTGCTGGCGAATGCCTTTTGCGTTTGGCGAGTCAGAATCGAGAATCTCTTAGTAATAAATTACTCTTTATTGAATACTTCCTGCAACTTTATTAACATAGTCATAAAGAAAAAATGCTAAAACGAACAACTTCTCTAAGCTAAATAGAAAAATAGAAGGAATTCAAAAGAATCTAACTTGTCCCTTAAGGATAATATATCTTCAAGTACTGCGCATTGCATGGACGGGGTAACTCGCCAAATCCTTCTCGAGTAATGCGATATGCCCCATGGCCAGCTATCCCCGTAATCTTATAAGGCCCTTCCCATTTGTCTGCGAGTGATCCTGCAGCCTTGTCTCTTGTTCCCGGATTCACCCTCTTCAGTACTAAATCACCAAGTGTGAACCTCCTTTCACGCACATGCGAGTTGTAATATCTAGCTACCCTCTGTTGGTACGCTGCATTCCTTATTTGTGCTCGCTCTCTTCTTTCTTCTAACTCATCTAGGCCGCACTTTAGCATATCAACGTTGATTTCTGGCTGAAAGAGTTGTACCCTTGGTGAAGAGAACGATGTTTCCACGGGAATAACAGCTTCTGCTCCGTAAGCCATGGAATACGGGGTTTCGCCTGTTGAACCCCTTTCCGTTGTGCGATATGCCCAGAGCACTTGCGGTAACTTATCCGCCCAGCTCCCCTTTTTGGTTGCTAACTTAGCTTTCAGGTTGTGCTTGATGATTTTGTTCACTGCTTCAGTTTGGCCATTCGTCTGTGGATGTGCTGGAGAAGCGTAGTAGTTGTTGATGCCATACTTATCACACAGTTCCCTGAATTTCCTGCCATCAAATTGGGTCCCATTGTCTGTGATGATGGTGTTTGGTATCCCGAATCTGTACAAGATATTTTTCTTCACAAAGCTAATGGTGTTTGCTTCTGTTATATGCACCAATGGCTCGGCTTCTACCCATTTTGTAAAATAATCCACAGCTACTATGGCATGCTTTGCTCCTCCAGTTGCTGTTGGCATTGGGCCGATCAAGTCTATTCCCCACATGGCAAATGGCCAAGGCGAGGTAATACTTTGCAGGAGCTCAGGTGGTTGTCGGATGTTATTGGCGATTTTCTGACATGCTTCACATCTCGCTGCCACCCTTTTGGAGTCGGCGAACAGGGTAGGCCAGTAAAAACCCTGTCTCAATGTTTTGTGGGCTAGGCTGGCACCCCCAGCATGGTTCCCACAATTTCCGCTGTGTATGCTTCTTAGGATACCTTCTGCTTCTTCAGGCCCGACACATCTCTGCAGTGCCCTCGAGTATCCTCTCTTGTATAGTTCTCCATTGAGTACCGAATATCTTGTTGCTCTGTATTTTAGCCGCTTTGCTTCCAGTGGGTCACTTGGAAGTATATCGTTGATGAGATACTCTTTAATTGGCGTGATCCAGCTGTCCCTCTCGCCAAAGATTGCCCCGACTTCCTTTGTTTTAACTATACTCGGCTGCGACAGGCGGATCATGGAGATATTGTTGGGCCAAATGTTGATCGTGGCAGATGCCAGTTTGGCTAAGGCGTCGGCCTTTTCATTTTCTTCTCTGGGGACGTGAACAATTCTATACTCTTTGAATCTTTCTAACAGTTCCCTTGCTAATTCCAGGTAAGTGATCATGCTTTCTTCTCTCGCCTGGTATTCATCTAGTACCTGATTGACAACAACTTGAGAGTCGCTGAAAATTTCCACCTCGTCTGCACCTAAGATTGTGCTAATCTTTAAACCCGCTATAAGTGCCTCGTACTCAGCTTGATTGTTGGTGGCTTTGAAGTCAAAACGCAAGGCACATTCGACTGAGTCTCCTTCCGGTGTTGTCAGCACTATACCTGCCCCGCTGCCGTGCGTGTTTGATGAGCCATCAACGCGAAGTTGCCATTTGAATATTTTCTTATTTTGCTCCACCATCATTCTCGCCACCTCTACGCTTGGTTCAGTGAACTCTGCTACGAAGTCTGCCACTGCCTGGGCTTTAATTGCTGTCCTTGGGAGGTATTCTACATCGAATTCACTTAATTCGATCGCCCACTTTGTTAACCGACCGGATACCTCTGGTTTCTGCAGGATTAACTTCAGTGGGCAGTTGGTGTATACCCTGATTCTATGAGCCTGGAAATATGGTCTTAGCTTCCTTGCTGCTGTTATTAGGGCGAGTGCCATTTTTTCTGCCGGCGAGTACCTTGTTTCGGCTGGTAACAGTGCCTTGCTGGTGTAGTATACTGGCTTTTGGATTCCATCTTCCTGTCGTACTAGCACGGAACTTGTGGCTGCTTCAGAAACGGATAAGTACATGTACAATGTCTCGGCTGTTTCTGGCTTTGATAGCAATGGTGCCTGTCCAAGGTAGTCTTTCAAGGCCTGGAAGGCTTTTTCGCAATCCTCATTCCATTCGATCCCTTTTCCCTTCTTTAAAGCTTTGAAAAATGGTAGGCATCGGTCTGTTGATTTGGCTATGAATCTGCTCAGCGATGCTAGGCACCCTGTGAGTTTTTGGACATCTTTCAGAGTCTTTGGCGAGACCATTCTTGCTAATGCTTGGATTTTTTCAGGGTTCACCTCTATTCCTCTTTGGTTCACCTGATATCCGAGAAACCTCCCAGATGGTACGCCGAATACACATTTTGCCGGATTTAACTTCATTCCATACTTGACCAGTACGTCGAACGTTTCCCTCAGGTCATTTGCATGTTTATCTGCGGTAATACTCTTTGTCAGCATATCATCAACATAAACCTCCATATTTCTCCCTATCTGTCTGGCGAACATCTTGTTGACCAAGCGCTGATAAGTTGCCCCGGCGTTCTTCAAGCCGAATGGCATGACCCTGTAACAATACAACCCCTGATCTGTGGTGAATGCTGTTTTCTCTTCGTCAGGCCTGTGCATCTTTATCTGGTTGTACCCTGAATATGCATCCATGAAACTCAACGTCTCATGCCCGGCCGTTGCATCTACTAACTGGTCAATCCTTGGTAATGGGAAGCTGTCCTTGGGGCAAGCTTTGTTTAGGTCGGTGAAGTCGACGCACATCCTCCATTGATTGTTCTTCTTTTTCACTAAGACTACATTCGCCACCCATTCCGGGTACTTAACTTCTCTAATTGACCCTGCGGCGAGCAATTTTGACACTTCCTCTTTGATCGCTGCACTCCTTTCCGGGTTGAAGCTTCTCCTTTTCTGTACTACCGGTTTGCATTTCTCATTCACAGCTAAATTGTGGGAAATTGTGCTTCTATCAATCCCTGGCATGTCTTCGTGGCACCAAGCGAAAATCCCCCTATATTCTTTCAACAAGTTCGTCACATCTTTCTTAACCTGCTCAGCCAACCTCGCTCCAATTTTCACTGTTTTATCTGGTTCCGCTTCATCTAGAATAATCGACTCAGTTGGTTCTTCCTTTTCTCTGCTTGTTTTGTCTCTTGGATCTAGTTCGAAGTTTTCCGGATTATCCTCCTGCGTCTCTGTGTCTACTTCGAATATGTTCAAAGTTTCCATCCCTGTTTTATCTTTGAAGACTGACAAGTTGGCGCGGCGAGCCATCTCCTGCGACCCTTTCAATTCTCCGACGCCGAATTCTGTAGGGAACTTTATTTTCAGTGCATGGGTTGAGGTTACAGCTCGAGCTTTGTTAAGAAACGGTCGGCCAAGTAGTGCATTATACGGCCAATTATGGATGTCAACCACGACAAAGTCTAACAGGATTGTTCGCCGGCATGGTGCTGTTCCAAATCTTACCGGTAGTTTCACTGTTCCTAACGACCTAACCTCTGCGCCACCAAATCCTTTCAATGGTACATGGAACGGTTCAAGATCTTTCCGGTCCAGCCGCAACTCATCATACACTCTGGCACTTAAAATATCAGCCGAACTTCCGTTATCAATCATCACTCGAAGGACATCCCTATGGGCTATTCGAACTCCCACGACTATTGCATCATTAGGCTTTGCATCAATCCCGTCTGAGTCTTCTGCTGTAAACGTTATGGGATCATGCCCTTCTCTCCCCTTCTTGGGGTTTCTCTGCACAGAATTGACTTCCATGCTTCTGCCTTCATACATCACTTCTCGAACTTCCGACATCCTCTCTCGATTGCTCCTCCCAGTGTGAGGTCCGCCGAAAATAGTGTTTATGGCTGCGTTAGGACTGTTCCTCCTTGGACTCTTCCTATCTTGCCCGTTTCCTTGGCGGCTATCTTGGCGACCCCCGTGCTTGTCCCCTTTCAAGGCAAAGTCTTTCAGGTGCCCATCTCTGATCAGGCTTTCGATGTGATCGCGTAACTGGAAACACTTTGAAGTTTCATGTCCATGATCTTTATGGAATCGACAGTACTTGGTTGTATCTCTCCTTGCATTCGCTGACTGCTGTCGGGGGTATTTGGCGAGTCCCTTGTCTTCTACCACAGATAATATCTCCTCCTGGTCGCCATTTAAAGGGGTGTAATGGTTGTACCTTCCTCGAAACTTATTGGCCCGAGTGTTTCCCCTGCTCTCTCTTGAGTATCCTCTTTGGCCCTTCTCATCCTTCTGGCGATCACGTGATTGCATCTTTTTGTCGTCCTTATGGTCTGTTTTCAAGTTAGGCTTTGTGCCCATGCACATAGCTACCCCCTTGTGCTACTTCTTCCTCCTCTGCCAGTGCATAATCGCCAGCTATTTCCATCATCTCTTCGTAAGTTTTAGGTCTATCCCTTCGCAGGTCAAAAGACAATCGTCCGCTTTGTAACCCATTAGTGAAAGCGGCGATTACAGCTACATCACTGGCATCCTCAATTTGAGCTACTTCCTTCCCAAACCTGGCCAGGTACTTCTTGATTGATTCGTTATGTTCCTGTTTCAAGTTCGATAGATGGGCGAGTGACTTTCTTCTTTGGACACTTCCCATGAACTGCCTTATGAATGCCTTGCTGAGGTTTGAGAAGCTGCTTATGGTTCCGGGTGGAAGCCTTCCGAACCATCTAGAGGCGAGGTCGCCGAATGTTTGCGGGAAGGTGAGACACAGCAACCCGTCATTGGATGAATACTGGGCCATGATATTGCGGAATCGGCGAACATGCTCTTTGGGATCCCTGTTCTCCTTGTACTGCTCAATAGTTGGCATTCTAAACCTGTCTGGAAATTGGGTGCGAGCAATAGCTTCGACGAATGGGCTATCTGACTCATCATCCGAGGATACATTACGTCCATACCTTCGTGCCATTGCTGAAACCTTTCTTGATAGCTCTTGTAAGGTGACATCTCGCTGACCGGTTGGTTCTCCTGCTGGGTCGAGCCTACTCTTGATTGTCATTCTACCATGATTGCCTCTCTCATCTGGGCTTCTTCGATCTTCAGTGCTCTCAGATCTTCTCCGCTTCGTTCTTTTAGATCGCAACTCCCTTCGCGGACGAGGACTCTTGTCCTCAGATGAGATGGACCGGTGTCTCCGCCGGTTTCGCTGGTATGTGTCGCTGGAATTGACCCTATGTGCTCGCACCTGATCTCGTTCCTCCCTGGACTCTTCATTCATCACACCCTTTCCCTTCCTCTGTTTTCTCCCCTCGAAATCCTCAATGTGGTCTTGGGGGGTCTCCTCGGTGGATTGTCTTGCTTGATTGTCGGGAACTGTGATATGAACTTCTGACCGCAGCCTTCCGGGTGGATGGGTTCCAGGGGTGGTTAACTCGTAAGGAGATGAGACTCCTAACCCTATAGGAAGCGAAAGTCCTATTTTGCTGGCTTCGCTGATTAGGTTTACCAATGCGGCTTGGAAGTGCTGCAAAATCCCGGGATCAGCCGCCCTAGTTCCTGGCGTTGCTGCTGATTGCTCCCCGACTGTCACTGCCCTGTCTCCCGTTGGCGCAGCTGGTTCAATAACTAAATCTCCACTGGAGTTACCATCTCTGTCGCTGTCGTTGTTCATGCTGTCTGATTCGCAAGGGTCCCTCGAAGTTTTCTGTTCAAAAGCCCCCTCCTTCTAGCGCCAATTGTTGACGGTGAAATTTGGATTGCCACGCACTCAACAATTAAATCAATTTAATATAAAGCAAGAAAATCAAGAACACATGCAAAAGACAAGTTTTACGTGGAAAACCCTTGAATGGGAAAAAACCACGGCGCCCCTGAGGGCAGAAAAATAATACTAGGTTTTGGTTGCTTCGTTACACTCTCTAATCTCTCACAATTGCTCTCTTTTCTCTCTCTCTATTTCTGAACCCCTTCCTCGTAGGATAGGTGATTCTATTTATACATGTTTATTTAGGGTTTCCCCTTGTTGATTTGCATTAGGATCCTTTTCTGTCGCGGATTGGGTCTTCTTTCTTTTTTGCGATTCCTTGTTGCTTCTGTGTTTATGCCGAGTCGGTTCGAGCCTAGTGCGCTGGTCCAGCGAGTACTTTTACTTTCTGGGTACTGTATATCTGGCGAGTACACTTCTATATTCGGCGAGTAGGTTTTTGGTTTTGGCGACCATGCCTTTGACTTCCCTCTGGTCTAAGCTATTTATTCATCCTGACTGGTCAAACCTCTACCTTTTACCCGGTCAATGAATGATGTGGCAACCTTTTGTTAGCTCCTTTGATGACGTGTCAGTTGGGCGAGTTTATACATACAACACATGGTGAGGTATACATTTTCTCCCCCTTTTTGTCAAGGAATAGACAAGGGACACAAGAGATAAAGAACGAGATATTAAGCAAACAAATCGTATAGAAAGCGAAAGTTGAATAAACTAAAGCTCCCCCTTAACATATGCTCCACATATTATCAACAAGAAGATTTGTTCACAAGGGACATCACACAATCACACAATCAAGCAATAAGAGAAAATATTTCATAACTTGTCAAAGTTCAAGAGAGAATCATAGATTTTCATTAATCTCTCAAAAATATTCTCACATTGCTAAAGAATCAAGCACATAAGCAAAGTGTGTGTGTGTGAATGCTTCTCAAATATATAGTAGGAGTAATTGTGATATCAACATGCAAACTCTATCCACACCTATCCATCTAAAGCCTTTCCAAAAATAGGTCAAACCGATATTCATCCGGTTTTTTGCTTTTAAAATGAATAGATATCAACATATGAGCGTGTGTGTGCATGTGGCTCGTTTTCCCGTTTCTATTTGTCAACCCGAGCTATTTCACAATTCTCAACTATACACCAATAAGCCTTTTATTTTTCATTTCTTTTAGGCTTAGAATCAAAGAATTTTTTTTTTTTTTTTTTTAATGATTCATTTCAACACTTCTTTGATTTTATTAACAAAAACATATACTCCTCATGGTGGCTTTCACTCATCACAATGGCGTAGCCCTTTCCTACATTGGGTGGCTTCACAACCAAGGTGTGTAGCCCTTTCCATGAGGGTGCTCGTTGATTACTATGTAGTGCCGAAGCAAAATGGATGCATACCATAGGTCATCTATCATGTACTTAACAATAAACTTCAAGATGCATCCATTATCTACACATATTCAACCACATAAACTCAAAAACTAAAACATACAAGAGAAGCATTAGTGCACTTTTCAAAAAATAAAATTTTTCAAGCTCAAGTGCATGATCTAAAAACAATAAAAGATACTTGTTAAAGATCATTACTTCTCAAGTGAGTAGCTCTCAAAGACAATGATATACAATTAAAGTTTTGCTCATCAAGCCACTCACAATCACACAAAGACATCAATCAACACAAATCATGCCAATGGACATTCTAAGAGTCTTAAACCTCTCTTTGTCCAAGGGCTTAGTGAACAAGTCCGCAAGTTGATTTTTAGTAGGCAAATGCTCTAGAGTAACAATAGAATGTTCAACTAGATCTCTAATGAAATGATGCCTAATGTCTATGTGTTTAGTGCGGGAGTGTTGAACCGGATTTTTAGAGATATTAATGGCACTTAAGTTATCACAATAAAGTGTCATTTTTCCTTGTTCTATCTCATAATCCTTAAGGATTTGTTTCATCCAAAGTAATTGTGTGCAAGCACTTCCGGCCGCAATGTATTCGGCTTCGGAAGAGGAAAGGGAAACCGAATTTTGTTTCTTACTTGACCAAGAAACCAAGTTATTACCAACATAAAAGCAACCGCCCGATGTGCTTTTTCGGTCATCTATGTTTCCCGCCCAATCCGCATCACAATAGCCTACAAGGATATCATTGGTATCAAATGAATAGAATAGACCAAGACTATGAGTTCCTTTGATGTACCTAATGATCCTCTTGACGGCTTTTAAGTGAGATTCCTTGGGTTTGCTTGGAATCTAGCACACAAGCCAACACTAAAGCAAATATCGGGTCTACTAGCCGTTAGGTAAAGTAGACTACCTATCATGCTTCTATAAAGGCTTTGGTCAACACTTTTCCCTTTTTCATCTTTGTCAAGTTTTAAAGTGGTGCTCATGGGAGTTTCAAAATCTTTTCCATTTTCTAAGCCAAATCTCTTAACTAGATTTTTAGCATATTTAGATTGATTCAACATTATGCCCATGCTAGTTTGCTTCACTTGCATTCCTAGAAAATAATTCAACTCACCCACCATACTCATTTCAAATTCACTTGACATAACACTAACAAATTCATCAACCTTGGTTTTATTAGTAGACCCAAAAACAATGTCATCAACATATATTTGTGCAACAAAAATATCATGATCATGATGTTTGATAAACAAAGTTCTATCAATGCCACCTCTCCTATATTGGTTGTCAATAAGATATTGAGTCAACCTATCATACCAAGCTCTTGGAGCTTGTTTAAGGCCATAGAGAGCCTTTTTCAATTTAAACACATGATTAGGAGAGTGTGGGTCTACAAAACCCTTAGGTTGTTCAACATACACTTCTTCTTGAAGATATCCATTGAGGAAAGCACTTTTGACATCCATTTGAAATAATTTGAACTTTTTAATGCATGCAATGGACAACAAAAGTCTAATGGACTCGAGACGAGCAACCGGGGCAAACGTCTCATCAAAGTCAACACCTTCCACTTGAGTGTAACCTTGAGCCACTAGTCTAGCTTTATTCCTCACAATCTTGCCACTTTCATCGGTCTTATTCCTAAACACCCATTTAGTGCCAATTACATTTATATCTTTGGGTCTAGGAACTAAGGACCACACTTCATTCCTCTCAAATTGATTAAGTTCATCTTGCATAGCCCCAACCCAATATTCATCAACAATTGCTTCATTAATGTTTTTGGGTTCAATTTGAGAAGTGTAGCAAGCATAGGATATTTGGTTAGCAATTTGATTTCTTGTTCTAACCCCTTCATTTAAATCACCTATGATGTCTCCTTGATAGTGTAAGTTTCTAAGTCTTGGGTGAGAATGTTCAACAACTTGGTCATTTTGTTGATTATCATTTAAAGCATTTTCCAACCCTTGACTTACAACTTCAACATGACTATCAATTTCATCATCTTGACTAGAAACACTACTAGCCACATCAATAGGTGTATTAGTGTCATTTAACATGTTTTCTTTAGATTCATTGACACCATTATCATCACACAAATTAAGCATGCTAAGATCATCTATCTTCACATTGATAGACTCCATGATAGTCTTAGTAGTCAAGTTAAAGACTCTATATGCACGACTATTAATAGCATACCCAAGAAAGAGACCAACATCACTTTTTGCATCAAACTTTCCTAAGTGATCTCTATCATTCAAAATATAACATTTACTCCCAAAAGTGTGGAAGTAACTCACATTAGGCTTCTTGCCTTTCCAAAGCTCATAGGACGTTTGTTTTGTGCCGGGCCTTTTGAAAACACGATTTGACACATAACAAGCGGTATTGACCGCCTCGGCCCATAGGTTTCTAGGGACTTTCTTGCTATTGAGCATGACCCTAGCCATCTCTTGCAAGACACGGTTTTTCCTCTCAACAACACCATTTTGTTGAGGAGTTCTAGGTGCGGAGAACTCATGAGAAATCCCTAAACCATCACAAAACTCACTAAATTTTGCATTTTCAAATTCCGTCCCATGATCACTCCTAATGCGACATATTTTCTTGATATCAAGACCTTTTTCATTTTGAACTTGATTACAAAACTTTTTAAAGTAATCAAAAGCCTCGGTCTTGTTTCTAAGAAAATAAACCCAAGTAAACCTAGAGAAGTCATCAACGCATACAAAAATGTACTTTTTGCCATGAATGCTCTCGGTTTGAATTGGCCCCATTAGGTCCATATGCACAAGTTCTAAAGGTCTCTTGGTAGCTATGTAAGAATTTTTCTTATGAGGCACTTTGGTTTGCTTACCTAATTGGCAAGGTTCACAAACCACCTCAAGCTTTTTACCAAGACTAGGAAGACCTCTAACAATGCCATGTTTTTCAAGCTTTTTCAAATCTTTAAAATTCATGTGACCCAAACGTTGATGCCACAAATCAAGCTTATTGCACTCATGTGCCATGTTGCATGTGAGAGGATCTATCTCAAGACAATAGCAATTGTCTATAGACCTTTTGACTCTTAGGACGACATCGCCCTTTTTATCAATTATAGTGCATACATCTTTGTTAAAACTAACTTCTTGAAAAATTTCACACAAGTGAGTAATACTTATCAAGTTAGCTTATAACCCATCAACATACAAAGTATTGCGAAGTTTAGGCAATCCGGGGATACAAATTGTTCCCTTGCCAAGAACTTGCTTTTTGGTACCATCACCAAAAGTAACCCAACCTCCATCCTTTAAAACAAGATTCTTAAAGAACTATTTGTTCCCGGTCATGTTCCTAGAGCAACCGCTATCTAGGTACCAAGAATAGGAGGAGTTGGCACGTAAAGTATATTGTGCAACATTGCATTTAGATGTGTCTTTTCTAATCCACACATTTTTCACAACATGCTTCTCACTCTTACTTCTAACATGCTTTGACTCAATATTAGACTTTTCAACATGCACCTTGACCTCATTGGTCACATCTTCAAAGATATCAAACAAAGCATTATCAATTTTCTTATGCATAGTAGAGTGAGGCACAACACAAGATTTAGCAAGCAAGTCATCAACAACTCTTTCAACAACATGCTTTTCCAAGGTCTTCCTAGGTCTATTTCTATATCCATACATGGATGATTGCCTAGGTCCATTCAAAGACATATCATGAAAAGCATTATCAAGTTTGCATTTCCGAATGTACTCAAAGCATCTAGGTCGAATATGTCCTATCATATTACAATGATGACAAATAGGAATAAATTTGAGAAGTTTACCATTTGCATTTGCTTCCATAGCATTTGGTCTTCTCACATTTTTACCTCTTTGAAGAGCAACCCTTGATGCTTGACCTCTTGCATTTGAGGTTGTTGCTTCTTGATGATTAAGTTGTTGAGTTCTCCCATTGAACATCCTTGTTGATGAAGAGGCACCTCCGGTAGCTTTCATAGCTTTACCTTGAGAGAGTGTACCTACAATTGATTCAATGCTTGCTTTGACAAAAGTAGATTTGTTAGATGAAGGAGTCTCCTTCTCATTGATATAACCCAAACCTCTTTTGTCACATGGATGCTTTCCACTTTTAATGAGGGTTTCAACTTTATTAGAACTAGATGACATCTTGCTAATCACCCTATTAGCCTCATCAAGTTTCTCACGAAGCATCCCAAGTTCAATGGCATATTTTTCCGCTTTGTTATCACTAAACAAAACATCTTTATGTGATTTATCAAGCCATTGTTCATACTTTTTCTCTTGATTTAAATGCTCATTAAGTTTGGATTTAAGCACATTTTCAAGTTTCTTAGCATTAACAAGAGAACAATCTCTTTGCTCAATTTCTTGCTTCAAGATACCAAGTCTATCATTGCTATCTTTAAGATTCAATTCTAGACTTAGAATCTTGTCTTTAAGTTCATCGAATTCTTTTGAGCCAAGAGCATGATCTTCTAGCTTCTTGTTGAGGGACATATTGACTTTGGATAAACGTTCATTTTCAAAAGTAAGATCATTGATCTTTTTCTCATCTAAGTCAATATGTTCAACAAAAGAAGCCACATAGGAATATACTTCCTTAATCATGATTTTATCACAAACAAAAAACAAACACAAAAATACTACAAAGAAAGGATCAATCTAAGTGCGTCTAGACACCTGCTCTGATACCAAATGAAATTTCCCTCAATGTAGTAGTGAAATATACCTAGAGGGGGGGTGAATAGGTATAGGTTCCAAATTCTTCCAATTAAAAATAATGCGGAAAATTACAAGACAAATGCACACTTGAATAGATTTAGCAAATGAATTGAATTAACTAAGACAAGAGTTAATCAATTTACAAGAAGTGCAATCAATGTAATATATGGAAGATAACGGAAAGTAAAGCAAAAATTAAACACAATGATTTTAACGTGGTAAAACCTCAATGAGGAAACATCCACGGGTTGATACCACAACCACCGGCGAAGCAATTCACTATGATGAAAAGGACTTACACACTCAAGCTACCAACTCATGATATCCGCTCAAGCTATCAACTCCTAGTCTACCCTCGGGCCTAGTGAACCACCTAGCCTACTTCCTATCCGAGATGTGTCCTACACCTCTAGGAAGCAACTTCCTATCCAAGACGCTCACGTCTCTAGGAAGATTTCTTGCTTGCCTATCCGGATCCTCCCGACCCTAGACAAGACTTCCTTGCTTGATTATCCGAGTCCTCCCGACTCTAATCAAGGCTCCCTTGCTCTATCCACAAAGCTTCACTCACTTTGCTAGAGACTTCAACCTAATGCAAGGCTATGATCTAAAGTGATGCAAATGATGCAAGCACAAACAAATTAAGCTAGATGATCAATCAAGCAAAATGTACATGTTCAATGATAGTCTAGAATATGATTTCAACACTCAATCACAAAAGATATCTAGAAATCAAAACATGCAAAACAATAAGAACAAAGGTATCAATATTCGATTTAGCACACTAAAAACCTAGTTCTTAGATCATGAAATAAAACATAGAAAATAACATGAAGCACATCACATATATGTTTTCTAGAATCAATTTCATGATAAATCAAGTTTAGCACAAATATGTTCAAAACACATTAAAAAGCTAAAACTCAATTAACAAATGATCAAATAACCCTAGCATGTGATCTAACATACTTCTTAACAAATTTCATCAATCAAATGGAAAGAATCAATAGTTGATCAAAAATGAAATTGAAAAAGAAGAAGTTGAAAAACAAGTACTGACCACGGACTGGAAATGGACCAGCTGAGAAAAATGCCGAAGTCAACTGCCTCTGGAAATGCTTGAGGTTTGTAGCTCTCTTCAAGACCAACAATTTTGGTTTTTGAATCGAATGATTTCGAGTTCGTATGAGAGAGATATGATCAAAACAAGTAAACGAAAATTGTTGAAAAACTGATGCGGGATTTTTAGTGTTCTTCAAAAAATTGCATAAGTGTGGAGGGAAGGAGGTTTGATTAAAAGGAGGGAAAAGGAGAAGATTTCTGAGCAAATCACGTGCTGCCACGTCAGCACCCCGTGGGGGTCGCGTGGGGCCCACGGGAGCAGAAGGCTCCCTTGCCCGTGGGGCCCACGGCCTCCCACACGGGCTGGCGCGCTCCCTCAGTTCGTTGCCCCATATCTTGAGCATCCGACCTCCGATTTCGAATCCGTTTTCGGATTACGAACCGTGACTCCCTCACGCACGACTACGACTACTCAACTTTAAAAAATGGTTGAGAAATCATCTCGGAATCCGATGATGAAATCAACACAACAAATGAGAACGAAAAGTAGCATAGTCAACTTGTTTGGACTCGAAACCTTATGAGTGAGTAACCGAAACGACCGGAACTCGATAAGGCATTAAATAAGAACATGTTCAAGTCCTAAACACAAAATATGAAAACAAATAAACACATATTCACACTAACATGCCATATCAAAGAGATAGTCACAAAGCATGCAATTTCACAATGTTTGTCAATACAAGATCAATGCATGAGCATGCTATGAAGTGTGTGAATGTGTTATACCAAATGTTTGAACCACGATGCAGGGACACACATGTATGAATTGTGTGTGTGTGCGCTAACGCCTTGCAAGAGGGTGGAAGTCAAGTTTTACCTTTGACGATTTTCACCTCTTGAAGACGACTTTTGCACTAGATGTTGCTCTTCACTCTTTGAGCTTCCTTTCTTCAAATAATGTCCCAAGCAACAACTAATACAATCATAGAGTGTTTTGCAATGGAATCAAGCCAATACAAATAGTGAACCTTACAGATGTGTCAGCTCATGATTTATTGACCATTCTGATTTGTTAAAATTAGTTAGAAGAGTTTGTTAGATATTTTCTCAAATTCTGATAAGTAACAAAAGGCGTGTATTATTCAATTCATTCAATCATCTTTTGTAAAAAGATAGAGAATAATGAAAAGCTTGAAGCTCTCTTGAGCTCATCAGTAGCGTTTTGCAAATTCTCATTTCTCCAAGAATAATACTTGAAATCTTTGTTTCTCTACTGCTTTTCTTCCTTTTGCTATTTCTCTTCATCTTAATATGGTATCAGAGCCAAAGAAAAACGTCAATGGTGCCTGAAAATCAATCTTCTAATTCATCTGTAAATCAACTTCACAACAACTCCTCTGTCAACGCTAGAACCATGGATTTTTCTTCACTTGCCAAAACTTTGATTCTAAATCTTACACTCAAACTTGATCACAGTAATTACATCTATTGGAGAACACAAGTTCTTACAGCGATCAAAGCTCTCGATCTTGAAGGTATGATAAATGGAGATAAACAACCTCCACCGAAACTCCTTTCGGTTCAATTTGGTGAAAAGGTTGTACATCAAGAGAATCCAAGTTTCATCAACTGGAAAAAGACTAACAAACTTCTCATGAGCTGGATCTTTTCAACACTAACTCCAAGTGTTCTTGCTCAGGTAAATGGATGCAAAACCTCCTTTGAAATCTAGTCTAGAATCAAAAGAGCCTTTTCTCAGAGGTCCATGGCTAGAATCATGCAGTTAAAACAACAATTGCAATCTTTGAAGAAAGGAACAGATTCAATTAGTGATTTTGTTGTTAAACTCAAAGCCATAAGTGATGCTCTAGCATCAACTAGAGAATTAGTGAGTGACAGAGACATGATTATAAGCTTTTTGAATGGAGTCGGTCACGAATATGACTCAGTTGTTACTTTAATCTCTTCTCAACAAAACACTATGACTATTGAAGATGCACGGTCCCTTTTTCTGATGCATGAACAAAGGATTGAGTTACTTAATAGTCCAACTAATCTGAGTGTTGGAAATGGAAGTCCTTCTACTAATTTCGTGTCCAATAACTCTAACTTCAAAGGAGGTGGAAATAAAGGAAACTTCAATAACTTCAATGGAAATGGAGAAGGAAACCGAGGACGCAACAGAGGAAATGGTGGACGTTTTAGTGTTAGGAGCAATCAGCGAATTCATTGCCAGCTATGCTCTAAACCTGGACATGGCATGTGGCAATGTTACAGGAGGTTTGATCAACAGTTTCAAGGTGGTCTTTCACATAATCATAGTCAACAGATAAGCAATCAAAGTAATCAGTCTTACAGTCAATCTGCTCCAGGACATCAAGCCTTTTACTCACAACAAAATAGTCAGCTCAACAACTATGATCAAAGCAACTTGTCAAGCATGAATCCTAACTTTGAAAATGTGAATGCTGGCTCTAATTCATATCCAAACTTAGCTTATTTTGCAACACCAAAAACAATGGCTGATCAGGCGTGGTATATGGACGGTGGAGCAACCAATCACGTCACCTCCAATCTCAACAATCTTTCAATCAAATTGGAATATCGAGGTAACGATAAACTTTTCGTTGGAAATGGCAATCAACTTACTATCTCTCATGTAGGTGATAAAAGAGTTAGATCACACAGCATCCCACATTCTCATTTAAAGTTAAAAAATGTGTTGTATGTGCCTTATATTACTAAGAATTTACTTAGTATTTCTAAGTTCACTAGAGATAACAATGCCTTTGTTGAATTCAATTCGAATGGTTGCTTGATTAAGGACAAGAAAACCAAGAGGGTCCTGTTGTAAGGTTCACTTAATCGAGGACTATTGAGCTGAAGCTGGTTGAGGCTTCTCCACAAGGTCTTAATCTACTCAAATCGGCTTCTTTAGCTTCCTTTATAAACACAAACCATTGTAAATATACTCAAAATAAGGTTATCAATCAGTTGTTGAATAGCAAGGGTTTTGCACCCAATTACAATGTTTTAGTTGCTGCTAAAACAAATTCCTCTCTTTTGCATGCTAAGCTAGGCCATCCCTCTCCCCTTGTACTTAAAAGGGTGTTGAATGTACTTCATTTTCCTTTCAATATACATGCTCTTGATTTTTGTGATTCTTGTAAACTTGGAAAAGTGCATAGGTTACCTTTTCAAAGAGCTAAAATCACTACTAAGGCTCCTCTTAAGCTGGTCTATACTCTATAATGATGTTTGGGGACCAGCCCCCACTTTATCCGGTGATGGTTATAGGTACTACATTGTGTCTGTTGATGCATACATCAGATACTCTTGGACATATCCTTTGCATTTAAAGTCTAAGGCTTTAGTTGTCTTTGTCAAGTTTAGAGCAATGGTTGAGCTACAATTAGACAGGAAGATTAAGGTGTTTCAAGCTGATATGGGAGGAGAATACATTCCCCTTGTGAATCAACTGTCTAAAGTGGGCATTCAAGTTCGTTTTTCCTGCCCTCATACTCACCAACAAAATGGTGTTCCGGAGAGGAAACATCGATCTATAGTTGAAATGGGATTAACTTTGTTAGATCATGGTGGATTACCAATGAAATACTGGTTTGAAGCCTTCTGTACAACTACATTGCTCATAAATAATCTACCATCATCTGTTCTTGGGTTTGTCTCTCCCTTTGAAAAACTGTATCACCAAAAGCCTAACTACAACTTCTTCAAAGTTTTTGGTTGTTCTTGCTTCCAGTATTTGCTCAATTACTCAAAACATAAACTTGATTTCCATTCAAGCAAGTGTGTTTTCATTGGTTACAGTTTGTCCCACAAAGGCTATAGATGTTTGCATCCTTCTGGAAGGATTTTCGTGTCAAGAAATGTGGTATTTAATGAGTTAGAATTTCCCTACAAACAACTATTTGGTCCACATCTGCACAAAGAATCATCATCGACTATTTGTTCTGGTTCTGCTATCTCAAACTTGTTCAATTTGTTCTCAAATCATAGCACTGACT
Source organism: Acer saccharum (assembly GCA_030490815.1). Lineage (NCBI taxonomy): Eukaryota > Viridiplantae > Streptophyta > Magnoliopsida > Sapindales > Sapindaceae > Acer > Acer saccharum. The sequence continues at coordinate 2,878,947 of CM059874.1, read as the reverse complement.
GCCCAACTCATACCACATCACAATCAGTTACTACTATAGCTGGTCAGGTCACTCCTGTAGTTCAACATACAAATGACAGGAGTCTCTCCATCTCTGAAGATTCTACTTCTGGTGTAAATGACTCTCCTACAACAACCACATCAGTCCCAATGAATTCTGTTTCTGTAGCTCCTCTAGTCTCTTTGCATCCTATGACAGCCAGAAGCAAAAATGACATTTACAGGCCAAAAGCTTTTGTCTTAGATTGTTGCTTGGCCTCAAGCTTTCTCACTGAGTTGGAGCTAAAGAATGTTAAAATGGCAATGTCTAATTCCAAATGTCTTTGTGCAATGAAGGATGAATTCGGTGTAGGGAAACACTTACGTGCACGCAGCGGAAGCGAGACTAAAATAGGTTTAGTATATTTCAAAATTTTTTCCTTTTTAAAGATGAACCTTAACCCTTTAATTAATTAACATATAATAAAGATATCGTACCTTTGTCACATGATCCGATTGACGTTGCATTGATGGTAATCCGCAAGATCTTCCAATCCAATCACGAACATGAATCACCTAGGAGCGTGGTCTCCCTCTCTTTGAATTGTGTACCTGAGGATGGATAATAAAATCTTTTCTTTTTCGTTAGTCACAAAACTTCCAAGAGACAATGAAGAATGCTCCGGTCACTTTTGAATTCTCAATCTAATTATCGAAACTCGAGTGAACCTTATTTGAAATTGTGCACAAAGCCTATTAATGTATAAGCTACTAGTGCACTATCCAAATAAGAACAATTCTTCCTACTTTTCTCTCTTGGCCGAAATCACACTTAGTCTTCAGAGATAGCTTTTATTTTTCAAACAATAGAAAAATAATTCTCTAGAAAAACTATATTAGGGTTGCCGAATATATTATCTATTTATCTGTATGTATATGTGATATCTGAAACAAATTATAGCACGGTGTGTATAAAACTATCTAGAGGGGGGGTGAATAGATTTTAAGCTTATTACCCAATTTTTCGTATTAAGTCAAAATTACGAAATTACCCCTAAATAGATAAAGCAATAAATCAAGTATAAAATGCGGAAATTAAATAAGACTTGATTTTTACGTGGAAACCCTCACGGGAAAAACCACGGGCTAGTAAGTAAGCCACACTCGAACCTCGAATCTACTAAATGTGTAAAACGATTACAACCTAATCCCGGAAGTAATCACACACCTACCTAATCCCGGTATGAGTGAACCTAGTCCAATTTGCTTGCGATCTAAGCAACCTAATCCCTGATGCTACACACAAGACTTACTTTCTCTATGAAGAGAATAACACCCTAAGTGAATATATGAATATCCAAATGCAACATAGAGCAAGGGAAACCCTATATGCTTATCCAAGATGATTAATATGCAATTAGAACAATCCTAGATATTAAAAACTAAATGACATGTCAATTAGTTTAGCTAATCAAGATTAAGCACAAAACCTAATTAGCTATCACAATACAACTTCTCAAACATACCTCACACTAATCTCAAACTTGTATCCAAAATATATATAATAACATACAAGTAATTAATTGAGATTGCTTGTTAAGAAAAACACAAAATATGTAAGATATTAGTGAAAAGCTTACTAAGCAAAGTATGATGAAGGATCCATGCAAGATGACATCTAGATGATCAAAGATGATGCTAGATGATGATTGATGATCATGAAAAAGTGTTTGAGTGATTAAAAATGAGTTATTTGAGTTTTTTTTTTTTTTTTTTTTTTTGTCTTGAAAAATATCCTAAATATGAAGCATGAATATGAACTCTCTTAATTGACCTAAAGTCAAAGTGGCATATATATAGGGGTCATAAGTGAAGTGAGGTCGTTTTGAAAAACGCACCAGAAATTGCTCTGTGTGCTGGTGAGCCTGCGCTGGACGACAGGCACACGACCAGCGCACAGGCAAAAATTGCATAGGCGCTTGACGACCAGCGCTCAGACAAGCGCACGACCAGCGGCACACCACTGGGCGATTTGCACTGGTGTGGACCAGCGCACGACCAGCGACAGACCACTGGGCGATTTGCGCTGGTGAGCTACGCTGGTCTGGCGCTTAACGACCAGCGCACAGCCCACTCCTTTGAACCCCACAAGAAAGCATGCAAGGGGTAAAAAAGTAAAGTAAGATGCATCCTAAAAGCCTAAAATGCTATGACATTATAATCACAAGATGCAATCAAAATAACAAGCAAGAAGAGATGTTAATGAACATTAATGCACAACAATAAGAAACACAACATACAAGGAATAAACATATGCATGAGTTATGAGTGTGTGCAACTATCTCTTCAAGACAAGTAAGCACATAGAATTTTACCTTCGGTGCTTATCAACAATGAGGTCTTCAAAGGGCTTGAGCAATAACAACAACACCTAAGCTACCCTTACAAAGAATCCCCAACAAGTGGTTTGTCCACGAAATGAGCCAATCAACAAATGGGAACCTTACAATATCCTTGCACAATATATATTACATATATCTCTAGTGCTATTTACTTGCACAAAATATTATATATATGAATATCCGATATCCTTGCACAATATTATATATATATATATATATCTAGTGCTTTTTACTTACACAATATATTATATATTTCACTGGATGAATTCAATTTGCATATATATATTCTATATAGGACACGAATTCAACTGTCTTTATATATTATCCATAGTGCAACGAATTCAATTGCCTATATAATATATATCATGCACGAATTCTCTTGCCTATATTAAAGGGTGGCCGAATTCTCTTGATAGGAAACCTAGGGTTGGCCGAATTCCTCACTTTAAGAGGATTTGTGCTTTACCCAAATTCCTATCAACCTTAGATCCTAACCCTAATCCAACTCTTTAGTGTTTAATCCTATTATGACTTTATAAAAGACTTCCTTATTTGACTAGATAAATAAATCCCTTATTTATCTACTTACCAAATAAAGTCTTTTATATTTATTATACTACCACAATAGTATACTATTAAGAAACATATTTCCTAATCAGAAAAAGATTTTGATTCTTAATTAAATAATTAATCAATAAATTGATTAATACCCATTTAATCAAATAATAAAATAAAATAATATATTAAGCTATTCTTCAAGCCTTGCCGCCTATACACAAAGATATGCCCAAATATTATTTTTCATTTTATTAAATCCATTAGACCTTTAATTAAAAGGCCCACATGTGAACTAGGCTCATTCTTACTAAAAGAAACAAGTCCACATGCCTTAATACAATTCTAGATGGACTCATAAATTAGTCCGATAGAATATATCAAGTGATCCATGCAAATCCGTGTGGATTGGGGATCTTGGCGGGCTATATAAATTTAAGCTCCAATAGATATAACACAATCACAATCAACAAATGATTCACTTAGGTTCGATCTATTAATTTTAGTTCATTCCACTAAAGAACTAAAATTGCACTCTTAAATAAAGATAGAACAAGTAAATGATTCTCATTCATACCCTAGACAATCTTATTTGAGATAGTGAATCCTCGTGAATAATATCAGTAATCGCCAAGAGCTCATAGACCGCCTATAGCTCTCCAAGTTACCATATTTACTCATATGACCATATTTTGAACTTTGGATATTTTGACTTATCCAGAAACCATGCTTTCAATAGTCACTATCGAAAACTCAACGTTGAGATTTTATATCCAATTACCTCAAAACATCCATATGATGATATTATACTCTCATTGTATAAATGGAGCCACGATGTCCATATCTATAAATGAAGTCCTCTATCGATTAACAAATGAATATCACCAAACTATCGAGGATAGACTATACTATATAATCGTACTCATTGATAACTCAAATGATACCACTTGCAACCATAAGTCCATCATTTATCTCAGAATTAAGATAGACTCTCCGATTGTCCTCATAATGAAAAGACTTTTATCTATTGACGGTTCTAGATAAAATATTTCATTGTGATCCAGTTCAATGCACCTAGTGCACTAGATTCTTTTACTCAAAGCCACTTTGATGATTTAGACCCATCATAACACATTTGATCCCACTCAAATGCTAAAGAATCTACAACTTTAACAAGATAAAGGTGCCCAACCTTTAACTTAAGTTGTGAACATTATTCAAAACTAACTAAAGAATTGTGTCTACCTCATACATATCCAGATGTACGAACAATTCTTCTTTTCTCATAGTCTTTTGACCTTATGATTATTTACCTTGACAATTATAATTATAAATACAATAAGATTTTATTAAATAAAGAGAAATCACTTTATTAATATGATAAGATTATCAAATACAATATTACACTCTTGCTATTGAGCATAATCCAAACATTCGGTGCCTTACAAAGGTGAAAGTAATACAATAACGATCGGTGTGTATGATAAATATATCTAGAGGGGGGGTGAATAGGTTTTAACTATTATTACCCAATTTTCGCATGCAAGTCAATATTACGAAAATGCCCCTACTAGTCAAAAATACAAGCAAGTGTAATATAGTGCGGAATTTAAATAACACTTGATGTATACGTGGAAACCCAACCACTGGGAAAAACCACGGGTTGTTTAGTGCGCCACACTCAGACCTCGAAATCCACTAATTGAAATGGAGTTTACAACCTATGTAGACCTCGTCTAACACTCCGGTCTATAACCCCCCACTTCTACCACTCGGGCCTTTAAAAGTGGCTCTAGTCCAATTGTTTGAGGCCTAAGCAATCTTAGCCTCAAGACTTAATTCTCTATAAAGAGATTATGCAACCTATGTGAATATGTAAAATACTCAAAATGCAATTTAGAGCTAGGTTACTCTAAATGCTTACCTAGGATAATGATATGCAATTAATTCAATCCTAGATATCAATAGCTAGATGACATGTCAAATAGCTTAGCTAATCAAGATTAATCAAAAACCTAATTAGCTATCACAAAACAACACTCAATCAATTCATCACAATTAATTCTCTTTTCTTGTATTTAACATATGATCAAAAATATACAAGTAAATTAAAAGAGAATATGCTTGATAGTAAAATACTAAAAATAAGATGAACTTAATCAAAATCTTACTAAGCAAGTTGTGATGATGCAAATCCAATCATGGATGCATTCTATATAGACATAGAAGATGCAATATGAAATTTGATGCAAAAAGGATTTAATTTGAGTGTTTAAAGGTGAGTTCTTGATTTGATTTTTTCTCAAAAATCTCTCTTTGAAGTTTAGGGTTCTAAGGACTCAAAGAACTTGATCAAAGAATGAGAAAGTAAGATATTTATAGACATCAAGAATTGGGCATGTGAAAAGACAAGTTTGCCCCTGAAACGCACCGATCGACGGTTATGATCGGCGGCCTGGCCGCCGATCATAACCGTCAAATTGAACCCGAGAAGAATAGGGGAACAACAACGGTTTCATTCGACGGTTTTGTAATCGTCGATCCAACCGCCGAATCAAACCCGAGAGATTAAATCAATCAGGTATGAACGGCGGTTTCGAACGGCGGTCATGACCGCCGATCGTGACCGTAGAATTGCTCCAGACACTTCTGGATACAAACGGCGGTTTCATTCGGCGGCCAGGCCGCCGATCATAACCGTCGATCACCAAAAGAGGTGAAAACCAAGAAGAAGCCAAGGGCATTCTCCGTGGGCGGTCTTCGCGCAAAACCAAGGACATTCTAGTGCATACGCGGACGTTTCCAAACACTATTGGGAAATGAATTACTAAGCACATATACACACAACAAGATATCAAACAAAGTGCTAGTGTGTAAAGTGACATGTGAAGAGTATGCACATAAGAACAAGTATGCTAAGTGTGTGTGTGCTAACTAAATCTCTTCAAAGAAAAACTAAGCACTAGAGATTATACCTTTGGCGTGCTTGTCCCTTGAGGTCTTGAAAGGGCCTTCAAACTTGAAGATCAATCACCTAAACTACCCTTACATTATCAACCCCAACATGTGGTTTGTCCACGAAATAAGCCAATCAATATATGGGAATCCTTACAAAAGGAATCACACCTGGACACTTGTTCCAGCTCAAGATAACATGAATATAATTGGTAGTAAGTGGGTTTTTCATACTAAGTTTAATCCGGATGGCTCCATACTCAAGCGCAAGGCTCATTTAGTTGCTAAAGGGTTTCACCAAACAGCTGGCCTTGACTTCTTTGACACATACAATCCTGTCGTAAAGCCTAACACGATTAGAGTTCTATTTGCACTTGCAGTTTTCTACAACTGGGACATTCAGCAGATAGACATAAACAATGCCTTCCTAAATGGTGATCTTCAAGAGCTGGTTTTCATGAAACAACCAGAAGATTTTGAAGACTTAGCCAATCCCTCATTTGTTTGCAAACTTAATAAAGCCTTGTATGGCTTAAAGCAAGCTCCAAGGTCCTGGTTCAACAAGTTGAAATCTACATTACTGTCGTGGGGTTTTGTTGTGTTAACCTCTAATTCTTCTCTATTCATTAAGCACATAGGCAATGACATGTTGTTTCTTTTGGTCTATATGGATGACATACTAATCTCTGGGAACAGTACCAGCCTCATTCGACAGACCATTGCTTAGCTGAATGGTGTTTTTGCTCTAAAAACTCTTGGCAGTGTTGGTTATTTTCTAGGCTTTGAAGCTTATAGGGATGATACTGGTTTGTATCTAACACAAGCTAAGTACAATGTCGATCTTCTAAAACATGCAAATATGTTTGATTCGAAGTCATGTGATACACCTTTGAGTGCTGGTTCTAAGCTCACTAAGGATGGTATACCCTTTGAAGATCCAACACTCTACAGAAGTACAATTGGTGCTTTACAGTACTTATGCTACACTAGACTTGATATTTCCTTCAACGTGAATAAGCTGAGTCAATTCTTAGTTTCCCCAACACACACTCATTGGCAAGCTTGTAAGAGGATCCTCCATTACCTAAAGGAAACTCTTCACAAAGGCTCGCACTTCAAGCCTTCCTCATCACTTTCTCTTGAGGCTTTTGCTGATGTTGACTGGGCTAGCTGCTTGGTTGATAGGAGATCAACAAGTGGTAATTGTGTGTTCTTATGTGGAAACCTCATTTCTTGGAGCTCTCGGAAGCAACCTGTGGTGGCCAATCAAGCACTGAGGCCGAGTACCGCTCCATGGCTCAAATCACCACAGAAATCATTTGGCTTCAGTCTCTCTTGAAAGAGCTTCGCATTCGCATTTTAGCACCTGCAGTTATTTGGTGTGACAATATAGGTGCTAATTCCTTGGCTCAAAATCCTATCTTCCACGCTAGAACTAAACACATTGATATAGATACACACTTCATATGCAAGAAGGTTAGTGCAGGAATTGTAGAGCCTCATTATGTCCCTACAGAGTTTCAAGTTGCTGATGTATTAACAAAGGCCTTGTCAACTGAGAAGTTTCGGTTTTTATGCTTCAAGCTGAACCTTGTTGATTCACCTCAATTCAGCTTGAGGGTGGATGTGAGAGTGACTGCTAATGTTAGTCATTGTGGTCACGCTAAACACACAAGCACAGAATTAACAAATCAACAAAGTTGCAATCCTCTATTTTACACTGGCCTTGCAGTATGTTCAGAGAATGCCACTATGCCAAATCTGATGAAAACTAAGAGTCAACTCAGCAGAGAATTAGTAGACTTTGGAGGCTAAAGCTGATGTGGAGTTAGTTATGGAAAGTTAGTTAGCAGTGCTGATGTGTCAGCTCATGATTTATTGACCATTTTGATTTGTTAGAATTAGTTAGAAAAGTTTGTTAGATATTTTCTCAGATTCTGATAAGTAACAAAATGCGTGTATTATTCAATTCATTTAATCATCTTTTGTAAAAAGACAGAGAATAATGAAAAGCTTGAAGCTCTCTTGAGCTCATCAATGGCGTTTTGCAAATTCTCATTTCTCCAAGAATAATACTTGAAATCTTTGTTTCTCTACTGCTTTTCTTCCTTTTGCTATTTCTCTTCATCTTCATAAAAGGATCCTTATCCTATATTCATACCTCGGTTAGGAAAGAAATGGACTTAACATTCTCTTTGAGATAGTTTGATATTTTTGCAACTAGCTAGTTTATAATTTTTTTAGGGTAATTACCAATTAGGTCTTGGACTTTTTTTTAAAATTCCAAGTTGCTTGCGAATTTTCCAAAAATGACCAAATTGGTCCTTACATTTTTTCCAAGTGTCAAATTAGTCCCTCTAACTAAGTTCTGTCAGTCAATTTTAACTGTATAGGGTTAAAATTGTACTTTACTCCTAAACAATATAATATTGACACATGCATAGTTTTTTTTATTTTTTTTTAATTTTTTTATTTTTTTAACACATGTATATTTTTGTTTATTTTATTTGTGGGTTTTGATTTTTGAATAATTTTAACAACAGTGCTTGTATAATATTAACAAAAAAAAAAAAAAAAACAATTATATAAAAATGGTAAAGGACTAAACTGGGAATGAATGGTAACTAAGGCTATAATTGACATTATCTTATTAAAATATTTTTAGATTTTTTTTAGAAAATTTTAATTAAAAAATGTACAAATGGTGTTTCATTAATAATATTTTTGAATTTTGTTGTAATTATAATGGTGAATTTAATGCACAAAAGACAAAACAACTTTGCTTTAATATTATAAATAAAGGGTATTTACGTACTTTAACTAAAATTGTTAAAGTCAATTGTTATTTAACATCGGTTTAACCCTTAGATGGACCAATTTGGTCACTTCTAAAAATAGAGGGACTAATTTGGCACTTGGGAAAAATATGAGGACCAATTTGGTCACCTTTATAAAAGTCGTAAACAATTTGGAATTTTAGAAAAGGTCCAGGACCAAATTGGTAATTGCCCTATTTTTTACTAACTTGGATGTCGCCGGCCACCTCGTCGGCTTCACCCTAACCTTCTTTTGTCTCATGGGGAAGAACTGGTACGAGGGATAACGGATAAGTCTAACACTATTTTCCACCAAGAAGGAATCACACCAAAGAATAGAAACCTTTTTATCTCTCATATAAGAAGCTTTGGCTAAGTAGGAGTAGCTGAGAAGCTTCGCCGAGTAATTGGGAAGCTTTAGGCAAGTAGTTGAGAATCCTTAGCCGAGTGACTTCGATCAAGAAGCTTTGGTCGCAATCAGTGTTCTAGTATTCAGCCGACTAGGCCGATTAATCGGCGTAATACAGTTAGGCGGTGGGTTGCCATGGCGAAAAGGCTGAAGTCGGCTGCATTCCACGCTTTCCGACTAATCGGGCAAGGCGACGACTAATCGGCAAGTCGGCTGTGCGGCGGTCAACGGCTTTGACCACGCCCAGCCTATTTTTTTTAAAAAAAAACCACATCATTTTCACTTTTCATCAGTTTTTCCCTTCAATCTTCATCGATTCATCTCAAATCGCACAGATGATTGATGAAATTCATCTCAGTTCACACAAATTTCATCAATCATCTGTGACCAAACAGATCGCATGCAAACCTAAACCATCTTCGACCAAAGAAGCTTCCTGCCACCTGCCACCATTCCGTCGCCGAGATCATCGAAATCTTCTGTCTTCCATCGCCGCCGTCGCCAGTTCGCAGCCATCTCTAGTTCGTAGAATCGCAGGTCAGTTCTCATCTCTTTCGCTTTCATGTCTCAAAGAAGATGGTTGATGAAATTTGGGGATTAATTTTAGGGATTTAAGGTTTTGTCGAAGAAGAAGAAGATAGGGTCGAAGAAGAAGAAGAAGAAGATAGGGAATTCAGAGAGGATTTTGGGGATTTTTGGGCAGTTGCAGACTTGCAGACAAATGAGAAAGAAGAGTTTTCAAGATTGACTTTGAGCTCTCTGTTGGGATCCTTAGCAATTTGGGTTAGCATCAGCTTTGGGCCAATTGGGCCACTATTACAATTAGTTTTCCACTATTAAATTGGGCCAATTGTGTCTTTGGATTGTGTATTTGGATTTGAATTTGAGTGGCGATATTTGCACCCCTGAAAAACTGTATGTACACCCCTATTTGTATGACACCCCATTAAAATTTTTTAAAATATGAAATTTTGTAATTACACCCCATACATTACCAAATATGCCCTTTCTTTTAATTTTTTAAAATATTATAAAATCAACACCTTTAATGTTAACTGTTAGAACAATCCAAGAGTTGTCATTTAATGACTCATTTTTTTTCTTTATTTTACATAAAACACAATAAAAAGAAAAAGTTAGTAATATTGATGAAAAATGAAAAACGAATAAACAATAAAAAAATTGGAGACATCTTCTTTGTCTTCATCTTTGATCTCCTTCCATCCTTGATTATAATTTTTTTTTTTCTAGTTTGTGTTGTTTTCTCTCTTATTATTATTATTTTTAGTTTTTTATTATTTTTTTATTTTTTATAATGTAAGATAAAAAATTTAATCCATACTTTAAAATACTATAGGAAGAGCCGTAGTAATCCATCCTTGAAGAATAATTGCTATTGTTAACAAAAAAAAAAAAAAAAAAAAAAAAAAAAAAAAAAAAAAAAATCTAAAGAGATTTTGATTTTGAAACTAATTATAATTAATTTAAAAGTTTCACAACCAATTTTGGATGATTTTGATTCATTCTCTATACTTAGCAATCAATTTGTATTTCATTGAAAGAAATTGATCAAAATATATTTGAAATTAATATTTAAAAGAGAATGTTTAAGAAAATGGAAAGAGTTATTAATTATATATGTCAACATCTAATCCTTAATAGGAAACTTTTTGTTTTCACAAAAAATTAAAATAGGAAACTAATTAATAATTATTTGTGGGGTACCTACAAACTATTTAATCTTTTTGGTAATTTTATACAAGGGTATTATTGGATTTTCAAAAATATAATAATGTGGGGTGTACATACAGTTTTTGAGGGGTGCAAATATCGCCACTCTTTGAATTTTCTTTGAATTTAATATATGTGGATGTGATATTTGTGGATTATGTCTTCAATGTTGAATTTGTTTGTAATTGTGTTTTCCGATTAATCCCCGATTAATCACCGACTAATCGGCCTAGGCGTTAGGCGCTAGGCGCTAGGTCTCCGCCTGACTTGCGCCTAGCGCTTACTAGAACATTGGTCGCAATTAGCTGCGAGAAACTTTGACCATGAGAAGATTTTGCCGAGAAGCTAGCTTTGGCCGTGAGAAGCCTGCGCCGAGAATCCGCGCCGCACCAGGCAGTCAGGCACCCTTTTTCAAATTAATTGTATACTTTTCATTTTTTATTAATTGTTGATACTCTCATGCATGTCGTGTTAGACTGTTTGATCTATCCACTTGCCACCTTGACCGGTTAACTTTTACACCGACTTAATTTTAACCTAAACAAAGTAAAAATTGTATTTACATTTCCTTTTTCATCTTAATCAATATTGTTAACATCCGGGAAAAAGCAATATATGCAAGTTCATTTTTACAACATAGTTAAAGCTAAATCAAACAAATGAAATCAAAATAATATAAAAGTAAAATCGTCTGAATGCATGTGACACGAAGATTTAAAAAAATATGAACAATTTCCAACTTAATTATATGTATAAAAAAAAATGTCTTACTTAATATCGTACGAACAAAATATGAATATATATATTTCGAAGAAAATAATAATAATAGAAAAATGGCTACCTATTTTCAACTTATATGTATAAAAAAAAAATGTCTTACTCAATATCGTATGAACAAAATATAAATATATATTTCAAAGAAAATAATAATAATAGAAAAATGGCTACCTTGATTCAAGTGAATGAACTTCAGACTAAAATAATCATAAATAGTTTTCAACTTTATGTAAATAAAATTGTGCAAAGCTGTATCCATTGACTTTAATTAGGATTGTTGAGGACATTTAAAGACATTATAAATCCTGGTGTATTCAATTCGGACATTTAAAGACTTTAAAAGAGTCTATATTAATCCAGTGGTATTCAATTCAGATTTCTATAGACTTTTAAAGAATCCTTCCAAATCCGGGTGTATTGAATTAGGACTTTAAAAATGTCTACAAGAATCAAGGTGTATTCAATTAGGACTAGATTTTAAAGGATTTTCTTATGTCATGGATTTTGGTGGATTTTGGTGGATTTCGGTGAGAGATATAAATATAAAATGCCATAAAATGTCCAACCTTCTACCCAAAGATTTTGGTGGACTTTGCTCTCTCTCTCTCAAAACAAAAACATATATACAATTCGTTGTCGTAACTTATTTTACTTTTTTTTAAGCTGAAAAAAAAATAGAAAAAAAAAATTAATATTTTTTTTATTAAAAAAAAAATCTGACATGAATTTTTTTTTTTTGGGTGTGTTTTTTTAACGAACATGCAAAATTAGTTTGTCAACAAGTAATGTAATTATTTATATTTATTTTTGACTTGAAGACGGTTTCTGCAACTAATAATATATTTTGTATGCCCCATTAATATGTATTTTTAGGAATAAATTATACACATCAAATATATATAAAAAAGGTATAAAAGATATTTTTTTTTTTTTAAAAAAAAGAAGAAGAAGAGGTAATTAGTTATGTATCTGAAAGCCAAAAAAAAAAAAAAAAAAATTAACATTGTGAAAAAACGAATAGCCAAATTGATATTCATTCTCTTTTCATTTCACTTTTATTTTGACCATCTGAAAAGTATCTTCAATGGTACATTGGTACACGATGGTTGTGTATCATTCGATAGTACACTATGGTTCTTAAGATTATTCTTCAAGATGATTGTCCCTCCGTAGATACCGGTGTGATTGAAGAAAATCTCTATTCATGATATATTTATTAAACCATGGTAATAAATGTTTACCTTTAAAATTTTATTTATATTGAACTTTATATCATTTAGAAATACACCTCAAATATTTATTTAATATTCATGTTTTTATTTTTGTAAAAATTATATCATAATCATTGAAAATCAAAGAGAATAAATTTAAATTACAAAGGCAAACAACAAAATTATTTAAATATTTTATTAATTATGAAATAGAAGGGCAAGTACAATAGACTAGAAGGATACGTGTTTGTAACAACAAAGGAATTTATTAGTGCAAAAGCCAACAGTAGTTGGACCGTGATCTCTGATGCAAAGTTGAGTACATATAAATAAAGAAGAGAGATGAGGAAGAGTGAGAGAGAGACGAGAGAAAGAGAGTACAGATTTTGTATTGATATCAAGTCATCAACGTTTTACAAAGAAATGATCACATATATATAGGCTTCAAACACTATAGCCACTTGCATCAATACATCATCAGTTGCATCATTGGCTATATATCAGTTGCCTCATTGACAACCACCTGACCTTATTACATATACTAATTATATTGAACGAGTATATTGATGACATGATACATAATAAGCTCGTCCTATATATTCAAACATTTAAAAAAAAATGCCTAATAATCAATCAACATTTATTTGATACATTTGTTTTATTGAAACATAATACATGGAAAAAAAAAAAAAAAAAAAAAAAAAAAAAAAAAAAACTATAAAGAAGCCATAAGCAAAGTCCAAATAGAGAACTGGAAAGGGAAATAGCTGATTAAAGAGGTGAAAAGTAATAGAAGAGAAAAGGAAGAAAGTAGAGATTTTTGTTATTATTGCAAATTGTATTAATGGATCATATTGGTTGAGTGTATATATTGTGTTATTGGGCCATATAGTGGTATATAATTCTCCATCTATAATAGAAGTCAAAGATAAAAAAATCCATGAAATTCCATGAATGTCTTAACAAATTTATAACAGTCTGAAATAGATGTCTAAACAAATCCATAAAAGTCTGAGATAGATGTCTAAATAAATCCATAAAAGTCCATGTGGATTTGTGGATTCATGGACTTTTGTGGATTTATAAAAGTCCGTAGAAATCCATGAAAATCTGTCACTTAAAAAATGTCTTTAAATGTCTACAAGAATCTTAATTGAATACACCCCCTTAATCATTAGTTAATGACATATTAAAAGTCATTAACTAATATATAGAATATTAAATGTCATCAACTAATCTATAAAATATTAAATCCTTGCTGAATTTACCACCTAAAGTACAGAAGCTGACAAGTAGGCTTAACTTAAGGTGTTATTATTAAAAATCACTTAGTAGTTTGAGATATTCATCAAAAGCCACTCTCTAGTTTATTATTGGCCAAAAATCAACGTGCTTTTCAATGTATTATCCAAAATACACCCTAACATTAAAGCATCTCCAATGTTATTATGCATTTAGAGAAAATAGAGTGCCACATAGGATAAATATTAAAAAAGTTAGAAAAACTCTCTCCAATGCTATTATCTAAGTTGAATATGGAGATGATGTGGCAAAAAAAAAGTTAGAGAATATGTAGTTGGGTTTCTAATTCTAGAAACTCTCCTAGAAATACTGACTATGATTTCTAACTCTTTCCACCAATAAAATTAAAGCTTTCAACTCTTTCCACCAATAAGATTAAACATCATTTAATTGTAAAATAAAAGAGGAGAGAGAGTATAATAATTGTTTTATTATGATTGGACATAAAATGGATGCATATTTAACTTTAGATAATTACATTGGAGATGTGAATATGGATTTCTCTAAATTTTTTTCAAAAGTGGGTCCATAATAAATAGAAATGCTGATGTGGCACTATTTAGAAACTCAAAAATGTATATTTGCATTGGAGATGCTCTTAGTTTTCAATTAAATATTTGAAATTTTTTGTTAGGTAACTAAAGGTAAAATAGTAAAAGAGCAATTAATGAATTAAATAAAATTAATTAATATATAAAAAGTAATTAAAAACTATTATTAAACATTTTAAAAAATTGATTTAAATTCTGTCTTCATCTTCTCGAGGAGTTGAGGCTGTTGAGCCCAAAACAAAACAAAATAAATTTGATTTTTAAAAAAAGAAAGTTAAAAAGAAACCCTTTTCCAATATCAGATCTCCCCATCTTTAGATCAAAGATTTTCCATCTTCAGATCAAAATCAGAGCATCAAAATTTCAGATTCGTTTTATTTCAATTTTTTTAGATTCGTTTAAAAAAAAAAAAAAATCAGATTCTCTCTCTATCACATTATCTATTTTCACTCACATTCTCTACTCCCTCATTTGGTTTGTGGTGTTGTTTGGCTGGATGGTGTATTAAGGTTTGTGTTTGTGTGTGTGGTGTTTGGGTGGATGGTGGTTTAGGGTTTGTGTTTGTGTGTGTGTGGTGTTTGAATGAGATAGAGGTGAAAACAGAGTTGCAGGCGCCAACGCGCGGTGTTGGGATTTGCAGGTGGCAGTGCGCTGTGCTGGGTTTGGTGGTGGTGAATGATTTTCTTACAGAGGGGTGGCTGTTAGTGTTTCGCGATGGCCACCCCTTTGTAAATTTTTTGGGTTGGCGTTCCCGAGGAAGGAGCCTCCCTCCTCCATGGAGATCCATCTCTGAATCTCCATTTCCATGGAGATCTATAATTTTTTTTTGTTTTTTTTTATAACAAGAAGGTCACGTTTGGTTGCATGTATTGTACCGCATTAGTCATTTAAAATGTATTAAAATTTTATAATACTGTGTTTGGTGTTCCTTTGTATTGTATTATATCTATAATTTATAATCTATAATATACTCTATAATGGAAGAACAGCGGTGCCACATGTCGACGTGAGAAGCTTTTTGCTTTAAATTCTCCATTAATTCTCATTTCTCAATTTATATCAATCACCTAAATAGTCTCTCCATTTCCATCACTACCAACAGATTCATTGCTTCTTTTATTCATTAATGATTTATTCATGAGTCGTCTTGAGTTAATTTTCTACCAACTAATATTTATTGCTTTTAATCACAATGAAGGAGACTGTTAAGTCTTGAAAATTCTATTAAAAAAATAATAATGATTGTCTTTAATATCATTAATTGAAAAATGCATTGCCTCTTGAGCTTATCTATACGATTTTTATATAAGACACTTCCACCAAAGAGGTCTATTTATTCTCTATTGCGGGCATAGTAAAAATAACGTAATTGTTATCATTTTTTTAAAAAAAATATTTTATATTCTTCTATTTTTGATTTTAATACTCTATTTTTTTTTTTCATTTGTCTCATATATCAACCTTCCAACATGAATGGTGACAGTTTTTGATCATTTGGTTTCCAATTTATGTTATAAATTGCTTGATTTTGTGAGAGAGGAATAAACAAAAGAAAAAGGAAGCACATAAAACCACTCTTCTTTTATTAAACAACTATATTATATAATATAGATATAATCTTCCAATTGAAATTAACAAAAAATAGAAAGAAACGACACTAAAAAATCAATTTGGCTACAAATTTCTACATATGAATTCCTTGCAAAACCTACCACTATTTTTACATTTGAAATATTTTAAAATTGTTCTCACATGTTCACTCCATATATTAACTTCAATTCTATTTTTTAGACATGGAGTGCATCTCGTTTCTTGAAGATAAACCGATGAAAATAAATTATCTCATTAGCATCCTTAAATTTGCACTAACGTAACCGTCTAAAAAAAATTCAAGATCAAAAAATCATTAACAACTCAATAAAATAATAATAATAATATATATATATATATATATATATATATATATATTCTTGGTGAGCTCGTCTTTGAGGTTGCTTTTTTGATCTGTTTTAGGGGGCTAAACCCGAGTGGTTAGTGACTTTGGGGCGACCTTGCTGGACTCGCCCTGAGGTCGCCTCTAAGCGTGCTGTGGAAGGCTGGACTTGAGGCCAAAGTGACATTGGGGCGATCTTGGTGAGCTTGCCCTGAGGTCGCCTTTGCCTTGTTTTGGGTAGGCTGAACCGAGATGCTAGCGACCTTGAGGGCAAGCACAGGTGAGCTCGCCTTTGTACTATAAATGCCTTCTTGATCCTCCTTTCAGCTCCGTCCAAGACATTTGAGCATTAAAACTAATTTGACCCTGCATGGCTTATTTAGAGCATTAGAAACACGGTTTT
This sequence comes from Acer saccharum, assembly GCA_030490815.1. Taxonomy (NCBI): domain Eukaryota; kingdom Viridiplantae; phylum Streptophyta; class Magnoliopsida; order Sapindales; family Sapindaceae; genus Acer; species Acer saccharum. Next base: position 2,861,924 of record CM059874.1, on the reverse strand, counting down.
ACCCTAGAAACGAACACAAAACGATACGGAAAAGGAGCTACACAAAGTGTAGAAGTGAAGCAATCAACGAGCTCTACAAATTTAAATTCTTTGATGTTGATACTAAATATATTATAGGTAAGAAAGTGCAAATGAATTCTGATTTTAACAACAAAATTAGATTGTATTTGAAACAATTGATGTCTGGTACTAATTATTATATCGATCTTATCAAGGGTTCTGTAATAGTGATACATTTTGCTTTGTTCATGATACACAATGTGGTTGTTGGATGGAGGAATCGATCTTTCTTGTTAAACTCAGTATCTTTGGATGGAGGAGCACCATGTGGCGCCGACCCTAGATAGAGGTTCTTTTCCTTTTTAGCCTAGAAATGCAGATTCATGATCATGTTCTCCCTCTTCAAGTTTGTAAATTAAACATGAGAATCAAATTCTGTTGTTCTTTGAGCATCTGCATCAAGCAATTAAAATTTTGATTCTGGGTGATAATTATTATTCTGGTCAATTTTCAGTTTCAAGTTGACATACCTAGAGGTTTTTGAAATCAAACTGTCTTTTTCTCCAAAAATCCATAGCTGCCATATTTATGTTCCGAAATTAACCAATATTGTCCTATATCTTCTTTGCAATTATGTCCTAGCTAGCAGAGGACAATCATAAATATATAATTTGAAAAGCAAGACTAGCAAGCCCTTTTTCGGAAAGGATTTGACATTCCAGAACGGTCCAAATCCAGTGACTCTAATTCCTTCGATAGTAAAAGCATTGTTGAAGATATGGGGGCAGGTAGCATTGACCTGAGCGATCTGAGCGTCTTGAAAGTCCTCTGAAACGATATAATGAATGGATGTAGACGCATCTGTGTTGTTGATGAGTTGATGAGTGGCCTTGTTGAGTGAGTTCTGTCCAAAGACAGTGTCCTGGCCAAGGGGGGAGTAGACTACTTGTTTGAATAGGATTAGTCCAGTAGTAGAACTCGTTGGGTCAATCTCTAGCATAGGTCTGTTTCCTTTCCAATAGCGGTTGAATGTGTGCATCCCTCTTAGGACACTAAACCACTGGGAACTTTCACCATAAACATGCTCTCAAATAGAGAAGCAACATGGGTGAATTTGGCAATGATTGCAGCATGATCTGGATCAAAAGCCCAGGGGTGGGAAAAAGCAAGTAGAAGCATTGCACATATAGTTGGCGAAGCACAGCATTAACCTGTTGGAAGCAGTGGGGCGGTGCCAAAATCCGATAGACTGTTTAAGTCTATTGAAGTATGGGGCAAGAGGTGAGCTAGTAGCAGGTGTGGACAAGTTGAAATTTTTTCTGAGTTGTTCATAAGAAGAGTACTTTCTAGGAGCCTCTGCGGCTCCAGAGAGAAGGTACTTCACTAGGTGCACGAACTGATCGAACATCAACGGAATATTAGGGAGCATCATATGAATGCCTTTGAAAACATAGGCAGTATTTGGGACAGAGTAGTCCATCTTGAAGACATAAGCCTCAGTAAAACGAGTGGGGGGATAATAGGGGTAACATGTTAAAAGTTTCCAAATCCGGGGGAAGAAATGGCTGGATAGTAAGCGATAAGCGAAAGAAAGGGACGAGAGGTCTAGGAATTTCAATGGTTTCGAGAAGAAAGCGACTCATGAATGTGTTGAAGAAATTGAACTGATTAGCAGCAATATTAAACTGTTGAGCTCGGAGGGTCTGGACAAATGCTAAAATAGAGAAAACGATGACCGAGACCTGGGGGATCCAGTCACTGACAGAGCCATTCTCGCCAAAAGGTCGCAAAGTGCAAACCTTATTGTTCATCGTTGCAAGAAGATGAAACATCATCCCGAAACAAGGAATAAACATGTTGGCAGCTGAGTGGCGAACTTCCCGAGTGGGGAGAGTAGAAACAACCTTACGGAGGTTGTTAACAGTAATCTTCCCGGCAGCCCAAGTCTTTTCGTCAGACATTACGAATAGGAATCGGTAGTTTGATGTAAACAAGAAGACTAGAGACTACAGTAAGCTTTGATGTTAGAAAACTACTAAAGAGGGAAAACTTGTAGAGCCTTATGTGACACATATAGAGATTGAATATAATTTTGTATATTAAAGAACTAAGTCACAGCTATTACAAGTATATATACAAGAGAGGAGTCACGTTGGACTTGCACAACAGGAAAGCTAGAAGACAATTAGAACTAAACTAGGAAACTATGTTTTAGGAAATACAAGTAAAACTGGAAGACTAAAAAGGAGAAGGAAATAAGTATATACTGTACACGGCAAGGATTACCAAATAGGAATATTAAAAATATTATCACTTATCCTTTACACGCCCCCGCAAGACAGTGGGCATTTCAGAGACACTGATCTTGGATCGTAATAGGCAGAACCTTGTCCTGGAGAGCGGTTTGGTGAGAGAATCAGCTAACTGGTCCGAAGAAGACACATGAGAAATTCGGAGTTGCTGACTTTGAACCTTTTCACGAACAAAATGGAAGTCAATGGCAATGTGTTTCATTCGTGAATGGAAGACAGGATTAGAGCACAGGTATGTGGCACCAATGTTGTCATAGAAGATGGTTGGCAAAATGGAGATGGAGATGTGCATTTCTTGTAAGAGAGACTTAAGCCAGAGTACCTCTGCGGCAGCAGCTGCAACTGCCCTGTATTCAGCTTCAGTGGAGGATCTGGCGACAGAACGTTGTTTGCGAGAGCACCAGGAGATCGCATTTGACCCGAGGAAGACCACATAAGCACTAGTGGATGTGCGATCGTCATGGTTACCCACCCAGTCAGCATCTGAGAAGGCATGTAGAGACAGAGGAGAATTGCGGCACACTAGGAGACCATGGCCGGCTGTGCCCCGGAGATAGCGCAGCAGACGCTTCGCAAGGGACCAGTGTAAGGATTCCCTTTATTTGATTGGCTTATTTCGTGGGCAAACCACATGTTGGGGTTTGGTTGTAAGGGTAGTCTAGGTGATTTGTTGAAGATCAAAGACCCTTTCCAAGACCTCAAGAGGACAAGCACCAAAGGTATATCTTGTGCTTACATTGGCTTGAAGAGATATAGTTGCACACACACAACATGCATAACTCTTATTCTTGAATGTTGTGTTTGTATTTTGTGTGCATTATGCTTTATTGATTTATTCAATATCTCTTCTTGCATTTAATTGATTGCATCTTGTTCTATGAAATGCCATGTCATGATAGGCATTAGGATGCATTCAATACCCACACTTGCACTTCATGATTAGTCTTAAGTGTGGTGTAATTTGTTTCCGTTTGTGTGATCGGAAACGTCCGCGCTTGCACGATGGTGTGCATGTCTTAGCGCGATGGTTGACCACTTGAGAAGGTCTCATTCTTCTCTTGGATAAGTGGTAGTTTTGGTTTGGTTGATTGGAGTAAGGTGTCTAGTTTTAAAAGATTGGATTTCAATGTTTTAAGTGTTTTCAAAACTGACCTTTGCATGGTCTTGTGACCATAACTTTTTACACAAAGCTTCAAAATGAGTTTTGAAAATTTCTGTACTAACTAGACACCCATACCTTTCCAACGGTATATTATTCGTAATATTTCATGACCGTTTGGATTGGTTTTAAATTCTCCAAAGTGACCACCAAAACAGGGCAACTATGTTGTTGTCCGTTTCTGACCTTTGGTCACTCAATTGACCATAACTTTTTCTACAGACATCCAAATGTCATTCTGTAAAAACGAGTAGAAAGTAGACATCCATACCTTTCCAACGATATATTATATGAAAGGTTTCGATGTCGTTTGGTCATGTTTCGAAGCGCTCGAATATTGAGTCGCTGCACTGACGCGAGTACCGCGAAAATGCCCATCATTTTTCCACTTCTTCCAAAACGACATAGTTTCACTTGGGCATTATAAATACATATCTTTCTCATCATTTTGAGTAGAGAGCCATAAAATCAAACCCTAGAGAGAGAGGCTCCTTATTCTTGAGAGAGAAAGAGAGACTTGAGAGAAAAAGCTTAAAGATTACATCTTTATCTCTCTAAACCCATTCCCACATGCACAAATCATCATCTAGGCATCATCTAGGTTCATCTAGCATGTGCTAATGCATGGGTCTTCTTCAACACACATGGTATGATTTGTTGAACACTTTTATCTTACATAATTAGTGTTTCTACTTATCAATTTTATCTCATTTATTACTTGTATGTGTTTAGATTAATTTCTACATACATGATTGAGATTATGTGTTGATTGGGTTATTTATGTTAGCTAGGTTTTCATGCCTATTTTATATCTAGCTAATTAATCTCATTATATGATTGAGATTATTTTTGATAGCTTAATTGATTAGGTCATTATTGCCTAAAAGCTATGCCATAAACATTCTTGTGTGATTTATTTATAACTAGGTTGATAGATTGTTTTTTAATCAACTAGTTAATCTTTTGAATGTTTGTGGGTTTTTTGTGATAGCTTTGTATCTAGGATTGGTTATCCTTTACTTAGCTAAAGTTGTATGCCATGACATATAGCTATTTTCATATCTAGGATTGATTTAAATTGAATATATCATCATCCTAGATAAGCATCTAAGGTTCCCTAGCCTTGTTTGTTAATTGAATATTCATACATATTCACATAGGGTTGTGCATCTCTTTTGAGAGATTGAAGTCTTGTGTGATTGACCGGGATTAGGTCGGACACCGGGAACAGGTGGTCACATAAGCAATTGGACTAGAGCCACTTTTAAAGGCCCGCGTGGTAGAAGTGGGGGGTTATTGACCGGAGTGTTAGACGAGGTCTACATAGGTTGTAAACTCCATTTCAATTAGTGGATTTCGAGGTCCGAGTGTGGCGCACTAAACAGCCCGTGGTTTTTCCCAGTGGTTGGGTTTTCCACGTAAACATCAAGTGTCATTTATTATTTCCGCATCTTATTACACTTGTATGTATTGTTGACTTGCTAGGGGTATTTTCGTAAAATTGACATGCACGCGAAAATTGGGTAAAAATTAGATAAAATCTATTCACCCCCCCTCTAGCTTTATATTAAACACGCCTCTAGGACTTTTCAATTGGTATCAGAGCGGGTTCCTAGATATACTTAGGTGATCCTTTGCTCATTGTTGGTGTGTTTTGCATTTTGTATGTTTGTTTGATTTCTTCATACATTTTGCATTCTTCTCTTTTGCATTCATTCAACGCAAACACTATGAGTGATTTTGTGAGAGAAGAAATTGACTCCCATGAGGAGATGTCCCTCTAAGGTGAGAGAGGAGACGAAGATGAAAGGGCGTTGCTCACATCACCAAAGAGCTTCAAGCCCAAGCCTTCCTCAATCTTGGTCTAACCAACCAAGAAGGCTAACTTCCCTCAACCTACGATCCTAAAAGGGAAGTGCTCAATCATGCAAGCTCAACCGAGCAAGCAACATTGTCTTGGTCATCAACAAAGGAGGAGAGATCCTATCCAACTACCAAGACAACCACAACGACAAGGGAAAGCACCTTTGCATGCTCAAGGGAATGGTATAATTCCTAACCTTATCTCCTCTTGTCATTTGTGTGGTATTGATGGTCATGTTAGACCAAGTTGCTTGCATTACATTAAAATATGTAGATTTTAATGCATGATTGAAAAGAAAAAGGCTAGAGCTAAGATGCATGATCCTTTGACATCTATAACTCTAGAACCTATGACCACTAGAAATGTAATTGAGACATCTATGTGGATTAAAAATGATGAACCCGCTTGCTACGAGACTAACAAGTCTCAAATAGGTTCAACTAAGTCCAAAGGACTTGGTAGGTCCATAGGACCTCATACCCTTCTTTGAAGAGGTATGGAAAATTGACCCCATATGGGGAACTTGAGCAAAGAGAGCTATTTTGCATTCTTGTCACTTGCAAAAAAATTTGAAATATCTTATGCTTCTCTTTTTGTTGCTTGAGTAAGCTTGGTTACACTATGTATATATATTTTCTATTCAATAAGTGTGATCAATGCTTGTATTGCAATCCATGTCATATTTATGTTCAAACATGCATTTTTGGACTAGGAGATATATACATAGGAAAAAATTTGAATGACCTAAAATGATCTCCATGACATGATGATTGTTAAATGACATGCTAAATGCTAATCTTAAAAAGCATGTTTTGATGATTGCATTTCTTAACTGCAAAAAATGTGTGAAAAAGCTTATGAGACTCAAATGAAAAAGGATCTTGTATCCATTTAAGGATTTTACATTCCAAATGTCTCTCTTTCTTTATTGGTTAAACATGTCTACTATCATACGGATATCTTATCCGGAAAAATCAAGTAGGGTGCAAAGTCGCTCATGACATGTTTGGCTTATAAAGTTGGATATAGTTGTTCCTAAATTAAAATCAATGAAAACCTATATCCTTACTTCTCTCATGACATTGGTGAAATTGATTTGAATTCATATTAAAAACCTTTGTCATTTGCTTTGCCAAATACCATGGTATTTTGGACTTAAATGCTACATGTCTTGTATGCAAAGCAATTATTTGATTCACACATTTTTCCTTAAATAAATCTCCTTGTTTCTCTCCAATTAATTGAGATTGCATAAAGTGACTTATATTGATTATGCAAATATTTAGAATGCTACTATCTCTCTTTGCCTTGAGTGACCCGATTGGGGACTACTCCTTGTCTATATCATGACAAAAAGGGGGAGTAGGTTGTGGTAAGGGGAGTTGCAAATTGTAGTAGCAATTGTGCATGTTGGGGAGAATATTTATTGAAGGGGAGTAACCCTTTGAGGGGGAGCATTTGCACATACATACATTGCATGATGTTGTACTTAAATTCTTAAATGCAAATGCTTGTTTTATCTCACTTGATTCATCTCACCTTGTCTTGTATTGGATAGTATAGAAACTTTGTTTTTCAGGGATTGATTGTTCTACTTGAGATTGAAGACTTCAAGATTATTTATCTTATCTCTTTGTAATGTAGAAAATCATAGTAGACCCGTAGTTTCTATTATGTTGTGAGGAATCATTGTGAGTGGTGGTTTTGTCACGAAATAGCCAAAGGGGGAGATTGTAAGGATTCCCTTTATTTGATTGGCTTATTTCGTGGGCAAACCACATGTTGGGGTTTGGTTGTAAGGGTAGTCTAGGTGATTTGTTGAAGATCAAAGACCCTTTCCAAGACCTCAAGAGGACAAGCACCAAAGGTATATCTTGTGCTTACATTGGCTTGAAGAGATATAGTTGCACACACACAACATGCATAACTCTTATTCTTGAATGTTGTGTTTGTATTTTGTGTGCATTATGCTTTATTGATTTATTCAATATCTCTTCTTGCATTTAATTGATTGCATCTTGTTCTATGAAATGCCATGTCATGATAGGCATTAGGATGCATTCAATACCCACACTTGCACTTCATGATTAGTCTTAAGTGTGGTGTAATTTGTTTCCGTTTGTGTGATCGGAAACGTCCGCGCTTGCACGATGGTGTGCATGTCTTAGCGCGATGGTTGACCACTTGAGAAGGTCTCATTCTTCTCTTGGATAAGTGGTAGTTTTGGTTTGGTTGATTGGAGTAAGGTGTCTAGTTTTAAAAGATTGGATTTCAATGTTTTAAGTGTTTTCAAAACTGACCTTTGCATGGTCTTGTGACCATAACTTTTTACACAAAGCTTCAAAATGAGTTTTGAAAATTTCTGTACTAACTAGACACCCATACCTTTCCAACGGTATATTATTCGTAATATTTCATGACCGTTTGGATTGGTTTTAAATTCTCCAAAGTGACCACCAAAACAGGGCAACTATGTTGTTGTCCGTTTCTGACCTTTGGTCACTCAATTGACCATAACTTTTTCTACAGACATCCAAATGTCATTCTGTAAAAACGAGTAGAAAGTAGACATCCATACCTTTCCAACGATATATTATATGAAAGGTTTCGATGTCGTTTGGTCATGTTTCGAAGCGCTCGAATATTGAGTCGCTGCACTGACGCGAGTACCGCGAAAATGCCCATCATTTTTCCACTTCTTCCAAAACGACATAGTTTCACTTGGGCATTATAAATACATATCTTTCTCATCATTTTGAGTAGAGAGCCATAAAATCAAACCCTAGAGAGAGAGGCTCCTTATTCTTGAGAGAGAAAGAGAGACTTGAGAGAAAAAGCTTAAAGATTACATCTTTATCTCTCTAAACCCATTCCCACATGCACAAATCATCATCTAGGCATCATCTAGGTTCATCTAGCATGTGCTAATGCATGGGTCTTCTTCAACACACATGGTATGATTTGTTGAACACTTTTATCTTACATAATTAGTGTTTCTACTTATCAATTTTATCTCATTTATTACTTGTATGTGTTTAGATTAATTTCTACATACATGATTGAGATTATGTGTTGATTGGGTTATTTATGTTAGCTAGGTTTTCATGCCTATTTTATATCTAGCTAATTAATCTCATTATATGATTGAGATTATTTTTGATAGCTTAATTGATTAGGTCATTATTGCCTAAAAGCTATGCCATAAACATTCTTGTGTGATTTATTTATAACTAGGTTGATAGATTGTTTTTTAATCAACTAGTTAATCTTTTGAATGTTTGTGGGTTTTTTGTGATAGCTTTGTATCTAGGATTGGTTATCCTTTACTTAGCTAAAGTTGTATGCCATGACATATAGCTATTTCATATCTAGGATTGATTTAAATTGAATATATCATCATCCTAGATAAGCATCTAAGGTTCCCTAGCCTTGTTTGTTAATTGAATATTCATACATATTCACATAGGGTTGTGCATCTCTTTTGAGAGATTGAAGTCTTGTGTGATTGACCGGGATTAGGTCGGACACCGGGAACAGGTGGTCACATAAGCAATTGGACTAGAGCCACTTTTAAAGGCCCGCGTGGTAGAAGTGGGGGGTTATTGACCGGAGTGTTAGACGAGGTCTACATAGGTTGTAAACTCCATTTCAATTAGTGGATTTCGAGGTCCGAGTGTGGCGCACTAAACAGCCCGTGGTTTTTCCCAGTGGTTGGGTTTTCCACGTAAACATCAAGTGTCATTTATTATTTCCGCATCTTATTACACTTGTATGTATTGTTGACTTGCTAGGGGTATTTTCGTAAAATTGACATGCACGCGAAAATTGGGTAAAAATTAGATAAAATCTATTCACCCCCCTCTAGCTTTATATTAAACACGCCTCTAGGACTTTTCACACAGAATTAATCTCCATGCTTCTGCTTTCATACGTTACTTCTCGGACTTCTAACATCCTTTCTCGATTGCTTCTCCCAGTATGGGGCCTGCCAAAAATGGTACTTATAGTGGCGTTAGGGCTGTTTCTCCTTGGACTCTTCCTTTCCTACCCCTTTCCTTGGCAGCTGTCTTGGCGACCACCGTGCTTGTCCCCTTTCAAAGCAAAGTCCTTCAGGTGCCCATCTCTGATCAAGCTTTCAATGTGATCACGCAGCTGGAAACATTTTGAAGTTTCATGCCCATGGTCTTTGTGAAATCGGCAGTACTTAGTTGTATCTCTCCTGGCATTTGCTGATTGCTGCCGAGGTATTTAGCGAGTCCTTTGTCTTCTACCACAGAAAGTATCTCTTCCTGATCGCCAGTTAAAGGGGTGTAATTTTTGTACCTTCCTCGAAACCTATTGGCTCGAGCGTTTCCTTTGCTTTCTCTTGGATGTCCCTTTTGGCCTTTCTCGTCTCTCTGGCGATCACGTGACTGCGTCTTTTTTTCATTCTTATGGTCCAATTTTGAATCAGGTTTGTGTCCATGTACGTAGCTACCCCCTTGCGCTACTTCTTCTTTTTCTGCCAGTGCATAGTCGCCAGCTATTTCCATCATCTCCTCATAAGTTTTTGGTCTCTCTCTTCGCAGGTCAAATGAATTGCCCCTTTGTAACCCATTGGTGAAAGCGGCGATCACAGTTACATCACTGGCGTCCTCAATTTGAGCAACCTCCTTCCCGAATCTTGCTAGATACTTCTTGATCGACTCATTGCGCTCCTACTTTAAGTTTGATAGATGAGCAAGTGACTTTCTTCTCTGGACACCCCCATGAATTGCCTTATGAATGCTTTGCTGAGGTTTGAGAAACTGCTTATACTTCCGGGTGGAAGTCTTCCAAACCACTTGGAGGCGAGGTCGCCGAATGTTTACGGGAAGGTGAGGCACAACAGCCCGTCATTGGATGAGTACTGGGCCATAATATTACGGAATCGGCGATCATGCTCCTTCGGATCCCTGTTCTCCTTATACTGCTTAATGGTTGGCATTCTAAATCTGTCTGGAAATTGGGTGCGAGCAATATTTTCAACGAATGGGCTATCTGACTCATCATCTGGAGATACGTTACGACGATACCTTCGTGCCATCGCTGAAACTTTTCTTGATAGCTCTTGTAGGGTGACATCTCGCTGACCAGTTGGTTCTCCTGCTGGATCGAGTCTGCTCTTGATTGTCATTCTCCCATGGTTGCCTCTATCATCCGGGCTCCTTCGATCTTCTGTGCTCTCGGATCTTCTTCGCCTTGCTCTTTTGGATCGTAATTCCCTTCGTGGATGAGGACTCTTATCTTCGGACGAGATAGAACGATGTCTCCGCCGGTTCCATTGATATGTGTCCTGAGGAGTCTCCTCAGTGGATTGTCTTGCTTGAGCATCAAGGGTTGCAATATGAACTTCCGATCGTAACCTTCCAGGCGGATGGATTCCAGGAGTGGTTAACTCGTAAGGAGAAGAAACTCCCAACCCTATGGGAAGCGAAAGCCCTATTTTGCTAGCCTCGCTGATTAAGTTTACCAATGCAGTTTGGAAGTGCTGCAGAACCCCGGGGTCGGCTGCCCTAGTTCCTGGCATTGCCGCCGATCGCCATCGCCCATATCTCCCGTCGACGCGGTTGGTTCAACAATTAGATCTCTATTGGAGTTACCATCTTATCACTGTCGTAGTTCATATTCTTCAATTCGCAAGGGTTTCTCGAAGTTTCTGTTCAAATCCCCCTCCTTCTAGCGCCAATTGTTAACGGTGAAATTTGGATTGCCACACACACAACAATTATATCAACTTAAAGTAAAACGAGAAAATAATCAATGCATGCAAGAGACAGATTTTTACGTGGAAAACCCTTGAATGGGAAAAAACCACGGCGCCCTAGAGGGCAGAAAAATAGTACTAGTCTTATTGCTTGGTTACACACTCAGATCTCTCATACAATTGCTCTCTTCTCTCTCTCTCTAAGTTTTCGAACCTCGTCCTCATGGGATAGATGGTTCTATTTATATTTGTCTAATTAGGGTTTCCCCTTGTTTTTAGCCGTGTTGGTGGTAGGTTTCCCTCTTTGATTCGTACTAGGATTCCCATGTTTGTCATGGACCTGGATATTTCTCTTACTCTTTACGATTCCTTGTTGCCATGGGTCTTCTAAAGTTTAGGGTTGATTTCTGTGTTTCTGCCGAGTCGGTTCGGGCCCAGTATGCTGATGCAGCGAGCACCGTCACTCTTGGGTTTTGTCCTTCGACTACCACGTTTCTACGTGTGGCGAGTATATATTAGTTCTGGCGACCACACCTTTGACTTTATTGATTTAAGGCATCAACATTCTGGCTTGCCACATTTTCTCCCTTGACTCGATCAATGAGTGACGTGGCAACCTTCTCTCTTCATCATTTATTGACTCCTTTGGTGACGTGTCTGCTTGGCGAATTTATACATACAACAATTACAAACATTAATAATTCAACCAATTATACATTAAATTACAAACTTGAATTAGATATTAATATATTACAAACATTAAGTTACATCGATAGTGCTAGTACAATATCAATTACTAAGATGTCCGTAATATTATTATTATTAAGATCACATAATGTATGGATAAAATAAATATATTAAGATCACTGAATTGAGTAAAATGACAATAAATATATCCAAACATTTGGCTAATAATATAAACTTGTAACATTAACTCATCGTAATATAGAGCTACGGTTGATGTGTTGAGTTGTCAAACTAGCTATCTAATAGGATAAGGATATTATTTAACATTTCACTTATTAATTAATATACATACATACATAGGTGTTATTAACATTCTAAGTTTATTATTATACCCAAGTTTAACTATTATTGTCACATACAGTTGGACCGAATGAAAAGGTCTGGAAAGTCAAATAGTCCCCTATAAACAATTTACAAATTCTGTATTACAACCTGTAAGCATGAGTAAAATTAATTATGATTGGATTATTATTGATTTATAATCTAAGGATTATTATTGATTAATAATCTAAATCTTACACAAATAAGATCAATGGTTTGGTTGGAGTTTACAATGTTGATCGAGCCAAAATAGATATAATTTTGGCCCCCATTTCCTTCTTTTTTTGCTTGTTTCTCAGGCATTTTCCTGTGATCTAACTATGATAAACAGTGTTTCAGGTTATTATGCCGCAAGGGCATTTGTGAAGAAGGAGAAGGATTTGACACAAAATGTGTAAAAGGGTGAAAATCAGGGCATTGTCTCTGTTCCAGGTGTCACCTTTGTGCACACCGCGACAGAAAGCTTGAAGCAATGAAGATCCAAGCCAAGGAAATGTCATGGTACTATCGTGTTAGGCCATACCGTGACAAGAGAAGAAATCATGATACAATCAGGTATGATGTCACAGTTTAGTGTTGTTGTTATGACATAACCGCGATAGAGAAAAAAACCCAAGAAGTAAATCAGGCTCAACGTAGCTGTTAGTGTCGTTGTGTGACCTAACAACGACCACTTTCAAGGTCTCAGATCTCATTGTCGCCCTTCAGATGTCACTGTCTTCACAACCGCGAAAAAGATGAGAATTAGCCACGATAACCAAATCGAAGGACGAATAACCGTTTGCCGCGGTGGCGTCGTGGTCTCCACAACCGCAACACATGCCATATTAGCATTTCTGGTAGTTAAAGGACAGATCCGAGAGCCACTATAAAGATGCTTCTTCTCCATTTGAAAATACACACTTCATACCATGAAATTCTTAGATTTAGACTAGCATTCTCTCCTCCATACTTTACACATTCACCTTCTTCCATCTTTAATCTTGGACTATCTTTTCTATCAAAAAACTCAACTCAAAATCTTGAATACTTCACCCAATCACTCCTCTCTTCCTATTTTCTACATTTCCCTACCTTTGTCACTACCGTTTAGACACCAATCATCTAGACACATCCTTATCTACCATTCTTTGCACTAGAAGCATCAAAGGAAATAAGGATCAAGCACTACAAAAGGAGGCCCAATGGTTATTTCCTAATCTATTACTTCTTTGCTATTTGATTGAAACTATATGTAACTAATCCCTATTCTAGGGGATTGATGTGAGAAACATTTGGTTTTGGGTTTTGCTTAAACTATATTGTATTTGAATCTCTATTTGTGTTTTATTCATTTGATAACTATATCTTATTATATATAATTGTCATTGTATACCACTAGTTGATTATACTCTTGTTTAGGATAAATTGTTATACAATCAATCTTGGATTGACACCCTTGATTGATTCTGAACATAGTGAATATGACAGATTGTTAAAGGGAATATCAACTACAATAATCTAAGCCTTGATTAATAATGAACCGATCCCACATTGACCCCCTCTCCTTAATCGGTTAGGCATTTTGGTGGAAAGTGTTTAGGTTTCGTAGTAACGGCCTAAACCATCTAAGACTACAAATGGTTACAAGTATGAGATTGGTTCATTAAAGTAGCTTGAAAGGCATTGCCCATAATCCACTTGCAACTCCATCATTTCCCTAGTATTCTCTTAATTGATTACATTCCATATTCTTATCAAAGATTGTTGAGCATTCTATTTTTCCCATCACCTTTTTGTTACATTTACTTTACATGTATATTTGATGGTTTCTCAAACCATACACTATCCAACTATCTATGATTTACATTATTGCATTGTAGATTAGTTAATTAATACAACATATTACTCTAATTCCCTGTGGAATGAATCCTTACTTATCGTTTACTAAACTTTTATCCTAACTGGATTCCTAAGTGGTTAAACACGGTTTTCAAGTGAACACATAAACATTGTTTGTTGAGCACAAACAACCTCATCAAATGTGACTACTTAAACCAGTGTCGTTTGTGCTAATGTCAAAATCTTAGTTAATTGGATATCAAAATGAATCGTGGAAAATCTTTGGAAAACTGTTTGAATCAACGACCTTTTAGCATTAGTTACATTCAAATTAATGCTACATAAATATCAAATAGGTATATAAATTAGATGTCAGCTACGTGAATATGAACATTTGTATATAGGTACTAAATATTGAAGTGCAAAATTACATTGATCAACGTGTGTCTACATATAACTTATCTAAATCAAATTTAACTATAGAACATATGACCAGTGTAATATGTTCATTATTATCGGTTTTCATATCAACAATTACCTGTTGAGTAATACTATTTTGCACAAATTTGGTACCCATATCTAGTGCCAAAATGACATGATAACACTTTAATCCACTAATTTAAATTATGTAAATCTAATACAATTTAAATGAATGAATTATATTGAGACACACTGAGAGAACTTGTTAATATACCATAAAACTCCATCAACCTGTTATTAAATTATAGTTGGACCCTTACATAAACGTTTGGAATTTAGAAAGAAAAAAAAACATTTGTACTATACCACTATTTTAAGATATTAGAATTTGTAATACACCTCTTCCATAACTGGTCAGAATAACGATCCGAGCTGGATTTGTTTGATCTTGTCAGATACAAATATACTCGTAACAATCTTAAGTGATTTATCTTAAGAAAATACTAATTTTTTAAATTAATGGTAATTTAATTTAGAAATGTTTTGAACATAATTTGTTTAATAATTCAATAAATAAATACTACAATTATTTATTTATTATTATTTTTGTTGTTGAAGAAGTACTTAATTTTTTTATTTAAAACTATTACAATATTTTGAGATTGGAAGAAAACATGACTAAAACTCACAACTTCATAAATGTAGGTGTGAATGGCTTACCACTGAGTCAACCTTATCTTATCTACTTAAATTGTTATTGTTCCAGTTTATATACTTGTATTACTCTCACATTATTTATTTAAATATTTTTTTGAAAATTACTCTCACATTATCATAATGTATTAATCATTTATGTTATTAAATTACTTACACTAATAAATAGTTCAAAAAATTACTTACATTAATATCTATACTTATGGGTGACAATATGAGTTATAGTGTCATATTTGTATAAGTTCATACATGACCCATTGATTTTTTGCTCAATCTGAACACTATTCGTTAATCTTATTGTCACAAGTTTAAAACAAAACATGGCCTATTAAATTAACGGGTTATCCAATAAGATTCGTTCAACAAACGATATTCACACTAAAGGTGACCACGGTTCCGTTCGAACCAAACCCATTAATTTTTGCTCAATCTGAACACGACTCGTTAATCTTGTCGTGTCACAAGTTAAAAACAAAACATAGCCCATTAAATTAACAGGTTATCCAATAAGATCCGTTCAACAACGATATTCACACTAAAGGTGACCACGGTTCGGTTCGAACCGAAACCGTTGATGTGGCCATTTGTGCACAACAAAACAATGTATTTATGTATCATTTGAAAACCATGTTTAACCACTTATGAATCCTCTTAGGATGTAAAACTTAGTAAAATGGTAAGCAAAGATTCGTTCCATAGGGAATTGGAGTAATACGTTGGATTGATTAACTAATCTAAAATGCAATAAAGTAAATCATATAGTTTGGATAATGTATGGTTTGAGAAACCATCAAACGTACAAGTAAAGTAAATGTAACAAAAATGTGATAGGAAAAATAGAATGCTCAACAATCTTTGATAAGAATAATGGGATGTAAACAATTAAGAGAATACTAGGGAAATGATGGAGTTGCAAGTGGATTATGGGCAATGCTTTTCAAGCTACTTTAATGAACCAATCTCATACTTGTTACCATTTGTATTCTTAGATGTGTTTAGGTCGTCACTACGAACCCTAAACAACTTCCCACCAAAATGTCTAACCGATTAAGGAGAAGGGGTCAAGGTGAGATTGGTTTGTTACAAATCAAGGCTTAGATTATTGTGGTTGATATACCCTCCAATAATCTATCATATTCACGATGTTCCTAATCAATCAAGGGTCAATCCAAGATTGATTGCATAACAAATTATCATAAACAAGAGTATAAACTAATGGATATACAATGCCAATCATATAATGAATAGGATCTAGTTATCAAATGAATAGAACAAAATAGAGATTCAAATACAATATAGCTTAAGCAAAACCCAAATCCAAATGTTTCTCACATCTATCCCCTAGAATAGGGGTTTAGTTACATATAGTTACAATCAAATAACAAAGAAGTAATAGATTAGGAAATCACCCTTGGGCCTTATTTTGTATCCTTGATCCTTCTTTCCTTTGATGCTCCTAGTGCAAAGAATGGTAGATGAGGATGTGTCTAGATGGGTGGATGACTCATGGATATTGACAAAGGAAATGAGATGTAGAATGGGAAAGAGGAATGGTTGGGTGAAGTAATCAAGATGTGGTGTTGAGTTTTTGGATGGAAAAGGTAGTATAAGATTGGAAATGGAGGAATTGAATGTGTGAAGTATGGAGGAGAGAATGCTAGTTTAAATCTCTGTATTTCATGCTTGGAACCCCTTTCAACTTGGAGAAGAAGGATACTTATAGTGGCTTTCAGATTTGTACTGTTAACTGCTAGAAATGTTGATGTGGCAGGTGTTGCGGTTGTGTTTTCGTTTTTTAGAGACAGTGACGCCACCACGACGGACAGTTACACATTCTTCGATTTGGTTGTCATGGTTGATTCTCATCTTTTTCGTGGTTTGTGATGACAACGACATTGGAAAGACGACAAAAAGATCTGAGATCCTAAAAGTGGTCGTTGTTTGGTCACATGACGACACAAACAGCGACACAAGACCTGATTGATTTTTTTGGGTTTCATCTTCTCTATCGCGGTTGTGGCTCAAGAACGACACTCCACCGCGACGCCATACCTGATTTATTTTCAAGATTTCAACTCTTTGTCGCGGTTGTGGCTCAAGAACAACACTCCACGTGATGTCATACCTGATTTATTTCAAGATTTCAACTCTCTGTCGTGGTTGTGTTGCCACAATGACAATACTGCAACAATTCCTTGGCTTGAGTCTTCATTGCTTTATGCCTTCTATCGCGGTGTGCCCAAAGGCGACACCATCAAGGGCGACAATGCCTTGTTTTTCACACTTTATGCACTTTTTGTACCAAATCCATCTCTTTCTTCACAAATGCCCATGTGGCACAAATAAACCTGAAACACTTGATTAACATAGTTAAAACATAGGGAAATGCCCGAGAATCAAACATAAAGATGAGGAAATGGGGGCCAAAATCATACTAATTTTGGTTCGATCAACCGTGGCAAAAAATCGGACCGGAACCAAATTTTTCGGTACCGATTTGAACAGGATTTTTTGGTTTTGGTTTCGGTTATTAAAAATACAGAATCGGTCTAGAACCGACGGTTCAAGATGGTTTGGAACCAACGGTTCCAACCAGTTCCACTTACAAAAAATAAAATATATAAAAAATAAAATCTTATTTGGACCGTTGGGCCACAACAGTCACATTTGTGACATGTGACCGTTGGGTAAGAGGCCCAACGGTGAGTTTAATTTATTTATTTTTTATATTTAAAACCCTTTTCCTAATTCCTATAATACCTCCCCCCATTTCATTTCTTCTCACTCCAATTCTTTCTCAATTATTCTATATTTTTTTTATTTCAATTAAATCGCAATTACATTTTTTTTTTACTCAATTCAAATTCATTTCCAACAATTTTTTCAACTTTATTTCCAACAAAATTTTCATATTTATTTCCAACAATTTTTCCAATTTTATTTCCAACAAAAATTTCAAATTTATTTCCATCCATTTTTCACATTTATTTTCAACAAAATTTTCAATGGTAATTGGAAAAGGTTAAAGGCCTTCCAGCAAAGGTAAGGGTCCTATGCGAGACGATGTCGGTTATGACGATATCGCTTATCATGAATTCCTACAACAATAAGCCTATCTTAAATCCACAAACCCTCCTAATCCCCCTCTAACAATTTTCGAACTCAATTCCACCCCCTACAACGAAAGCCAATCACAAAATATGCCTAATCCCCCCTCCAACTTTTGAAGCAGCTGATGAAGAGAATCAATGCAAATCTGATCTCTTCGTAATCCATATGAAGAAAATTACTAAAGACGATGGAAGCTTCACAGTGGTTTGCAATTACTGCCACAAAGAATTTAAGTGGTCTAAATCTGGAGGATATGACACATATCAGAAGCATATAACGGGCAAGCATCCGGCTGAAGAGGCCAAAAGGCGTTCACAAAGCCAAATTTCCAGATACACTACTCCTAACCATCAATTATTTAAATATAGTGATGCAAATAAGAGAACAATTAACTAGAATGGTTGCTATATAACACTTACTATTTAGTTTTGGTGAAAAAGTTGGTTTTGTTAATTATTGTCAACCAAGCATTAAATTCTACTGCATGTCGTGTTCCTAGAACCACTCTCACACGTACACTTTATGAGATTTATAAAAAAGAACAAAAGAATTTGCAAATTTTTTTAATAATTATAAAGGTCGTGTTTCCATATATGTCGACATATGGAGTGACCATTGGATGGTGCATTCATACTTGGGTGTCACTTACCATTATATGGATAATGCATGGACAATGCAAAAAAGAATTTTTATATTTAGAGCATCTCCAATGCAAAAGTGGCTTGCATACCAATAATTGTTGACATGGCAACAATGTCAAGAAACTTGCTTCCTATGTGGCATAAAAATAGATTTGATAGACAATCAATTCAAAATTTGGTCTACAATGCTTCCATCTAAAACACAATTTTTTTAATGACGTGTCCACTTTTTTTTCCTATTTTATTTTTTATTTTATTTCCTTACCAAAAATATATGAAAAATTAATGTCAATTTAAATATTTGATGAGTCAACCTAAAAAATAGCTGTGCAATAGACCGTCTGAAAGTGGACGATCATGTTGACAATGTCTAACATTTTTTTGCCACGTCAGCTTGAGGTTGAATATGCACGGTTGCATTGGAGACACAATTATTAACATAACGTCTATTTATCCTACATGGCATCTCTTTTTTTCACAAGCCACGCTTGCATTGGAGATGCTCTTAGAGTTTTTGATGATGCACATACTGCTAATAATATTTATAGAATACTTAAATTATTTTTGAAGAGTATAAAATTAAGAACAAAATTTTTACAATTGGTTTTGATAATGCTTCCAACAATACCGCATATACTCTTTTTTTACGTGATTTATGCAATCCTTATTTTGGTGAAAGATTTTTTCATCAAAGATATTAGTTGACTTGACAGAAATTTGATATAAGGGACTAAAATGGTACATCATAAAAAGTTAGGGACCGATTTGGTCACTTTTTTAAAAGTTACACACTACTTAGAATTTTTAAAAAAGTCCAAGATGAATTTGTTAATTACCCTATTTAAATCAACATAAATCAACTCTATATTCCATAGCAAGTGACATGTTTTTAAATCGATATATTTAGCATCTAATTTTTTTTTTTTTTATATATATTATTTTTAAAGTATTACATTATTACATAAATTTGAAGTTTTGTGGGGAGAGAGGAGGACATAGACCCACAACCTCGTGATGCAGGTGTAAGAGACGGACAACCTCATCTAGTCATATATATATATATATATATATATATATATATATTTGAGGAAATCATCTAGTCATATATTTGGCATCTATTAAGAGAAAGATATCATGTTTACTAATCGATAAAAAAATCTTACTTTAATCTAAAACCTAATATCAAATTCACGAGCCCCGAGGGGCGTAGCTCAACTGGTAGATAGACGAAATTGGAGTTTGGGTAAATGACTCCCAAGTCAGCGGCTCAAATCCTATCAATGACAAAAGCTTCAATAAAATAACTGATCTAAATAGGTGGTTAGATAGATACTGTAAAAAATAATAATAATAATAATAATAAATAAAAAAAAGATGTATCGAATCTCACGTTACTTTTGAACGGGAAGACCTTTCTTCTATAGAGTTATACTGTACAACCCAAAAAATAACTCAAAATTCAACCTAAATAATATGACAAGTGAGTTTTCATGACTACACACATCATGTGATAATGTGATAAATAAGACAAATCACTTACCATATCATTTATGTTGTTTAGCATTAGTGTTCTATTATAATATAGTATTTATCTCAATTATGTAAATTGTTTTTTATTCCAGTAGATCGCAGTAGACCTGTGACATTGATATACATGTTTAATCTCATGTTGTCTTCGTTTTTATTTAAAATCGGATTGGAGAATTTGGGTTGTGACATTAATTGTGATAGTTCCATATTCGCGATGCTGGATACTCCATGCATGGCATAATCGCAACGGGAATGTATGTACATCACATTATACCCAAGTTTCTCTCGTAAAAAGTTAGGGACCAATTTGGTCACTTTTGTAAAAGTTACACACTATTTATAATTTTTTTTAAAGTCCAAGATGAATTTGGTAATTGCCCTATTTAAATCAACATAAATCAACTCTATGTTCCATAGCAAGTGACATGTTATTTAAATCGATGTATTTAGATTATTTTTTTTATTTTTAAGTATTACACTATTACATAAATTCAGAGTTTTATGGGGAGGAGGATTCAGATCCACAACCTCATGATGCAGGTGTGAGAGACAAAACAACCTCATCTAATCATATATTTAGCATCTATTAAGAGAAAGATATCATGTTTACTGATCAATAATTAAATCTTACTTTAATTTTAATCTAAAACCTAATTTCAACTTCATGAGCCCCTAGCTCAGCCAGATGCCCTATGCGTGGCACAATCGCAACGGGAATGTATTAAACCCAAGTTTCTCTTGTAATATAGCAAATCAGCAAGCAAGCACGCACGCACGTGCCTCACGTCATATCAAATCCTAAAACAGCAAAAGTTTCAAAAACGGAAAAGTTGCGGCGATGAAAGCAAAGAAGTATCAAACTCACAAGTCACAGACTCAAACCCAATAAAATAAAAATCATAAAATCGTTTTCACAAATAAATTACTTTATTCGAATTCCAATTCTTATTCTGTTTACAGGATATAAAACGTCTCATGTTGTTAGTTGTTGGCGTTCTCAAACGCACACACCCACCAACCACCTCAGATTCCGACAATGCACCGACAAGATCTTTCCTTTACTGACCTCATCAAATCTCACCCGTCCGGTGGATTGTTTCTCGAACGGACTGTTCCTCCGTCGTTTGTTTCATTGATTTTCACCAAGAATAATGATTCCTCTTCATCGTCTCCGGCCAGCAAAACGTTGCGTTTTGTTCGCCGGCGGGGGGGTTTTCTGTCGGTGAGCTTGTCGATCAAAGAGGGGAGTGAAGGGTATGTTGGGGAATCCAGAGAAAGTTGGGGGCAAAATGGGAATGATAACAACAACAAAACCAGTAGAGAAGAAGAAGAAAAAAATGATGAGCAGGAAACGGTGTCGTTTAAAGTAGAGAAGGTTAGAGAGAAGGAATCTGGTGCTTTCAATACCACCAAGCATCTCTTTGCTGGAGCTATTTCTGCTGCTGTTTCAAGGTTCTTTCTTTTTAATATTTTTGTTTTTTTGTAGGAATACTTGATGTGATATGACTTAGAAACTGGCTTAATATCAATTATTCAGATGGGAACAAGAAAAAAAAAAAAAATGTCACTATTTGAAGTTTAATGTTTCATTGTCTGGAAATGAAATTTGCTTTTTCTTTTAAAAAAATTTGTCCTCTTGTGGTACATGTCTAGACTCTAGATGTGAAGCATTTGGAAGAACCCAAATACTGATTTTTCAAGTATAAAGTTTTCAACTTTATTACTATTCTGCGATGTGAGTGTCAAACTAGTATCGTTGAGAGATTATAAGTGATCATAGGACAATCCAGCTTACAAAAGTGTTTGGTTGTAGTCTACGAATCGAAAAAGTTGTTTGTTGATGGAAATTGTGTGAACATATTTTTGGTTTTTTTTTTTGGTGTTGTGTAATCAGGACTTTTGTGGCTCCACTTGAGAGACTGAAGTTAGAGTACATTGTTCGCGGCGAGCAGAAGCATCTTTTGATCTTATCAAGACCATTGCGGTTTCTCAAGGGATCAAAGGTTTTTGGAAAGGAAATTTCGTTAACATTCTTCGAACTGCTCCATTCAAGGCTATCAACTTCTATGCTTATGATACATACAGAAGTCAGCTGTTAAAAATCACCAGAAATGAGGAAACCACGAATTTTGAGCGGTTTGTTGCTGGTGCTGCGCGGCTGGAATCACTGCTACCTGTCTTTGCTTACCGATGGACACAGTATGTGCCAATTATTTTTCTGTATTACTTATTTTTATTTTCTGTGTGACTGTGTGTGTTCAAGTACTTATAATTTCTTAGTGTGAATTTGGAGATATCTGCTTGATTTTATTAGATTAAAAGGTTAGAGACAGGGATGAACTGCCATTTGATGCATCATATTTATACACTTTGGGTTTTAGACTTTTAGTTGGAAACAAAACCATGTAGTTTATGGTGAGTGGTGACCATATGACTCTCTTGTCATATCGAGGTTGGCATGGCACTGCCTCATAGTTTCCGTCAAAGCTCAATCATTTTGATTCATAACTTGTCTGTTGCCATAGCTTTTGTGCACCTTAATTCGTTTGCTGTTGAAAGGATGATTGGATGGTTTGTTTATATGATTATCTGAAGTCTTATTGCCTCCTTAGCTATCGAATGACCAAATTTCCTTTGTTACATCAGTTTTAAAAAATACATATGATTTCTCTGTTGCAACAAATTTCGTTTGTCGAACAAAAATTCTCTTGGTATTCATTCTTTTAATTATCTTATATGTCAACTAAATTTTCTGATCAAATTACACTGCTTTCTAAAATGCCTAATGTTGCAGATAAGAACAGTTATGGTGGCCCCTGGTGGAGAAGTGTTGGGTGGTGTAATTGGTGTTTTCCGTCACATGATCCGAACTGAAGGGTTCTTTTCTCTTTATAAGGGTTTGCTACCCTCAATTATAAGCATGGCACCTTCTGGTGCTGTGTTCTATGGTGTCTATGATATTTTGAAATCTGCTTATCTCCATTCACCGGAAGGGAGGAAGAGACTTCAATATATGAAACAAGAGGGGCAGGAACTGAATGCATTGGAACAACTGGAATTGGGTCCAGTAAGAACATTACTTTATGGGGCAATTGCTGGGGCTTGTGCCGAAGCTGCTACATATCCGTTTGAAGTTGTGAGAAGACAACTTCAATTGCAAGTTCGTGCAACAAAGTTAAGTGCATTGGCAACTTGTGTCAAGATAGTTGAACAAGGAGGTGTTCCTGCGTTGTATGCAGGATTAGTTCCTAGCTTGTTGCAGGTATGATGCGCATCTTCTGAATGCTTCACATTCGAAAAAATGGATAAAGAGCTGCTTCTTGAGAAACACATTATTGCACAATCTCATAAGCTTTAAAGGAATCAATCAAAAGCCTAAAAAGCTTCTGTGGTCCTTTCAAGTAGCAACTTCAATTTGCCATTTTATATTTTGGATTCCTGCATGATTAGATTATTGGGTTGAAAAGGGTTATATGTTGCATGATTGCATCTTTCATTTGAATGCTATTGATTTTCATTAATTTTTAACTTTAAAAATTCTTTGATCCTGCAGGTTCTACCATCAGCTTCCATAAGTTACTTCGTATACGAGTTTATGAAGATAGTTCTCAAAGTAGAGTCATCATAGATACTTTTTAGTTCACTCAACTAAAATTATTTTATTTTGGTGTTGAAACAATGTGTACAAGTTTCTTTTAATTGTAACACCCATTACCCATTCCTTTTAAACCCTTTTGTACTCAAGAAAAAGATTTGCTAAGATTTTACTGGAAACTCTTTCCCATTAATATGTTACGTGTTTAAAGGACATAGTCTTTAGCACAGGATAATAATCTACATGATTTCTCATACCACTTTATTGCTGCCAACCATACTGCTGATTTCTACTACCACCTCCTATTGGGTTTGGACCCCTGCCTCCTGGGCAGAATTACCATATTGACCACTTTGGGAATAATTTGGAGGACCGGCTCCATAACCACTACTGGGGCCTCTGGGACCATTAGCCTGTTGCATACTACTGCCACCGTATGGTGGACCTCGCCCTTGCGGTGGATATGACCCGTTGCTGTATCCTCCAACTTGGCTGCCACTGCCTCCACCACCACGATTCGGGTTGTACCCACCGCTCTGATTTCCGCTAGCATATCTGTTGGGACCAGGACCACCAGTAGGACCACGAGGCTTACCGTAGTGGTGGTGACTACTAGGGCCAGCAGGAACTGGAGGTGGAGGTGCATTGTTCATTGGATGATTTGGACCGGACCAATGAGCAGGAGGATGATGGGACTGCCCATTGTGTTGAATAGGCGGCAGCCGATTATGCTGCAATTTTTGCCTCTTTGATGCTTCATCATGCTGTCTCTGCTGCTGTTGCCTTCTTTTCTTGGTCTGGTACTCATGTGATGATTCATATTTAGGCAAGCTCTTGGGATCACAAGGTAGAGGGTCAGTCCAGAAATACTCGGCATCAAGTGCATCCTTTGCCGAGATTCTCTGCACAAACAAGAAATTAATATGCAGGCAAAATTAAAACTCAAAGCAAGTATTGAAGCAGGCAGCACATAAAACTGTAAGAGCAAATCACAAATAGAATCGTGGTTATACCTGGGTAGGATCAAGCATTAGCATTTTCTCCAATAATTCTAGAGCATTGCGGTCAAAGCTGCAATAAATTTTATCAAAATAGGAATTTCTGCAGAAAATAGGCACACAAAGCCAAAAATCCAGCGTTTTATGATTTTAAAGTAGGAAACTAACACTAAATGTGAACACCGAATAATTCTTTACTTACTGTCTGAAAACCTCCCTGACGCGTCTCTTCATAGGCCTTGCAGGCTTGAAATTGTTATAAGCAGGCAACTTGGAAACACCGGGCCAGATGATTTCATCAGGAGATCCACAAAGCTCAAATATCTTGTGCAATTGTTCAGGCTGCAATTGATGGGAACAGTAATAATCTAAACTGGACACCAGATCCCCCAAAGTCCAGGACAGATTCAAGAATAATTTGAAACTCAAATTATTATCATTTTACAAGCCGAACCATATTAATTACCATGTAATAAGCATAGCATCTGTTTGTATTCATCAATCCTAAAACTCGTTAATAGACTGAAGTTCAAAGTATATGCCTAACCTCACTTTTTCCGGGCAGGATGGGTTTTCCATTCAATAACTCTGCAAAGATACAGCCAACAGACCACATGTCAACAGCTGGTCCATACTTTGTGGCTCCAAGCAGCAACTCTGGAGGCCTGACAAATTCACATTTTTCAGAACCAACTAAACATAATTTACAGCATAACCCTTGTAAAGGTGAAATGCTGCATCGAATCATGCTTGGCAATTTAGATGTAATTGATCACGTCCTTTGTAAAGTCAGCACTTACCTATACCACAAAGTAATAACACGATTTGTAAGAGTATTAGTGTGGTCATGAGAAAATGATCTTGCAAGCCCAAAATCGGCTAGCTTTAAATTTCCTTCATTGTCTATCAGAAGATTAGAACCTGCAAGAAAATATTTTGATCAATCAGAACCAAAAAGGGAAAGCCACTAAATTCAGAGTGCAACCTGATAATGACCTTTAATATCCCGGTGAAGTACTTGATTAACATGACAGTAATGGAGCCCAGTCAATAGCTGCTTCATGTAACACTATTAAAACAATCAAATGATATCATTTTGTCAGACATTAGATGTTTGATGCAAAACAAATAACCATCTCATTAATCATATGGACATATTATACCTTTATTTGGGGGACTGTAAATCTAAGTCCAGGACGATCAGCGAGACCTGTCAAGTCATGGTCCATGTACTCAAAAACCATGTAGGTGCTGCCTCGATACTTGTTACCATCTGCAGTCTTCAAAAAGATATAACTAATGTAAGAACCTTGCAAATAATACATAAGACCAACTAAACTGCAGTTCATGAAACAGCTTTACTCGCCTGGTCTCCCTTGCTCGTCCCTGTCACGACCTTCAAGTAAAAGAACAATATAAATAGTATAAGCATTAAGCAAAACAAATCCGATATTGTTGTAAGCGGCCGATGTTTTAAATACCTGGAGACGTCACGATCTCCTTCAGCTTAATAACATTTTCATGATGGAGCTTCTTCAGAATTTTAATCTCACGAATAGCTGTTATTGGAAACTGCATGGACAAAGTAAAAGATGGTTATTCGAAGAAATGCAGTTTGTCTACCTCTAGAGGTGTGTGTGTAGTGAAAGCAAACATATAGCAAGATGTCCCAATATTAACAGAAAAATAATTTACCCCTTCTTTTTCATTATCCATGCGTATCTTTTCAAAGCAACAATTTCCCCCGTCTGGATTTCTTTGGCCATGAACACTTGACTGAAAAAAGCAAAATCAACAAAAGAAATCAGAATATTAAAAAACCCATAAAGAAGTCTACCATTTTATCTGGTCTCAACCATCCAAAAATCACCCATCTATCTATTCTCGTTGAAGTCACTGAATGGTAAAATACAAAACCAACCACAAAAAAGTCTCTTCTCATTCCTTCGGAAGCAGAAAACCAAAACATAAACATTAAGTCGGATACCCTAAAATTTTCATTTTATGACAGGTATAAAATGAAACTTACAGCTCTAAGTTAACATATGTTGCCTCCTAACATTTGAACGAACCTCAATGGGATCAATCAACAAAGAAAACAGGGAAATCCCATCAAATAATCACAAAAGCACAACCTTAAACCTATCAATATATGTGATAAAGTCAAGGGCAAACATAAGTTTTGGGAATTCAGTGAGTTAGTGGAACTACAAGTTCTCTCATTTGTCGATAGGTGTTTATAACACTATAAAAGTAATAACACAAACTTTCAACCACAAAAGGTCTGGTCTCTCACACTGTACTACTACAAACCCAAGTATATGAAATGAATCCATGAAAACAAATCAACTTACCCACATAAATCTATCAATTACATTCATCACCAACAGCATGAACATCGATAAAGAAAAAAAAGAAAAAAAAAGTGAACACACATTCAAGGAGGCAACTTTAAACACTAAAAGCATCATACGGCTATTCCATCAAACACCCAAAAAGCAAAATCAGCCTTTTACCATTGTAATTAACAAAATTCACCGATCAACATGAAAATTATCAGCACCCAAGAAGTTTAAGGACAATAATAAGAAGAAAAGAGAAAGATTTGAAATTGAAAGACAAACCCATAAGTTCCCTCGCCAATCTGCTCCAATTTGTCGAAGCTATCTACGCTTCGAGATCCCCACGCAGGTGCCGACTCTTCTATGTTCAGCTGCCCTAGTGCCGATACCGCCATCTCTCTCTCTCTCTCCTTCTGCTCTTTTTTTTTTTCGTTTTTACTTTTTTTGTTTTGTTTTTTTAATGACTTAATTTGGAAGGAAAGTATTGTAAAGAAGGGTTAATTGTACAAACATCATCCGTGTTTCATAAAATGACACGAATACGACAGTTTTGAATATATACACACACCAAACTTCCTCTAATGTTTGAAAAATATTGTATAAAATCTCCTATCTCTGGTTGGGATCCAACGTTGATAATGGCCTTGAGCCCTTGACCTTGAGTGACCTTTCGTTTTGATAACAACGCGTTTCCTTGTTTTAAAAATATTTTTAAGTTTTAAAAAAGGGTAATTACCCCGATGTCCATCAACTTTTACCGTCACTATCAAAATGGTCACCAAATGGGAATTGGTTTTAAAATGACCATTTTTAACAAATTGTTACACTAATGACCATTCCATCCAATGAGTGTCACTTTGGTAAATAAGGGGATGACATTAATTTATTTTAGATGTTTTTTGGAAATCAATTTTTTCTTTTGTTTTTTAAAACAAATAATTATTTAGTGTATATATATGCAGCCTTTCTATTATCAGTTCGAACTGACAAAAGTTATATCAGTTCCTGTATGTGGGTCACTGGATTTAAATACTTTGACTGACAAGTGCATACAGTCAAGTCAAAGTATTTAAATCCAGTGGCCCATATGTAAGAACTGATATAACTTTTGTCAGTTCGAACTGATAATAGAATTTCTGTATATATATATATATATATATATCTTTTTTGAGAAGATTAATGCTAAAAAATCTAAAAATTCTAAAAAACATATTTGAGATAAGCTGAAAAGATATATATATATATATATATATATATTTGAGAAGATTAAGGTTACAAAATCTAAAAATTCTAAAAATTATATTTGAGATAAGTTGAAAAGAAATATATATATATATATATATATATATATATATATATATATATGGGGTTGTCTATAGAACAACGGTGTACTAAACACTGCTACTTGTTGTTTACCTATAAACTTGTTGAGCAAGTTACTATTTAATCCAAGGCAATTTAAATTTTGCTTTATTAACTGTTCCCTAGGTAAAACAATCATTTCTTTTCAAATTTAAAAAACAATCAATGCAGCTGACAAATAACAATAAATGCGTTTCAAATTTAAAACAATCATTTATTTATAAATTAAATCTGTTCCCGTCATTCGTTTGGCATTTGGACTGTGTGATAACACTCGATATGAGTAAACAGCATTTAAAATGTGTGATTACATTAGATAAAGGTAATCATCATTAAAAATGTGTGATAACAATCGATATAGGTGAATAGTTAAAAATATAATGGGGCTGGTGAATCTAATGTCCAACAAAGTAAGAGGATGGATAGAGCTTTGGGTACAGGTTTACAACCCCCTTGTCCGAGTGTTCGAGTTTGATATATTTAATTTTTTTTTTTAGTAAGAGAAGTTTTATTTTTTGCAATGAAATAATTGACAATAGTCCCACACCAGGCATACATGCCCATTGTACTTACATCATTCATAACAACAACAACAGTAGTATAATCCAGAAACTCCATTTCTTGTTGTGCTTTTTTTATAGATTCCACATACATCTCTCTTAAAAAAAAAAAAAAAAAAAAAAGAATTAAAAAACCTTATTAAAGTCAGACAAGCCTAGGTCTCAAAGGGCTCGAACTCGTCAATAGACAAGTCCAAGAACCCCAAGACCCAAGCCCATCGTTACTTCAATAGGTTTATATGCTAGGCCAAGTTGGGAGGCCTATTGTTCAATGTCTAGGCATTACTTTACTACTTATAAACCATTTTATCCATATTTTTATTTTTTGTAGGATTCACATTACACAGTGTTTCAACAAAACGGTTCCACCCTTTGCAAGGAGTGATATTTACATAATAATATTGTGATTGTATCAAAATATTTACGATCACAAATACCATTTTAAGTTAAAAAAACCTTATTAAAGTTAGACTAGCCCAGGCCTCAAAGAGCTCTAGCTCATCAAAAGGCAAACCCAAGAACCCCAAGACCCAAGCCCATCGTTACTTCAATAGGTTTATATGCTAGGCCTAGTTGGGAGGCCTATTGTTCAATGTTTAGGCATTACTTTACTACTTATAAACCATTTTAATCCCTTTTTATTTTTCGATGTGGTATTCGCATTACACAGTGTTTCAATAAACGGTTCCACCCTCTGCAACGAGTGATATTTACATAATAATGTTGTGATTGTATCAAAATACTTACGATCACAAATACCGTTTTAAGTTAAAAAAAAACCTTATTAAAGTTATACTAGCCCAGGACTCAAAGGGCTCTAGCTCGTCAAGATGCAAGCCCAAGAACCCCAAGACCCAAGCCCATCGTTACTTCAATAGGTTTATATGCTAGGCCCAGTTGGGAGGCCTATTGTTCAATGTCTAGGCATTACTTTACTACTTATAAACATTTTAATCCTTTTTATTTTTCGATGTGGTATTCGCATTACACAGTGTTTCAATAAAACGGTTCCACCCTCTGCAACGAGTGATATTTACATAATAATGTTGTGATTGTATTAAAATAATTACGATCACAAATACCGTTTTAAGTTAAAAAAACCTTATTAAAGTCATATTAGCTCAAGCCTCAAAGGGCTGTAGCTTGTTAAGAGACAAGGCCAAGAAACCTAAGACCCAAAGCCCATGGTTCCTTCTTACGATTATATGTGTATTTAGTGATTATATTAATATACAGTCAATCACAAAATATTTGGAACATGGATTCTATTGAAATAATTGTTATCGATGATTTTACATGTAATTATACTTCATATATTGTAATTATAATTATATATTTTCAAACACATAATATATAAAATGTATTGTAATGACTAGCCCAAGCATCAAAGGGCTCTAGCTCGTCAAGAGACAAGCCCAAGAACCCAAAGACCCAAATCCCATCATTACTATTTACGATTATACTGTTTTCTAAGTGATTATAATTAAATTGTCAATCACATAGCATATGTAATATGGATTCTATTGAAACTGTTTATATCGACTTTTTTTAATGTCATTATAACATTTAAATTGTAAATATAATATATTGGGGTAATTACCCTAGTGGCCACTGACTTTTGCCACCACTATCAAAATGGCCACCGGATGGAGAATTGGTTTAGAAATGGTCATTTTTGGCAAACAATGTTACATCAATGGCCATTCCATTATAACACCGTTAATTTGTTCAAAGAATGTTACACTAATGGCCATTAATTTGTTCACTTAGTATCAAAATGGCCATTATAATCAATTTTCTCCAAAATTACTTTAGTGGCCATCCATTTGATCAATTGGTATCAAAATGACCATTATAATTGTCCAACATTTTGTAGAAAATGTGTATTGACCATCAATTTAGTTAATTGGTATCAAAACAATCATTATATACAACTATATTCTATTAGAAAAATAGAGTAAGCAATCATTAAAAATAAAATTTCATTCAATAGAGAAAATGAAGAATTCATTTGATTCAATATAAGTTTAGTCTTATACACATCAAATACTACTTGTCAAACTCACGAAAATGAAAAATTTTGTTTGAAAAAAGAATCTGGTTCTCAAAACTAATCTCCATCGGTATTAAATTAAGTCTAAGACTGGAGGATTTGATTTTCCTGTAAAAACTATGACAAAACTCACTTTACATGTTGGTTTTCTGTCTTTGTTGGAGAACCTTGAAATCACACTAATAGAGGTTTTTTTTTATTAAAAAAAAAAAAAAAAAAAAGTAGACTTTTGGTGGACTTCATTCCAAGCCAGGTCTGGATTAGATTTTTAATTAAGTAAAGATGGTTACAAATAATTTTGAAATATAATTAAATAATGTAAATTCGTTGTACTTTATATGTTTTAAATTATTTAATATTTTTGTTTTAGAATAAAACTATGTAAACGTGC
Source organism: Acer saccharum (assembly GCA_030490815.1). Classification (NCBI taxonomy): domain Eukaryota; kingdom Viridiplantae; phylum Streptophyta; class Magnoliopsida; order Sapindales; family Sapindaceae; genus Acer; species Acer saccharum. The sequence continues at coordinate 2,830,258 of CM059874.1, read as the reverse complement.
TTCATGGTAAGAAGTTAGCTAGAGATATGATGCTGAAAAGTGCTTCACTCTCCGTGGTTAATATCAGAGTTAGGAGTTGTCATACGAAACATTTTGGAGCTGAAAAATTTTCATCATGTTTTTGATTTTTGTTTTGTTCAAAGTTCAAAGGCAGGGCTAGCTACAGGCAAGCTAACCAAGTTGCCCATGTTTGAGTTAATTTCGTGTTATCTATTTTATTAGCAAATTAGCTCATTCATTCTGATGTTGTTATTGTAATTTGTAAACAACTAAACATATACTTTAATCTTTAGGTTTGAAACTTCAAGTAGTATTTGATGTGTATAAGACTAAACTTATATTGAATCAAATGAATTCTTCATTTTCTCTATTGAATGAAATTATATTTTGGAAATGATAATTGTATATAAATATATTCAAACACAGAATATATGTAAATTGTGTTATATGACTAGCCAAAGCCTCAAAGGGCTCTAGCCGGTCAAGAGACAAGCCCAAGAACCCCAAGACCCAAAGCCCACCATTACTGTTTACGATTATACTGTTTAATTAATGATTATCAAAATAAATAGTCAATCACGTAGGTTATGTAATATGGATTCTGATTGAAAGTTTGTATACATCTAAAAATGTAATTATTATATATAGTTCAAACACATAATATATGTAAATTGTATTCTAGTTGGTATTTTGCCCAAAACCCTAAGACCCAAAGCATATAATAACAATTACGATTATACTGTCTACTAAAGTGATTATATATACATAGTCAATCACATAACATATGTAATATGGATTCTGATTGAAATGTTTATATCGACTTTTTTATTGCAATTATATTTTATTCATGGTAATTGTAAATTTATCTATTCAAACACAGAATATATGTAAATTGTATTCTAATGACTAGCCCAAGCCTCAAAGGGTCTAGCTGGTCAGGAGACAAGCCCAAGAACCCCAAGACCCAAAGCCTATAATTACTGTTTACGCTTATACTGTTTACTGAATGATTATCCAATAAAATAGTCAATCACACAATATTATCCAAATAAATAGTCAATCATACAAGGTATGTAAATATGGATTCTGATTAAAAGTGTTTATACATATAAAATGTAATTATTATTATATATTTTCAAACACATAATTTATGTAAATTGTATTGTAGTTGGTATCTTTAGAATATGTTGTCATGCATTAAATAAAATCGTGACCACATTACATAGATAATATGGATTCTAACTGATGCATATAACCTATCCCACCAACGTGTTGGTGGTAACCCACCAACGGCGTGCAATGCAGCTCAATAGTGTGCGTAACAGACTGTTGGTGGGATACCACCCACACATTAACCGGCGATTCTTGATACATTGAATAAACTCGTGACCAAACAACAATTATCATCATACAAGAATAAACGACAATAAAACATAAATCTGGGGAGCAAAAATTATCCATCGAAACATGTTCAAGCAAATATATTTGTACATTTCAAAACTTTCATCCAGAATGTAATCATGTTCATATTGAACCGTTGCAATCAAATCTAACATTGGCCATTAATGAAACACATTGCAGATCAAAGAATAAGCAACAGATAAATTCTCTTAGAAGAGCAAAAATTATCCGTCAAAACATGTTTAATCAAATCTGGTTTCATTTTCAAAACTTGCGTGCCGAAGGTAATCATATTCGTATTGAACCATTGCAATCATATGAAACATTGGCCATTGAACAAACAGGTACTATCACTATAAATCATCCATCCAACACATAACAGATCAAAGAAGAAGCAACACTAATAAATGCTTTTCGAATGTGGATTCTATAAAGAATAAGACATACATATTTTTATGTTCAATGTGTGCAAAAACATTTTTCAAACACTAATTACCCCAAAAACCCTTTAACAAACACGTGCAGAGATTACGAAACCAATCAAAACATCTTCAAACTTTCAGTACAAAAGCTTGAAAAAACCTACAAGAAACAAAAATATAAACATTTACAAAGATCAGACCGTGCGATTTTCACAAACCTCATAGGTCTGTCAATCTTATCACATAAGCCTCTCGTTAACAGAAGAATAGTTGCGTGATGGACAATGTTTAGTGAAAGGAACAACAGCGGCGTGATGAAAAGAGTTGTATTTAGGGTTTTAAATCGTGAATCCAAGACAGAGAGATGCTAATGTGTTTTGATAAGGGTAAAAAATGAAATTATAATTCGGCTTTGCATTGGAAATTGTTGTAATAATAAATTTCAGGTTGTGCATGCGTTACACATGGCTTTGTTTTAAATTCGGACCAACCCATGTCAACTAAAACAACCAATAGAAAGAAAATATTTAAAAACTTGAAAATGAATAGTTTGAAGTTATAATTCGGCTTTACATTGGAAATTGTTGTAATAATAAATTTCAGTTTGTGCATGCGCGTTACACATGGCTTTGTTTTAAATTCGGACCAACCCATTTCAACTAAAACAACCAATAGAAAGAAAATATTTTAAAAAGTTGAAAATGAATAGTTTGAAGTTAAGAGATTTCCCACCTAATCAGTTGAGTATCAATGAGTACAATCTATGTTATTGAGAAATTAAATATCAACCAGCAAACTAAATTTTTATTGAAGAGCGTAAGAGGTTTGGATAAGCCTGTATCCCAATTGGCCACTCTTTTTAAAATAAATAAATCAAAATCTAAAGCAGATGCTATCATTATATTTTTGGGAAGCCCTAAACTCTGCACATATTTTATGCCCTACATAGTTCGTATGTACACACCTAAATAAAAAATCCCGTTATAATTATTCGTTGGAAAGTGTAAACAACATTTCGTTTATGTAATATACTTTTTTTATAAGCTCCTTTCAGATTGATCTCAGCCGTTGATTTGTTTAATATAATGATCATAGCTTCACACTAGTTGCAGTAAATGGTTACCTCAATGTTACCAATCGGCCTACAAAATTAACATCTAAATATCAATTAGAGAACATTTTTGCTCACCCCGTTTCAAGGGAGGTAACCATTACCCCCCCCCCAAATGCATGACATGTGTCCAGGGAGGTAATTATGTTTGGGATGGGGGTAATGCTTACCCCCCTTGTAGGAGGTTGAGCAAAAATGGACTATCAATTATTGTCAACAAGCCTACAAAATTAGCATGGAAAAACGTAAGAGATATCAAATAGCCAGCCACCCTACGTAATGATTAATGATTGATGATTATTATACTAATAACACCTTCCATGCATGTATACGATCTCTCTGTCCCAATTACTCCATTCTAAACCAGAAGCATAAAATCCTTCAGATTTTTTTAAAATATCTAAATTCTTCATATATACTTTTGAAGCCTATAAACAATGTCTTCAAGTGAAGAAATCCTAGGTTATTGGCAAACTTTGTGCAGCCCTGTAAAGTTTCGCGAAGTAGTGGACAATTTGACCGAAGAACAAAGAGAATGCGTGGAGGATATGGGATTCGGGGTGTTAATGAACATGAGTTGTCTTCAGTTATTTGGTTCTCTATGCAATATGTTGCTTACAGTGATCCAACCTGGCACACAGTCTGTAGTGCTCCACGGTAAGTGGATCCCAATAAGGGTGTCAGATTTCTCTAAGGTGATGGGCTTGGCAGACGGCATTGATGAAGTCAACTGTGACTCTGAAGAGTTTGACGAAACTTGTATTAGAATGAAAGCACTTCTACAGAGTAGTACTGTTAAGGACAAGATTACACTCTCTTCCTTGCAAAAAAAACTACAGAGTATGAGGGCTGCATGATGATTTCAAGATTTCATTTGCTTTGTTTACTATTTCAATACTTTTATGCCCACCTGCATCACCTAATGTTGACGAATCATTGCTGACCCAACTGAAGAATCCAAAATTAATCAGACACAAGAAATGGGCAACATTTTCGTTTCAGTATTTAATGGATGGTGTGAGAAACATCAGAAACCGAGGTACAACATTTTTCCAAGGGTGCCTTCCTTTTCTTCAGATCTTTTATTGGGGATGTCTTTCGCAGAATAAAGTGTACGTGAACAGACTTAATGTTCCCTTGGTTGCTTGGACCAAAAACAAGGCTGAAGCAGTCAATAGGTTGGTGGACAATGATGACGTTATAGGTGGTTACTACAGCAGCACTGTAGAGGTCGACGAGCCATACTGGTCTGTCATGCACCGGGGTTTGGAACAAAGGATAGAAACAATGACAGAAAATCTCGATTCCATCGGAGTTTCACTCGATTTTTTAAAAAGTCGAAGTACCTGACATGGTGAGAAGAATGGTCGAACCCTTACTGGAGAGTTTCAAGCTTGAAATTTTGAAATTGCTTCCAAACAAAGAATTGAGAGCTGAGCATGTCCATTGCAATGATATGGTATGGTTACTTACTAACTTTTTTAAAGTTTAACTCTGCATGTTTTAATTTACCCCGGCCCCATGTTTACTATTTGTTGATATTACTTGTCAACATGTATCACTTAGGGAGATTGCAAAACCGTTGAAATAATCAGCTCCAGTACGGAGTCTTTCTCACAAAGCAAGATTTTAACTGGACTAAACAGTCGGCAGGCAAAATCCACCGCAAGGGAAGAAGGATCAACCTGTAAAACTGAGGTTGACACACCTTCGAGACCAAATACCAGATTTTCCACGAGAACACTAGACTTTCCCCCAAACGACCCTCTCTCGTCATTTTCAAAAGAAGAACTTCATTTATTGAACGTATTGTTTAGTCACCCAACAACAAAAATGGAAGGTAAAACTGTTATTGCATTGTTGTTGATCACTTTCCTCTGTAATAATCTTTTATGCTTTGCGATGTATATGTGCGGTTTTACATATAACTTAACGTTCAGAAAATTGTTCAGCGATAACACATTTTATTATAGAAATCACGATTTATGTTTCTCGTGATTGTTAACCGTTTTTCCTTTCAGTCTCTCTGTCATTACTAATGACGATCTGCATCTAACTCGCGATGATATGGCCAATCTTTTACCTCATGGCTGGTTGAATGATAGCGTGAGCATACATACATTCCTTTCGTTTTTAATTTAATTATTTTTGTTTACATCCAATGTGTACTCACTTAATTTAAATAATTAATCATCAATTGTGCAGCTCATTGATATGGCCATGTACAATCTATCCCGTGATTCTTCAAAACGGGTGTGGTATCTGTCGACATACTTTTCGGTTAGCTGCTTAAACCCAACATTATTATTTTTAATTCTTCCTTTAACAAAACTTGTGGACAATATATATGTAGACGTTCATACCCTGCCCATTCATGATTGCAGTTTTGTGCAATTGCGTCACCCAGAAGTCAGTTGGCAGAATTGAGGTTGGTTGGACGCCTGAGCTATCTCACATTTTACTATGGGTCTGAGCGTGAATGCGACAAGGTTACGTTATTTAAATACAGAAATATTATTAATTTCAATACACAACAATATAAAAAAAAAAAAATCAATATGAGTCTATCACGTGTAACTTGGTGAAATCACTGAACTATATTAGTCCATGTGCAGATCTATATTCCCATGAACGAGGGGAGTGTGCATTGGTTCTTGTTGGTGATAAATGTTTCGATGAAAAAGGCAGAAGTCTGGGATAGCTTTCCCACGGATGAGCACAATGAACAAAGAATGCTGTCAGCAAAAAAAGTTGTGCGTATCCTGAAGTATTGAATTTTACTCAAGAATGAGTTTCTTATTTTTAATTTTTTTATATGCAGCTTGCATTTCTGGACCGGTACTTTTCTGAAATCCTCGCTTTAAATTTTGAGTTCAAATCCTTTCTCGTCGAAGCATATGTTGAATGTCCAAAACAGCCTAATAGTTTTGATTGTGGTGTATTCCTGATCAACAATTGTGTGCATGGTTCCATTACATGGTTCGATCAGAGTAATGTACGTGGATTACGTATTCCTTCCCTATTAAAAAACACTAGATTATTATTTGTTTTTCCTGTGGTAACTAAATAAAATATTCTAACTCTTATGATACTTCCATCGATTGCAGTACAACTCTGAGTATCACAGGATGAAAATTGCTTTAGATCTGGCGAACCATCACAGAAATCAAATGCTGAAAGAACTTTTAGAAACGCCAGTACGAGGAAAGCCAAGATTCATTGCAGTCTCTCCAAAAACCCCACAAATTCAATCGGACAAGCAACGCGGCTTGCTGAAAAAATATAAGAAGGGAAAGGGGACAACACAGAGTGAGATTGCAAATTATTCAAAAGGTCTTAATATTGGTAAAAATTATCGACGTCGCGGTGGACCGGGGAAAGGGGATAACGAAAAGTGAGATTGCAAATTATTAAAAAGGTCTTCATAGTGATACATTTCTCGACCTCGCGGCGGACCATGAATGCTCTCCATGATTGTTTGCTTGATAGCACACATTTTGATTATTTGTTTTTTAAAGTGTTAATCGATTGTGGACCTTGTTTTTTCTTTAAAATTGTTACATGTTTCAGTGAGTATTTTTAATCCTTATAACTACTACATAACTCGTCCATCCATACAGTTTCATACAATAATAAGTTTCAGTGAGCGCAATTATCCACAGAATAGAAAACAGTTCATTATATGAACAACCACATCATTTCTGATGTAATTACAAAATACCACGCTTCATAAGTTGTGATTACAAATAGTTCAGGATAAACAAAAAAAAAAAAAAAAAAAAAACACAAGAAACAGAATAACAAAGACAAAACAGAAACATCATGGATTACAACTACGTTGTTCAATAAGGAGAATCAAACGATTGCATTCCTCCATCAAGCTGTTAACTTCAGTGGTTTTTGCTTCGACCTCCATCTCCAGTTTCATGATGCAGATATCAGCATCTTCGACCTTCTTATTCTCCTGTCTCCAATCCTCTACCAGGTTCCTGCAACGTATGCGCTCGTTCTCCAGCGCACGTTCAAGAATAGTGTGTTTTTCCTTCCACAAATCAAAAATGGCATGATTGATGAAACCATTGGTGTTGGAATCCATTTTTCATAAATAAAGAGAGAAACTCAAGTACATGCTCTATCTGATTCGAACACCCTTTATATATTACTTGCATGATTTGTAATTAAAAAGTAGATAAGTTAATTAACTGGACACCATATAATGACGGTGGTTGCTTGAACTCATAAATAAATGATATTCCAATCTTGTAATTAATCGTTTCAACTTACCACTTACATTCATGTACTTTAATCAATGCTAGACAACCTACCTACAATCTCACCAGGATTCAAATCATCTTTAAAAAAATGGTGTCTCAATTTGTGTGTACTCAACCAATTGGTCCATTTGTATACGTTTTTCGTTAAATGGCGGTGGTTCAGCTGAAACGATTACTGGAAATCGTGTATCATTATTACTTCATCTGAATGCCAATTGATTATTTAAACAATATTAAAACAATATTAAAACTCAAGTAATCATTTGAAAATTTTATTAAAGCAATATTAAATCACAGTTTCGATAAAAACAAAATGTCAACGTTAATTACGAAGAGGTGTGTATCGATATATGAATGGATATGGTTGATAAACATTTATTTTCACTTATTTCACTCTAACTACTCCTTATTCATAAACTCTGACGGTCATTTTGGTGTTGGCTCACATCCTTATCCTTAATTACAACTGGTTACCACTATGTAAGTCAAACAACTATTCAGAAGTCATAAATTACTACAACTATTGTACTCCTTCGTAATGATAGACATCAAAGTTCTATAAGTATGCGTTTTCAATTCATTTCAAGAAAACTGTTCTAACAAATGCGAAGGATGGATGCCGGAGATAGAGAGACTTTGGAGTTTTTGAAAGGGAAGGTAGCCATCGTTGAGAAAGCGCTCGAGCACGAGCGTCGTCGTTGTAGGAATCTGCATCGTGAGTGGATTGTGGAGAATGCTAGAGTCAACGATCGAGAGAAGAGCGTCATGCAACTGGAAATGGAAGTTGATGGTCTTAGATCAAATTTACTCTTTGGTAGACCAATCCACCCGTTTAAGGACACGTCTGGCAGACCTTGATAACGTCTAAAGTAGTTTTTTGTTTGTTTAGTTTTATTTGTCCTGGCGAAGTGTGCGTGCTGCCTTTTGTTTTTGTAATTGCATCGGATGTTATGAAAATATGTTTCCTTTACTTTAAGTGTAGTAGTGTTCTCCTTATTAACGGAATGCAAATTAATTTGTTTCAATATGATGTTTCATTGAACAATATGATGTTTCATTTCATTCAACTAACCCATGTGTGTGAACAAATTATGGTAATAAAATTAAAAAAAAAAAATTTTAAAAAACAAAGTTTAATGAATAATTTCAATCTTCTTATTTTTAAAAAAGATGCCATCTTTCATATTGCTTTAATAAAATTTTTAAATGATTACTTGAGTTTTGTTAGAGTGAAAGAAGTGTAAAGCTGTAAAACGAAATATTTGACTGTAACTCCTCTGATAACATTGGTAAGGTGAAAATTGGCAAGGAAGGACACATTAGGATAACGATGTACATACTTCATAATAACAATATGATCACTTCAAGATTTACTAACTATAATATTAAGTAGTTGTCATATTCCATACGTAATATTGTTATCACCATTACAAACGTACTGAGTTCAAAGATTAATTGACGTCATAACTGTGTGATCACAAATAAACCACCTTCAAGGTGTGATCAGCATTCAAAAAACGTCTTAGTCATTTCATCCCACCAGTTCTATTTGACATCATTACCCTGTGATCACAAATACAACAACACCTTCAAGGTGTGATCAGCAAACAAAAAACGTCTTAGTCATTTCATCCTACCAGTTCTACTTGACATGATATTTTGTTGCAGTCATATTACCTAAATATACATTTATATGTTCAACAAGTCCATATTAGATCACAAACAGGAATTCAGTTTTGCTTAGGTTAAACATAAAATTACACCAACGTATTCAAATCACCTTGCTGCTATTCTAGATGACTTCCTTGTCGATGCTTTCTTTGATGTCTTTTTCTTATCTTTTTTCTCTGCTAACTTCACCTTGTCCTTGGGTTGAACAATTGGAAGAACAACCTCTGTCTTCTTGGTATTGGGAGCTTTCTGCACCTTTTTGTTTGGTTCAGCAATTGGCACTTTTTCCTTTCCACTGTTTGAGAGTTTTGTTGCTTCTTTAGCCTTCTTGTTAGGTTGATCACCATCTGCAGTTGGTTTTCTCTTTTTGTTATGTACAGCTTGCTCCGGGATATCCTTCAGTGTAACACTGTGAAGGTTGTCTTTCTTCTTCTTCTGTTTAGGAGATCGACTGTTGTTCCCTTCGGATGCATCACTGGCGCCAATTGCTTCCTTCCCCTTCTTGGATTTCGATTGCTTTAGCTGATTCACTTGAGTATCACAAGGTTGTTCTTCATCTCCTGTTTCCTCACTCACACTTTTTTGATCTCCTGTTTCCTCACTCACACTTTTTTGATCTTCTGTATCCTCACTCACTTTTTCATCTCCACTATTCAAACACATTGTCGCCCCCATCCGTTTTCACACTGTCATCTCCTGATTCCTCCTCACCCTCCGTTACATCATCTGCTTCTGCTACATTATCTGTGTACATTATTCATAAAAAATGAAACGTAATTCAATAAGTTTAACATGCAACATACAGGGAAGCACAGTTAAGTATATACAGTAATTTAGAAGCATTCATGAAATAAGTTGACTTGTTAATTTTGTTTACAATATTTTTTAAACACAAACAGCTTGTATACACTCACCTGGTGTCCTCTTGTCTGTCGTACCATCTGTGTGTGTTATTCCATCTTCACTACCATCATCCCCATCCTCACTATCATGAGATCTACTGCCCGAACTAATGTTAACATCCGGTACCGATTTTGATGACGGACCAGACATTTTAGTCTTGTTCGTTCGAAGTACCCACAACCGGATTCTAAAAACAAACCAATATAGATAATCATAATTTTAAAAAGTGGATTGTATTTCTGTAAACTTAATTTCAAACAATGGTAACTAAACACATTTTTAATAACAGTAACCATACCGCATCAGTGGTATGGAGCTTATTAACCTGGCCCTCCATCACAAGTTGTGTCAATCCAGAAATCATAGTGAGCAGCTCTTTCACTTGGGCAATGGACACCTATCTCACCAATAATTAAGCTATAGGCTCACTTATGTTAACCAAAAACACAAATCATTACACATAAATGTAATAAACAACTCACATATTTTATTCGATCAGGCACTGGTAAGTGGTGATTGTTCTTAGGAATTTGTAGATATTTGCAAGTGAATCCGGAATTCGTGCGCCCCATCAGGGGGAGTTGCCAAGGTGGCAACTCCAATTGTCCGACAGATTCTGGTCTAGTGTATCCTCCTGCCCATAGATAAACATAACATAACAAATTAAGAACAATTACAGCATGCTAGTGGTATTTCAGGTGTACTATTGGTTATTGATAATTTTCGGATAAACTCACCGTATCATCAAGGTACTTTTTAAACCTTATGTGCCGCTTTACGAAATCTCTGTAACTATTTGGACCACCATCAGGCTCAAGGTACTCAAGCGCATCCACGGCCACAAAACCTGATTTGGCCACTTCTTTTGTTATTGGGTAGTCCCCAAGCATGGATGGTGGTGGCACCTTCGGAACACGTGGTGATATCAATCCCAAGCTCTGAACAGATACACGCTCTCCTAGGTACCATGCTGGGCCGCAAGGCCCATCCAAAAGAACCCTACTCTTTGTGTACTGTGAAGATTGCCGTACATAGGTCGGCAACTTGTCCTGGTCCGTTCCCCATGGGTGCATGTTTACCTCCTTCCGTCTAAGTTTCCTCAACATATCCTTTAAATCATCGTAATCAAATTTCTTCTTCAAAGAGCCCCATCCTTTTGCCCAGGAAACGGCTTCTTATCTGTCAAGCATGTCACCAATCTTGCAATAGGTTTTATGTATTCACAAGCCCAAATCTGGTTAGCAAGCAACAGATCAATCACACGAAAATTGTTAAAATACCACAAACTTAATCAGTAAATGTACATTTTAAAATACATGTCCAAATCACAATACCTCCCAGGCCCTCCAAAATCCACCGGTGCTTTGATTCTTTCTCACAATAGCATCCATATTTTTGTACAGAGTAGACAAGGCGGCTCCGCCCCAATTGTACTGACCTATGGATGATATGGCTTTAAGACTTGGCAGGTAATAAAGGTTGACAACTCCAGCTTTGTCACACAGTAATGTGCCTGATAGCAATGCCAAGATGAAAACCCGAGTCAGTCTTTCAATGTCTTCCACAGTCATATTGTTCCCACCAAAACCTTTATAAGCTGCATAGATATCCACAAAAGGAACCCTTTTCATCTTGGCTAAATTGGCCATAGGCTCTCCAAACCACCTCACCAGCTCATCCACCTTCTTGTAAGCATACACGTCATACTCCACCGGCATTCCAAAAACAGGTATGCCAGTTATTGCGCTAAAATCCGATGGAGTCATCGTCATCTCCCCAAATTCATCAAAGTGAAATGTATGGGTCGTATCCCACCATCGGTCCACTAGGGCCCTCAGTATTGTTCTCTTTCGGCAGCTGTATTCATTTCCTAAAACCTTCACAAATTCTCCAAAACCAGCTTCTGCAACCTTTAACTTCACAGAAGCAGGCAATTCTTTATACCACTTATCACAAAGTATCCTGTTTCCGCATCCCCTTAGTCTCCCACTTATAGGCTGCAAGCAAAAGACATTGGTAAGGAATAATTAAACAATTACTAACAACAAAAGTTTTCAATTAAAATTGTATACTGTATATGCATACAATAGTTATAAGACAATAGTTACAAATTTTTTTTTTCCTAAACATTAAAACAAGTAATCATACATAAAGATAGCCATACTTACATTGATCACTACGTGCATGTGAGATCAATGTGGAGTTGATTCTTCCTAATGTCCCGATTCCCACACGGCTTCCATGACTTGATTCCATACTTCGCTGGGAACATTCCACCTGAACCTTCCGCTACGGTCGACACGGAATCCTGCTGTCTCCTGGTAATCTGCTGCTTACCCTTTCCACTGTCCTGTTCTGTCATCTTATGGTGCTTTCTCTTTCCACCCTTTTCCATTATAATATATGAAACCTCTAGAAATCACTAATATAGAGAAATCAGTCAGAAGGTATCACCGGAGGTAAACCGGTGGAAAAATTAGAAGCAGATATCACTGAACAAACACATTGCAAAGAAGATTATAGAAGAGTGACTTAGGGTTCATTGGTATACCATTTAAAACCCTAATTGACAATGGACAAACTACAATTAACAAACTCGGCATGCAAAATTATTCAACAAACAACAATCAATATAACTGTTACATGCAAAATTATTCAATAAACACGAACATGCAAAATTATTCAATAAACACGAATCAAGATACCTGTTACTGAAATCGGCAAATTTAACAACAATAAACAAAATACCTTTTACTAAACTTGGCATCCAGTATTATTCAACAAACGAGAAACAAGATACCTGTTACTAACTCGGCATGCAAAATTATTCTTGAAACAAGAATCAAGATAAAGCATATCGAATTCCTTCAGCAAACACAACAAAAACAAAAAAACATTACAAAACAAGGTTGAGAAGAGAATGTGCGTTGACCGTAGTAGCGTGGAGTCAGGATTATAGATGTGTGGGAAGGCTTCAATGTTGCTGAAGAGACGAATTCCAGTCTTTGGCAGCTCACATCAACCAACTTCGAATTCTTTTGATGAGTTTTTAGGGTTTATATTTGGGGATTTCCTAATAACTTTTGTGAAACCAACTTTCTAATACCTTAAGGCTTAAACCCTAACGCTACGTATAAAAACACGACATTTACACGCAATTGGTACTTTTTAAAAAAAAAATTAGGTTTAGGTTTGTGCAGTAAATCCTTTTTTTTTTTTTTTTTTTTTTAAAGATTAATGCTACAAATCCCAACACTTGTGGTAGTTGAGTTGTCATTTGATGAGTGGATACACATTAAATGTTGTGTCTAATCCCTTTTTTTTTTTTTTTTTTATTATTATATCTTGATAGAGTGCAACTTTGCTCACCCCTTTAACTAGAGGTAAGCATTACTCCCCACCTCAGGTGTTGCCACGTGTCCCAAACTTAACCCAAAGTCCAAAGTTAACCCAACACCTGAGGTGGGGGGTAATGCTTACCTTTAGTTAATGTGGTGAGCAAAATTGCACTCTTCACTATCCTGATCTATTGTCATAGGTATTTGCTATTTTTTAAAAATTTTAATAAACTAAGATTAAAATTGAGATTCACTATTACTATTATTGTTTTTTTTTTTTTTTAATATATAAAAGTCAACAAATACATTCGGTGCATTCAATATTTGTTTAAGGAGTTGCTTTCGTTTTAGGTAAAGATTTTTTATAAGTAAATCTTCTATCACGTAATACAACGAGAAGTCACTATTTAGTTTGGGGTCCGGTCAAGCGGGCTATTACACTTTCTGGTGTGATCACACCAACAAAAACTGCATCATTTTTCCGTGAACATAGCATCTAATAGTTGATTACCTAAACTGTGATCGAAAGAACTAAAATATTTGAAGACAAAGTATATTTAAAAACAAACAACAAATTCACAATAAGATGCCCAGGTCCAATATAGGTTTCACATGCAGTGGAGTAAGACTGACCTGAATTTTTTTCAATTAATAATGGTGTGGGAAGTGTGCAATTGGTAATTAACGAAACACTAATTGACCATAAACTAGAAATCAATAATAACCTATGCATTTTCGAGAAAGTAATACAGATATTGATCATGCATTGGGCAATTACTTAAAGCAGATATTGAATTAGCTGCATCTCTTTATCCAAGGACACATTATTGATGCTTTTAATACACGATTGGGATTTTGGTTGGATGATTATGCTATTTTTAATTTTTATTTTTGACAACAAAAATTGGAAATGGAATCACTCTTTCTTATAATTATTTACGTCTGTTGGTGATCCCTGATATAATCTTTATACGGATATATTTTTAAACTGGTATTGTTCATAGATTAAATCAAGGGTTCAACATATAAATTACCGAAAATTCAAGCAAATGTCCTTCGAGGTCTAAATAATGAATGTATTCAATTATGAAATAATAGAACACATCATTCCAGGTTTTTTTAAACTAAAGGGAATTCCTCAAAGAGTTCATACAATGACCAAGCGCACTATATCTGATGCAATCAGATTACACAAACCAAAAAAGCTATGATCGACAGATCTTACACACTTGAACGGTGTGATTGCATAGAAAATAATTTTTTTGAAAAAAAAATACTAATCAGATGGCCTGGTCCAATCAACCCAAAATATGCAATGGAAAAATACGAACATAGCTTACTCATAGGAAAGTTTCAGTTGCTCACGGCAGGTTGGGCAGTTGAGTGCCTTCTCGAACCACTTGGTGATACAAGTATGATGATAAATATGGGAGCATGGCATCAAAACAATTTCCCCTCCCGATGAAAAAAAATCTTCAAAACAAATCACACAATGTTCTCCCGGTAACGAACCCTTATCAATTTCCATCTTTATCAATTCTGACTTGAACAAACTTTCTTCTTTCATAGAGAGTCGAAGCACAATCCCAATTTGCACCAAAATTGGTACAACTTTGTACTCTGGCATAGTACAGGCTATAGACATTGACATATCCACAATTATTTTCGTCATAGTCTGTTCAACGTCTTTTGGCAGGTCACTACCGGAAAAGCATCCACGCAACTTACCTGACAATGAATATTCATCTTCTGCGTAAAGATTATCAAATTGGACGTGAAACTCGCATTGCATTGCGTCGTCTTCAATTGCTAAAGTGCGATTCGGATAAACAAGCTTAGTGGTGTAGTAGAATTGCACTGTGAAGAAAAAACCTTGTGCCAGATTTATCTGTTGTTCCGAACTGCAATCGAATCATCTACATGTTCCACTGTCCGGAGTTGGAATCGGTAATCTCCACAGTTTCTGCAATATATCATCTTGATTGATAATGAAGAATATGTTGCACTTACTTAACCAGTGAAACATACATAAGGAATGTTGACTCTTCATCTTGACTGTTCAGCTGCCATCTTTATTAATACAGATGACATGTGGAGCCTTTTTTAGTTTCAATATAAAATTCGTTTGTGGTGGGAAGCACATTGATGACATATTAAATGACTTACCACATGCATAAAAAAAAAAAAATTACTACTATGTGGTATGATATATTGATATCGACATTAAATAGGTACTAATTTTATACTTATACAACAATATATTTGTAATGCCGTTATACCTAATACATTTCAATCTATATACATGATTATGTGAACATGAATTGAGCTAGTGTACACATTATGTATGTTAATTTTATAACTAATGTATGTTAATTTTTAAAATGTGGTACTAATTTTATACTTATACAACAAATATTTGTAATGCCGTTATACCTAATACATTTCAATCTATATACATGATTATGTGAACATGACACATTATGTATGTTAATTTTAAAATGTGGTACTAATTTTATACTTATACAACAATATATTTGTAATACCGTTATACCTAATACATTTCAATCTATATACATGATTATGTGAACATGAATTGAGCTAGTGTACACATTATGTATGTTAGTTTTATAACAAATATATGTTAATTTTTAAAATGTGGTACTAATTTTATACTTATACAACATATATTTGTAATGCCGTTATACCTAATACATTTCAATCTATATACATGATTATGTGAACATGAATTGAGCTAGTGTACACATTATGTATGTTAATTTTATAACTAATGTATGTTAATTTTAAAATGTGGTACTAATTTTTACTTATACCAATATATTTGTAATGCCGTTTATAATAATTTCATCTATATACTTGATATGTGAACATGACACATTATGTATGTTAA